>VXAL01014441.1:19811-43907 GCA_013399475.1 Chauna torquata | reverse complement strand
AGCTCGGCCCGGGCTTCCCCTCGCCGTGTGGGGACGCGGCCGGCCCGGGAGGGAGGGCCCGGAGCAGGGCCTGGTGCTGCGGAGCGGGAGGGGGAGCCGGCCCCGCGTTCCCGGCCCTGCCGCCCGCGGGGCCCGGAGGGAAGGAGCGGGCTTGCGGTGCCTGCGCTTGGCGGAGGAGCGGGGAGGGGGAGCGGGAGGGCGCTGCGCGCACCTCTGGGGCGCGCGGAGGGAAGCCGTGGGGTGGGGAGCCTAGGCGGAGGGGAAGAAAGGGGGGTGCCGCCGGGCGTCGCCTGGTGCCACACGGCCCGGCCGCCTCCGCGCCTGCCCCGGCCTTCTCGCGGAAGGGAGAGGACGCACGGATCGCGTGCCCTGCTGCGGGGCTGCAGCTTGCTAGGGGGTGCCTGGCAAGGACGAGCGAAGCAAGCAGGGTGAAACGCGAGTGGAACCGCGTAAGGTGGCTTCGGAAGCTGTCCCGCTGAAGATACGGCTTCAAACGTCGCTCGCGGAGGCAGTCTCCAGAATGGCAGAGAGATTCCCAGCTCCCCTGTGTGAGGCGCTTCGGGGAAATCTAAACCACTGTGCTCGGCTGGGGCAGGTGCACTTTGTTAAAATCCAGGTGGAACGGAATAGTGTGTCCAGCGGGAACTTCTGCATGGCAGATGCAGAGAAGTCCTGAACAAGGAGAGCTCCACCGTTCACAACCAAAACAGCAGAGCAAGGGGGCAAGTAATACAGAAGCTGCCTTCTCTGTTATTTCTGCCACTTGATGTTTCTCCAAGGTAGAAAGATGAAAAATTATGGGTATGGGAGGTGAAACTGATGGGGAGAGTGCTTAGCTGCTCTTATACCGCATGAGTGAAGTGCGGCGTGCGAATTTTTGGGAGCTAACCCGTGAAGAGTTGGATTTTTACAACTTTAAATTATACATTTTAAAGAGCCGTCCTCGACACTTGTAGGGGAGGAGGTTTTGAAAAGAGCAGAGCCTGAGCGTACATGGGTGTATGCGGAGTTGCCGAGGGTTTCTAATACCCGATTTCTTTCCCCGTAGTTGCTAAGGAGGCGAGTAAAATGATGGGCACAGATGGGTGCTATCTCCTCTAGGACATGGAGAAGGACATGAGCGCATCGTTACGTGGAGAGCAGGCTCAAATGACTTCTGTTTTCTGGCCCATTTTTTCAGCTTGTTTCAAATGTTGCTCAACACCCTCTGTGCTTACCTGTTTCCCCCAGGCCCTTGGCAAAGCCTCCGTTGCAGTGACACAGTTTAACCTCCTCGTGGGTTGTGCGTTCCTGTTGCAGACAGGTAGCTGAGCGTAGAGTTTTGTTTTGTTTTTTTTTTTCCTCCCTCGCTCCTGTCTTTTGCCCATTTGTTTTCCCTGGCCGTGCCTACTTCAGAACGTCAAAGATTTCCTAATCTTTTTTCAGAGTCACCAAGAGAGAATTCATTTTAACATGTGCTCAAACTAATTCTAAACATCCAAATATTCTGTAAAGTTAAAAGAAAGGACAAAGCAACGCTCTCGTAGGTGTCGGGTCTACTAAAACTGGAGAAAGATGCACTTCTTTTCAAAAACAGTAACTGTTACCGTAGTTAGTTATTTAACCCGTGCTTATCTCAGAATGTAGCCTTGAGGAGGTTGGATTGTGCTTTGTCTCTGCAGGGGACCGATGCTGGAAAGTTTTCACTGGACCAGCTCAGAAAGATAGTTCTTGCTCAAAGTTGAACAGAAAGACGCAAATATTTTTGCTTTCTTCAGTTTTACCTTCTGAAATATCAAATATGCTGAGTAAGAATGTATCTTTATAGGAATAGTTTGCATTTAACACCAACCCCTGCTATTTTCTGCCTGAATTTAATAGCATAGTAATGTCAGATATTCTCTGTATTGTATGAAAGGTGCAGTTAAGGATAAGAGCTGATTTTTGTGCTCCTGCTGCAGAAGGAAAAGAATCCAGAAGTGACGAAACCCTGCCGTTTGGGAGCATAGCAGCTGAAAAGAAATTCTCTTATCCAAGGAGGACCAAAGAATCTTTCAAAGAATGCTTGCCATGCGTCACTGTCTTTTTGGAAGCACATAAGAAAAAAAAAAATTAGAAACAACCTTTGCTGTCTGTTCCCGAAGTTTAAAAAAAAAAAAAAAATTGCTAGACTTTATCTTTGAATCAACTGATAATACTTCAACTAATGCTTAGTAAGGAAGGGTGCAGCTGAGAATGATTTAAAGAACAAGTTCACGAGCACTGATTTAGCAGAAAGTTATTTATGTGGGTGTACGTGAGTTGCTTTTCCACCTTTTATTTCCTGTCCTACTTAGACTTTTCTTTCTCTGCAGCTCGGCGTAGTGAACTCAGATGGCTTAGTAATCTTTGGCATGTTTCTTTCCTTGAGGAAAGAGTTAAACTTTGTATATAAACTTAAGAATTTTTTGTTGGTAGTAACAGGCAGAAAACATGAATTGAATGCGTGTGAGAAAGAGGCCTAATGGGCTTTAGTGGGAGAATTAACTTTCTGTGAGTGGTCCGCTGACTGGGAGCGGTGGGGGGCGTTGATGAGAGACGCTGCGGTAGCAGCAGTTGCGTTTCTGTCTGAGATGATCCCAGAGATGCTTGGAGGGGAGAGCTTTGGGGTATGAAAACTAATTTTGGAAGTTTGGGCCCTGTGAAGGGAAGTCAGTCTCTCAGAAGCTCATCTGCAGTTGCAAAACACTGTTCTGCATGTTTTTTCCTCAGCATTCAGCCACCTCTGGAAGATCCTGACCAGACTCGACCAAAAAAGCAAAAATCAGGTATTACACATCACAGAAGTAATTAATATGCCCGATTTTTCTTAGGTTTCATGTACCTTAGAAAACTCTGGCTTTTGTACTTCAGCGTGGTTACTGAAACTGTGGCTTTTCAAGCCGTTCTCTTCATTGTGACCATCTGTGCAGCCAGCGGCCTGAGGGCGTATCGTGGGGCCTAGCCCCAGATGTGATGTTATCTGTGCTGATTGTGGCAGGGTATGGTACGTTTACTGCCAGCAGGAGATATCCCAGGTCTCTTTGGCAGTGAGCCCATCCACATCAGCAGAGGGGGTGTTTTACATCAAAGCTGTGTGCTCCCTCCTGTCTGTATTCACGATGTCGTACCTCTGTCAGTTCAAAATTGCTGTGTTTCTTCCGAGAAGCCACTTAGAATCTGGGGTACGAAGGAAGGTAACTTTATCCTGATGGCAGGCAGAGAAAAAAGGTATTTCTGAGTGAGGTGAGCTCGTGAGTTTGGAAAAACAAATAAAGGAAAAAAGTTGAATTGAAAACAGTGCAGTCTGAATCTGAAAAATTTGGCACACGAGTGTTGAAAAGATAGACGAGAGCTGAGTAAAGGATGAAGATGCAGCAGTAGGAGAGGACAGCGGGGACGGAGAAGTGCTCGCCTCAGTGAGACTTTCTCTGACACCCCCTCCGCAAAGTGTTTACGGGTAAAATTATGCAGCTGCATGCAGCCATGTCGCTACCTCGATGCCAGCTGCGGTGGTCATGATTTGAGATCAATGTTTCCCTTTCTCAGTCAGATTAAGAGGGAGAAATCGATGCTCTTTAGGCTGTGGGACACTTCCTAGCACAAATTTTATGGGGAGACATGGAGCTTCCTAGTTATTGCTCGGCCAGCGATGCTGCCCGTCAGTTAATGGTAGGGGCTGCTGAACTGTTAGCGTGCTTTTCTGGTATCATTTAATCTCTAACACAGCCCCTTGTAGACAACCCTGGCATGTCGATGTTTGGAAGTACTGTCTGAGGGGTTGTGTCTCTCTGCTTCTTTAATACAGAAAAGTCTTTGGTAGGCTTGGTTTCTAGACCTCAGCAAACAGCTGCTCTCCAGTAGTCAAGAGCAACATGGTACGTGCATGGGTGGAGGAAGAGAAGTTGCACCATGTGCTGCTTCTCTGGAAAAAGGGAGTGCTCCCGGAAGCAGGGTGTTCTGGCAGACCTGGCTGGCAGATCTGCAGGTTGGTCGTTGAGCCTTGGCTCTGAAGAACTGCTCGACGAGCCACCTAATACAAAACTTTGCCACCAGCTGCTGTTGGCAGAAAGGTGTATAACTAGAAATGAGTTATACTGCGCTAGGTGTGATTAAGGAGATGGATTTCTTTTCACATGAAAGCCCAATTTCCCTTTTTGGTCATGTTCTTATATGTCCTGTCTTTGTTTTTTAGGTTACACTGTCTCTGAGCCTGTAGAGAAAGTTGAAGACGTTTCTGCTGTGGTGAAGTTGCCAGTCGAGGCAACAAGTGAACACTGGAAACCTTCAGTCAGCAATGCAGCTCCAATCACAGAGTCCGCAGAAGAGGTTAGCACAGATTTTGAAAGTGGGTAGTTATGATACTGGGTGAATCTGTGCAAGACAAAAGGAAGGAGCTGCTCTGCATGATGTATCTTGAAGCTGAGCCTGCACAGCAGTAGTTTCTTCTTTCCATTTGTGGAAAGCAGCTCTTGTGTGCTGGATTTGCCTTATTCAAGTTTGCATGCTCTGCTCTAGCACTTGTAACTGAGGAGCTAAATGCTTGCTGTCTTCCAGGTGCTTTACGATTGTTCAAATCTATAGTCTTAGTGTGTTTGCAAGCTGATGCTCTTTTTCTCAAGCTTGTGCTTAAGGAATCAAAATACATCACCTTGCAAGAAAAACTGCATGGTTCCTCTGGGTAAACGTCTTTCTGTTAAGTTCCTTATCCACCAATCCATGAGAGGATTCCTGTATGGCTTTGGTTCTGTAAAAACGACTCATGAACTGCTGCGCTCTGTAGTTTGGTTCAAAGGTGCAGTGTTATTTTTCTTATTGCCCCACTAGGATAAGAGAGGAATAAGAAACTGTCGTGCTCTATTTGCTCTTGAGAGAGTCATTAACTCTTACTTTTACAAAATGTATTTTTCAAGGACTAAACTATCACATTTCAGAATGGTCGGGAGCTGACTGAGGAGAACTCAGTATTAGGCTTATGTTTTAATCACTGTATGTATGAGCTCCTGTATTTAAAAAAAAAAATCAGTGTACTTGTCACAGATCCTGCAAATATTTGCATTCTACTGCAATCTGAACCAGCATATCGTGATCCCTGAGTCATAACAGAGCTGCCTAAATTTCAGGAACATTGTGTTTGCTTGGATTTGCATTCAAGTTATACTCCCTGTGATACTCTTGTGTTTTTATTTAAGACTCAGTCCACTTCGTCTGACCCTCCCTCTAAAAGACCAGCAGGTTCTGCGCTAGAGGTAGAAATGCTGCAAATTGGTAAGGCTGCCTTCGGGTTATTAACTCATTTCTTTTTCACCCTACATTGTGTATCATGTGACTCAGCCCAAGCTTGTGTACAGATTATTGCAGGCACAATATGTAGGTAACATTAGGAATACCTGAATACGAACTCTGTTTCTTCCCTGCATCCTCACGTGGCATCTGGTTTGGGGCCAGATGTTTGTCTTGTCATCTCGGCATTAGTACAAGAGCTGCCTTGGATGCAATTCTTCAGTTCTGACATGTCCACTATTAGTGTGCCAGAAGTAAATTGTTTAAAACACTTATTGGGATCTACTACCTAAAAATAACCCTTTTTTATATGAGGTTTAGGCTGGCAGTATTTTGTGTGCACAAATTTCTGTAGTTGTCAATATGGGAATCTGAGATTATCATTAACAAAGTAAGATGATGCAAATAATGTTATGATGTAAGAGAAAAATGAAAATAATTTGTGTGGTGAAGCTCTTTACTGTAAACTGATAAAACTTCAGTTTCCTTTTATAATTAATGATGTGACTTCTGCTCTCCTCGTAGATAAAATGCCTTGTGGAACCAACGCTTGCTTGAATAAGGAAACACTATCTCTTTCTCATAGGACAATTCCATGTTTGAGGTAAAAATCCTTCAGTTTGACTTCTCTTAAAGATTTGCTGTCTCTCACTTTCATTCTTGCACTTCCAGGGTGTTGTCAAACACTCTTATCTTTGTCCACATAGTAAGAGTTTTCCAAGGTGTTCTGGAACTCCACCAAGCTGCTGTACTACAGGGAGGTCTCCAGCTTTTTTTCCCCCAGCCAATTTTAAACTTTTTCTTTAAATCCAGATACTTCATAGACACAGGAGATTAGATAAAGATTAATGGTCTGTGGTAGAAGAAGGTATGGAACTTGAGGAAAGGTTGAGGCCAGGAATGCTTGGGAAAAGGTCCTAATAATTAATTTGACAGGAAAAAATATTAAAAAAAAAAAAAAAAGTAAACACCCAACAACCTCTCCAAAAAACCTGCGTGATGTTCGGCATAAAATAGTTGCTGATTTAATGAAAGGACTAGTTTCTTGTTTCACATTATTGTTTGGGGATGTTGAGGCACTGTTCATACACGTACCTCAGAGTTTGAAATAGTTGGAAGAAGGAGGGAATGGGTCCTGAGGCGATTCGATGCTACTGTTTGCCTTCCGGTCTCAAAATTAGATTGTAGCCTTGTGGTACCCCAGCTTGGAGGTGCCGTGGTGACAAAGTTACAATGATGACCTGGACGATGGGACAGAGTACACCCTCAGCAAGTTCACAGGTGACACAAAGCTGGGAGGAGTGGCTGATGCACCGGCTGGGTGCGCTGCCATCCACAGGGACNTCCTGAGGCGATTCGATGCTACTGTTTGCCTTCCGGTCTCAAAATTAGATTGTAGCCTTGTGGTACCCCAGCTTGGAGGTGCCGTGGTGACAAAGTTACAATGATGACCTGGACGATGGGACAGAGTACACCCTCAGCAAGTTCACAGGTGACACAAAGCTGGGAGGAGTGGCTGATGCACCGGCTGGGTGCGCTGCCATCCACAGGGACCTGGGCAGGCTGGAGAACTGGGCAGAGGGGAAGCCCGTGAAGTTGAACAAACAGAAGGGTGTAGCAGGGAACAAATCCACGCACCAGTACATGCTGGGGGCTGACCGCCTGGAAGGCAGCTCTGGACGGAGAATGATAGACAAGAAGCTGACCATAAACTAGCAACACGCCATCGTAGCAAAGGCCAACAGCATCCTGGGCTGCAGTAGGAGGAGTGTTGCCAGCAGGCAGGGAGAGATGATCCTTCCTCTCTGCACAGCCCCACTGAGGCCGTACCTGGAGTGCTGTGTCCAGATCTGGGCTCCCCAGCACAAGAAAGGTACGGACTTAAGGGAGCAAGTCCAGCAAAGGGCCACAAAACTGATTAAGGGAGTGAAGCATCCTTTATACGAGGAGAGGTGGAGGAGGGATGGGACCGTTCAGCCTGGAGGAGAGAAGGTTCAGAGGGATCTCATCAGTGTGCATGAGCATCTGATGGGAGGGAATGAAGAGGAGCGAGCCAGGCTTTTCTCAGTGGTGCCTACTCACAGGCGGATATGGGTGCAAATTGAAAAACAGGAAATTCCATCTGAACATAAGGAAAAACTTATTTTACTGTGAGGGTGACTGAGCACTGGCACAGGATGCCCAGAGAGATAGTGGAGTCTGTCCTTGGAGATATTTGAAACCCAGCTGGGCACGGTCCTGGGCAACCTGCTCTGGGTTGCCTATGCTTGAACAGGGGGTTTGGATGAGATGATCTTGAGGTCCCTGCCACCCAGAACGATTCTGTGAGGAAAGTAGCAGCTATACTTCAGTGCCAGTGCACTAGCTTTTGGAAGAGCAGAGGGTTTGATGGTGTGAATAACACACCTGTGTGGTTCACGTGTCTTCTGTGTTGAATCAGGGCTTGGACTGCCTTGGAAATGACCCTGAGAATGGACCGCAGCACTTGTGCATCCGAGTGCAGATCGAACAACAGTGTATGTTCATCAAGGCAGTTGTTCTGATTTTCAGTTTTACTTCTCCATACTTTCCCATCAGGTGGTTGAAGACAGCAGGTCTTCATCTGAAAGTAGTAAACATTTCATGTCTGTCTCCATTGTCATCATCAATGCTTTACAAAACAGTTGTTGGACCTTGAATTGGAGGTGCTTATCTGAATGCTCTCTTGATGCTATTTCTTTTGCCACTGGTATTTTTAGCACAAGCAGGAATGGCAAACACCACATCAAACCTACTCCAGAAGACACCTTAACACTGAGACCACCCATTAAGGAGCACACTATGCCAGAATCTGCAACTTCAGAAGTCGGCAAAATGGGGAGGCCTTTCTGTACCGTTGAAGAGGTACGTTGGGTGAGAAAGGTGTCTTTTGAAATCACACAACTCAGTAGTTACATCAAAACTGCATGACAACACTGAAGTGACAGCTGAAGGAATGGTTCTGAAAATCAAGTGTACGATGTTTTATTTACCTTTTGGTGTATCCAGTCTTGTAAGTGGCGCTGTGCTGCCGTGCTGCTGAGTATATCCTTATTGCAGAATGGTTTTACTCTTTGTGTCCTTAACCCAGCTCAGCTGCTGCCTTTACATAGCAACTTTATAAGGATGATGTAGGCAAAAGAAACCCACACAGCTGCTGATAATTCCTTCCTTGAAGGAGTATCTGAGAGGTCCGTCCATGTCCTTTTCTTCCAATACCTGACGCAACTGTTGGAAAATACGCGATAAACCTAGCTTACACTGGAGAAGGTCTTAGCCTGAAGTACTGGAGAAGCAGGCCATGGCAAGCAGCGGACTGTGGTTAAGATATCATGGAGACTCATAGCACGCAACCGTTTTGTATATTGACAGGAATGCATATGAGCCTGAACTAGTATGCAAGAAGTGCAGACCGCAGCTAGAGAGAAGCAGCCCACATTTGAGGAAACAGTTGCAGAAGTAATTTTGAGGATTATAGTGGGACACAAGTTTCTGTCGCAGGGCTAACACAAAATGAAGATGTGGGAATTCCTGCTAAAGTAAACTTGAATACTGTCTCAGTATTTTGAGAACAACCTGTGCAATCTGCACTAAATCCAGATTACAGGTATTTGCTTCATATGCAGTGGTTCTGATCTGTTCTTTTTTTTTTTTTTTCCCTCCATTCTGCTAGGATGTTCAGAGAGGAGAAAAGGAGAAATACAAACAGCTCTTGAAACTAGTAAAGGAAAAATATCCTAGGAGCCGCCCTATCCCACAACCGACAAGCTTCTGCAAGTAATTATAGGAAAAATAAGCATTCACTTTATGTTGGCCACATTGTAGCTTTTGTACAGGGGGGGAATTGGAGGGGAAAATCATCTTTTGCACTTTCAGGGTTCTGGATGGTGTCCCAGGGCAGGTGTTGTGACAAACTAATTTTTAAGACTGAAACACACTCTCCCCTGCCTGCGTCCACCTCCCCCCAGTGAAGCATGAATGTTTTGTGAAGGTATATTCTTAAGGTGAAGGTTCCTTTACTGTTAGGGGTGTGTTTCTGATACCCCTTTCTTGTATCTCTGTTAAGAAAGGTAGTATCTAGTTCTTGCAGTGTTGCTTCTAGCATGAAAACCTACAGCACTGGTTATTCTGTTGCACCATTAAAAAGAATTCACCTTCCCCTCATTGGCAATTGTTGACTTTTTCCTTGGTCGGGAGTCCTATTTTATCTGAGAATGTGAAAAGTAACCTAAACACAGGGAACGCCAGGTTTTTCTCTGCTCCTTCCCACCTCCCCCAGTGCTTTCACACAAATTATAGGAAGTTTTCTCTTTGCAGTACACTAAAATGATGAAATCCCCATCTTGTGTGTAGAATGCCTGTTCTTAAAGCAACCTGCAAGAGGGAACTTGTGTGTAATTCTGATTCATATATACCAGTGATGAGTATGTTTGATATCTCTGTGACTGTATCAAGAGGTTGCACAAAGTTAACCACACCAGGAAAAACACAAAAATAATAGAAGCCGTTATCTTAGTGGAATAGCTTCACTTCAAAGCTGTGCAGAAGGGGCCTAATTGTAAAATACTGATGCAAACATGGTGCTAAAATTCCAGTGTGCCTTTCTACACAGGAAGACAGTAGGAAATGCCGTGCTTTCTTGCAGTTTCTTTTAAAGGCTGTGAAACATGGATTGTTACCAAGGCTTAGAAAAACCCCAGTCTCTGCTTGGTGGTTCACAACTAGAAGAAATGTAAACACAAGACTTAAGATCTGAACAGCATGGCATGTTTAAACATTCTGGTGCATGAAAATGGTACAGAAAACAGTATTTCGTGTAATATTAGGTGCCACCAGCATTAGTATTTTAGGGTGGATCAGGTCTCTGCTTTTGGCATCTAATCTCCCAATCATTGATTATTGTGGTTTGGCTCGTGTGTCAGAGCAGACCTGAAGGATGTGAAGCAGATTCCTTTCAGATGATGCTAAACCAGAGAGTGTTCCTGCAGAGTGCATCTAATGTGCTCCAACTGCTAATGAGCATGTAGTCCCTGAGGTCCGAGTAGAGCAGGTCTTAAGTAAAATGTCCCAGAAATACATATTTTGTGGACCCTATTTGCAGCGAGAGCATAATCTTTAATAAACAGAGTGAAAAGGGTTGGTCAAGAACTTGTTACAATGAATGCTGCCTTGTGCTATAAAATACAATGGCCTCTTCAGGTTAATCCAGATATTTGTACACTGTGTGAAGAATACTTTTCAAAGAAAAAAAAAAAAAAAGCCGCTTGTTTTCTGGTGAAAAGGTAAAGGAATCAAATTCTGTGACGTACTAGTCTCTCTGGAAATTCTGAAGAGGCATAAAATGACTCCTGTGTCTTCAGTATGCATGAGTGGAAAGTAGCCAGAATTTTGAATGTAAATTGCCTCTTAATGAAAATGCAACTTATGTTTTGTCATGAAACTAATGCAGGAGACAGGATGTCCCTGTTAATGGGTTAAACAGCTTAATTGTACCTTAAAAATTTCTATTGCTTTACCTATAGTCTCTGTAGTGTAGACAGTTGTGCACAAATAAGCTTTATCCCTTCTAGTGAATTGGTATGCACTGATAACAAACACCATATGTACAGAAATTCTGATACTTCTCTGGTGTTTTCTGCTGCACCGAAGTGTTCAGGCTTACTCCAAGGAACCAGTGATGGCTGCAAGTCACCTGGAAGAGCAAAAATGCGGAGGAGATGTCTGTCAGTACATGACACTAAGAACCAGTGAGTGTCCCTGTGATTCATATCTGTTCTGTCTTGCAGCTAGGCTTCAAATCAAAATAGGGCATTTCCTTAAGTCTCAAAGATACAGTCTATGCTAAAAAGATTTGTCAGCGCTAGTGTATCGTTAAGCTGTGTCTGTGCGTAAGGAAATCTATATCAGCAAGAGTGTTTATGCTACTATAGCTTACATCAGCTCTTAGAATGAAACGAGCTGTCTCTGGAAAGAGGGAAAGAGAAAGAAAGAGAAAAGGAAGGGGAGAGCGAGAACAAAACCATAGGTAGTTATTGGCTGAAATGGCTTTGTAAGTGAAAAAGTTTAAAATTGTGCTTCAATTGCTTCTTTTCTGCATCAGCACAGTACCGCTCTTGATAGCGAGTTAGTTTCTTTTGTAGATCATCTTTTGTAGCAAGCTGAAGGTATGTACCTAGTGAAGATGACTTTTTTTGTCTCCTGCAGAATGGACTGGTTAAACTAGTTGCCTGACAAGCTATTTTGTTTTGTACCAGCAGTGTGTTATAGTGTCGTGCTCAAGTGTATATGTTTAATGTTGTCCCGAGTATTTTTTTTTCCTGTTTGTTACTTAAGTAATATTTAATCAATACTTCTTTTTACGTCTGACTTCATTATGCAGTCATACGGGTTTTGAAGTTATTTCTGAGGAGGTGCTAGAATTTGGGGAAAGCTTTTTTGTGGAAAATGACAAGCAGTACTTCTGAGCCTGGAGCAGCATGTTTTTGCAAAAAAACCAAAACAAACCAAAACAAAAAAACCATACTCTTTTAGTCAAGCGTGCAGTCTGGGGTATAAAACTTAGCAAATCCCCTGCTTCAGTTCTCATACACTTGCAGAAGCTATTGAGAAGGCCTCTTTGCCAGAGTTTAAACTTTATAACCATGCAGTCATTATTAGAAGGTTTTTTTGTCTTATCACTCATAAACTGACAGCCATGTTCGTCTGATCGTAATTAAAAGCAGACTTCTTGTCTTTCTATTACTGCTTTTCTGTGCAGGTAACAAACGTGCGGATGGCTGCAGCCCACACTGGTCTCCCAGAAGCGATATGATCAGGTAGAGTGATGGTTCTCGTTTGGTTTTGCTTTGTGTGCCGATCTATGTCACCCTCCGGTAGTGTCCAGAAGGAGACAAATCCTATTTATCATCTCAATGTTGTGGAACCGGAGCAGCTAGCTTGTGGCTCTGGAACTGCTCGCAAGCCAGTTGCATCTCAAATACAGGCTTGCTGTGTGACAAGCAGAGGTTGTGCTGGTGCGGTGTTTGCTGAGAACACCGAGTCCTTTCCTGCATAGAGCAAGCCAGCTGAGGGTGACAGTGGTGGCAGTACCAAGTTGTCCTTTGCAAGGAATAAATTTGCCTCTCTGACAAACCATTAATGAGCTGCCATTTCATTTCGTTCACTTTGAAAGTAGAATCCTAAAACAGACAAGAATGAGAAAACCTGTAAAGCCTGGTGGGACTGAGGCAGTTTTTGTGACTTGCAGGATGCCTTTGGTATGAATATGAGACTAAAAAGGAAGCATGCAGTTGGGTTGTCTGCCTGTTTGAGAGGGACTTTGACCAATGGACTTCTTCTGCTTTAACCATTTGAGCTGGCAGCAGTATTTCAGATGGCTTTGTGTTGTTGAAGGAAACGTGGTTTTGGTTGCAGTAAGTACAGCCAGTGAGAGAAATTTTGTATGGCAGTCTGATCTGTGTGGTACGCATCTTTCTGCAGTGACCTTCCCTTAAACAAGAGAGGACAAAGCGTAGATGGGAGCTGAAAGAGATTTAGTTGTGGCAGTCCTGTAGTTTGTTCTGTCCCTATTCTTCTCCCTGCTTTAACCGCTAACGATACATTTAGCTGTGCTTAAATTGCCACCAGTTCCTCTAAGCTCAAGGGGAGAGAAGGAAATAAAATAACTGATAGAGCATGATGGGTTCAGGTAAAAGGAACGCTTTCTTGACTTTTTTTGCAGATGTAGCTACTAACTGAAGTCATTTGACAGGGCTTGTGATACCTACTCTTAAAGGCATTTGATCCAGCATGGTAAAGCACAATGGGTGTGGGATACCATGAGAGTCTGGTGTAGGTCTCCCCCAGAACGAGGGGATCTTCGGTGACGATGTAAATTCTTGTTTTTGAAGAAGGGACGCATATGTGGACGACTTTAATGTCTGCGTATTTGCTTGATCTTCACAGTCTGCGTTGTTTTAGTGATAATCCTCTGCAAATGGGGATAGTCACTCTCTTGACTAGCCTATGAAAGGCAAGTAAACAAGTTTTAGCTGTCCCATTTTCAATTCAGTGTGCTGGTCTTAGTTTCAGTAAGCTAATATATTTAGATGAAGCTGACTATATTTGGATGCAAGTATAGTTGCAGATGTTCATGTTACACCTTGCAGAGTGACACCTAGCTTGCAGTATTTATCACAAAGCATTTTATAGAGGAGGTGCTGGTTGCTTCCCTGTTTTCCAAATAATGAAACTGATGAACAAAAGGAGTCTTGCACATGTTGATGAAAGAAAGTTTGAAAAGCTCCCACTCTTGCTGCTACAAGAGAACGGTGCTGGAAACTGAGGCAGTGTTGTCTCATGCAGTATGCTGCTGAGGCTCTAGTCAGAATCAGCCTTGAAAAAGCATTCCTTAGCTGGAAGATGGATTCTTAAGAATTATGTGGGACAATACTGCTACAGCCCGCTTCTCTCTCTTTCTGTCTCTCCTTCTTGCAGATACTACACATCAGCAGAGAATTCTCATGAACAGGGAAGACCAGTGAAACAAGCTAGTGCAGGGGTAAGCTTGTGTTATTCGTTTTTTGTTTTTTTTTTGAAAATGTGGCTATTTGAAATCAGAAATTTTTGTGCTCTCTATTTGCATATATTGTTGAATGAGTAATGTATTCATCCCAATTGTTTCTCCTAGGGAAAGTGGGAGCATTATTTGATGAATGATGCTATAACGAAGGGTTTTCTACTGCCATTAATTTTGTTTCTGGACAGTTATGAGCACACCACACTATACTGTTTTTATTCTTCCCCTCTAACTTGTTGGTTAAAGCTTCAAAACCATTAGTGCACAAACATAGTTGACCTACAGTGCTGGACTGAAGTATCTTTAGTCTTCTCCTGTTTTGTGGGATAGGAATTGCATCTCTTTGACTTTAATCTCTGATCAGGACTGAGATGGCAAATAAAATTTTAACTGTGTAAACCAGAAATACTAATCTCAGTCTCAACTTGATACCTACACGTGGAGGCTTTGCTGATCTTCTTAATGCTACTTCAAGCCAGACTAACTTTCCAGTTGTCTTGCCCCGATTTAATTTGGGGTGCATTATTACATGGGTGCACAGTTTGAATGCAATCATCAATAAAAAGTAACGTTGGAGTTTGCTGGTTGGATGTGCATACAAAATACCCTTCCAGTTTTATGCATGAGCACGGCTTTTTGTCTTATCCCCTAGCAAACAAATTTATGCTTTCATGCTAACTTGACTTCCTTTTTTCTGTCAGAGGCAGCGTGGAGCTGAAATCTCAGAAGAGGTGTCATTTCGATTGCGTTTGGCACCTGTTTTGTCCAGAAGGCCATCTGCCCTTGATGTGGAAGAAAAGAGATTCCCAAGATCAGAAAAAAGAGTAGAACACTTTTCTCCGCTCACAGAGGTACTGTAGCTGTCAGTCTGTTGTTCAAAGCAGAAAGCTGCGAACCATCCACAAGGAACTCCATTTTTTATGGGTGGTTCTTAAGCCCTTTTTGAAGCCTTAAGAACTTGCATTTAACCAGTTACTGAGCGTCTGAAGCTGTGACTTCACAGAGCAAGGGTCAGCAGTAAAGCTGGGTTTAAGGGTTTGATACGATCCACGCACTCCTTCAGTTGTGCTAACATAAGGGTTTGTGGGACTTCTGCGACCAGGACAAAAGTTGGTCCAGGTTTACCAACAGTCTCCCAGAGCAGCATTTAATGTGCCTCTGCTTGCTAACCTGACTCATATGGTTGTATTGGCTCTGCCTCTTAACCTGTTGTACCACAGTGATAAGAGTGAGCTTTTGCTGACCCACAGTGTTGCGTTGCTTGTGGGCGACCTAAGCATCTAGTGTACGTCCTCAGGATCTCACGCTGGCCGTGGCTGCACTGCAGATAACAGTGGTCACAGGTGTTAACCTAGTACTTCAATGAATTTTGGCTGCTTTTGTTCTTTGGAGTTACTGTCCTGCTGATCTAACTGAGCACCTCCCTTTTGGCCTGTTGACAATTCACTTAGAAAGGACTAGGAAATCCAGGGTTTACCAACGGTGCAGAATGATGCTCAGAACAAGGCAAAAAAAAAAAAAAAAGTTGTTTTTCTCACTTCGCTAGCCCAGATTCAACCAAGAAGGAGATGCTCTTGCAGATCAGAGTATTTTGTAGTGACAAGCCTAGTGGTTTGTTTGCATCCATTAAGCAGACGTAGATGGAAATATCCATACTACAATCAGTTACATGCGCAACCCAAACTCCTGATTGCATGACTCCAGTGTGACTACGTCAGTTTCCTTTGAAGCTCCCCACCTTCAAGTCCTTTTAGGCTCCTGACTTACCTCTGTTGGTATGGAGAATGCCTACTGTGGTTGGCTTAAATGTCAGTGTTGCGAAGGCTGCAGCAGCATGTGGGAAAGGTGTTTGCTGTACTGCTGTCTTTCACCTGCTTTTTTGAATTTGCTAGTCAAACTGGTATAGTTTTATACCAGCTTCCTTTGTGAAAACAAACAGAAGCAAATCTGGACTCTGAAGTTCAAAGTTATGACTCTGAAACAAGAGAAAAAAATATACAGCTCTATTGCTAACTTAGCAAAATTCTGGCAAAGCCACTGATACTTTGTTCTGAAACACTATTGCTCTTTCCAAGGTCCAGGGCTACTGTGTCGCCTGAGCCTAATTTAAGGGACCTTGTTTCAGCTGACAGCTGCCCACAGGTTGGTGCTCTCATAAGTCCTTTCCCATTTAATTGCTTGTTTCAGGCCATGGAGAGAGAGGTCACTGCTGCATTTGGCAAAGGCAAGCCAGATGAGATCATGAGCAGTGCCTTCAAACTAAAGGTTACCCGTGAGGACATCCACACACTGAGGAACCTTCACTGGCTAAACGATGAGGTAAAACCAGCTGCAGCGCAGTGATGTTCTAGTTCTATATATATTTAAAAATACCTCTTCGCTATGTATAGAAGTCTTCTTGGACCCTCACTGCAGAGCTTAGAAATATCTGTAGAGTTCTTATTTTAGGTATTTAAGGGCCTAGTGTTTCTAGAAGCTCCTTTATTTCTTGTATTATGCAGTTTTGAGGAGTTAGTCTAGGTTATTGGTGTGGGTGGTAAGTGTTTATATCGCTCTGCAGAGGTAACCCAAGTGCAAAATTCTCGGAAGAAAAACTGAAAGCTGACACTGAGTTTTCTCAGACAGCTGTGTACTTAAGGGTGGCCAACAGAGAAGTGTTGCTGTGTTTTTCATTTGGTAAAGCAGTGTCTTATTTTACATCTCATATTTACTCTTCATCATACAGATCATTAATTTCTACATGAATCTTCTAGTGGAAAGAAATAAAAAAGAAGGCTATCCAGCAGTCTATGCTTTTAGTACTTTCTTCTATCCCAAACTTATTTCTGGGGGCTACAAAGCAGTAAGAAGATGGACCAGAGGTGTGGATCTCTTCAAGCAGGACCTCATCTTAGTCCCCATTCACTTGAGAGTGCACTGGGCACTAGTGGTGAGTCAAGCTGGCTTTTTTTTTTTTAATTGAAGAATTAGATGGGGAGAAAAAAAAAAAACAAGCAAGAAACGTCATTTAAGTTTTGTTCTGTCTGCAGCACAAGGTTGTGCTGTGTCTAACAGTCGCCTTTTAATAACAGGTCATAGATGTCAGAAGGAAGACCATCACATACTTTGACTCAGTGGCACAAAAAGGGGACAAGATTTGTGAAATTTTATTGTAAGTAGCTGCTTGGTCAATGCTTTTATGTTGTGAACTCTTGAGAAGGTTTTTAGGTTTTTGTATCTGCAACACGACTGGAAGTTTTCACTTTTTTGTAGATAGGGAACAGAAATCTTTTTGATTCACTTGCTGCAAATTGTACTTGAATTGTGACATTGGCTGCTTATCTAGTCTCACATTGTTCCTTCCAGCCAGGGCCTTGGCTGCCTGGATGCTGCCAGCTTCCCATGGACAAAGTGTCACCGTCAAATATGCGATAGCCCCGTGGCCCAAATACGCTGACTTTGGTCTGGCTTTACTGATTACCAACATTGACTAGAGGGAAGAATTGCAGAAACACCAACCTGGCTGTAAAAGGAAATGTGATGTCCGTGGGAGGCATTACAGTTTTCCAGGAGCTTTTTAACCCCGCCTTGAGCCCCACTCTTTACAAACTTTCAAATTATCACAGCTCAGTAATGTTAATGTCCTAGGGTGTATCCACTCCTATTTGTGATCAGCTATATAAATATTTTTCTCCTATATTGCTTAACTCTTCACTCTTTTTTTTTTTTTTTTTTTTACCTTGAGACATTTTTTTCCTCCACTAGTAGTGTTCATCCTTTGTACCGTGGTGAGAACATGCTCCTTCTCAGTTTTTCTATACGTCTTCTGCTCTGGCTTGGTGTTTTAAACAAAACCACTGTGTTTCCCTCCAGCTTACCCCAGCAAGACCACCCTCACGCCCTTGCTGTGCGTTACTCGTATTTCTGACATTCTCATTCTGACATTCTCATTTAAGACAGATGTCTTGTAGCAAGCATTTCCAGATGTACTGGCATGACATAAGTCTCAAATGTAATGGGCACAGTTCTTTGTATGTATAGACTTGGGTTGTAACTGTTGCGTAAGCCAGCATCCTAGATGTCTGTACCACTGGTGCAGAAACAGCAAAACCCCTTAGTCCAACAGTCTTGTAGTCCAAGAGCAGAGGGCAGCTCATGGAATCAAACCAAGTGTTGCTTTAGACCAGTACTCCCTTGAGCAGCAGTTAAAAGCAGATGCCTGGGAAAGAGTGTAAGAACAGGTCTGTATAGAATAGTTTTTTTTCTTCCAGCAACTGGTGGCCTGGGAACTTCCTCGGCCCCAAGGTATTAGCCCAGTAGCTTTTGTATTTGTTCTTCCAGAGGTGCACCCAGTTTGTGGACTTAAGGCACACTGTGGAATTATGGTTCCTTGCTTGATTTTTGTGTTTGTTTTCTGATAACGTGATTTGCTTTTTTTTTTTTTTTAAACTCTACTAAGCAGTGAGCTTATGCTTCCATGGAAGTCTCTTGGATTCATTGGTCTCATTCCTGACCAGTAACTGTTAGCTCGCAGCCTGTTACTGTGTATGTAAACTGAAGATTTGGATTTTTCCTCTAAATGTCTTACATCAGGGGCAGTGAAGATCGTCTGACGTTTTATTGTCCTGCCATTCAGCTTCCTGTGATCCTTCACTATCTTCTTTTTCTTGGCCTAAAGTACAGGGATGAAGAGTGGTTTGGTTTTGTTTTAAACAGCCAGTACCTGCAAGAAGAAAGCCAGGAAAAACGAAATCTGGAACTGTCTTTTTCGGAGTGGATTCTTCACAGCATGGAGTCACATGTATGTGAGAACTACTTGGATTTGAAGTGTGAACCGTAACTCCTCATCTTGAAGGTCTTAACACTTTCTTAATAAGTCTGAGCCTTTAGAGAGCATCCATAAGCATCTCATGTTCTTCAGGTACCATCTCAGGCTGCAAGTGGACCAGGAAGCCATTCTGGGATGAAATTTTAGGCAGTGCCTCTCCTTGCTGGCTGAATACATTCCATTTTAATTAGTCTGCCACGTTAAGGTGAATCTGGCTTTGCCCTGGTTTCACAAGTCAAATTTAAGAATCTGTTTAACTGTTGTCAAAGAACATGGGCTTCTAAAAGCAGTTTGGGATTTGAGATAATTTTTCTCCTTTGGAGCGCAAATTTTGGCGTGTGGCGAAGCAAAGGGTTGAGCTGATGTTTCTCAACAAATTAATAGTAAAAAGCAGTATCTAAAGACTCGATTTAAGAGACAAGACGCTGTTGTGCTGGGCACCGTGCAAACCTCGAGACACCTAGCAGGTGGATTGCTGCTGTCCCTTGTCAGCTTGCCAAGAATTTGGATTATAACATCCAAGCAAAGGAAGCAGAGAGGAGTGATGTTGTGTGGTTAATTGGGTGTATTCCTTGTGTCCGGGAGGAGTAAATGGATTATGCAAGTAGGTTCGCAAGTGTGTGGTTGGTGTATTGGAAGTGTTGGGTAACGTGTGCTACCTCCAAATTGCTTTTCTTTTAAGATAGAAGAAAATTCTCCACCTTCTTTGCGTTCATTAGGAAATTCCTCAGCAATTGAATGGAAGCGACTGCGGGGTTTTTATGTGCAAATACGCAGATTATGTCTCCAGAGACAAACCAATTACTTTCACACAGGTGAGTGAAGGTTATAAACAATTCCACATTTTTTGCACAAATAGAAGAGCCAGGGAAGTTACGCAGCTGTTAATTGTGTCTGGGGCAGGGATGGAGGTTTTGTACCTTTCTCCGTTTTCGGTACGTAGTGCAAGGACTGGAACTTCAAAGCGACCTGAGCAGGGTAGAGCTGTATTCTCCATCCTTGCATCTTGTATCTGCTTCATAGCCAAACCCATGAAATTCCTCTTGGGCAAGGTACCCTAGCCAATGGGTTTGTAACATTTGGCCTTTGTATCTTTTGGAGAAACAGGTTTAACCCTTTGGCCAGTCAAAACACTGGTTATTTTCTGATGCGGTGGTCTTTCGTTAAAGAGCTTGTAAGCTGTTGTTTAGTCAAGTAAGTCTGGTTTTGTCGGGTTGTCATGTCTCGCATGGGTGGATGAAATCCATGTTGTACTCGAAGTGGCCATGCCGACAGTCATAAGCTTCTCATGAAAGCATTAACTGGGTGTTTATACATATTCTCTGCCTCTTCCTACTGTGACTTTGTATTTAATGGAATTTTTTTTCTTTTCAGAATCACATGCCTTACTTCCGCAGGAAGATGGTGTGGGAAATAATCCATCAGCAGCTGCTGTGAGACATGCACTATTAGAGTAACACTGTGATCACCTTGGGGTGACTAACTCTTATTTTAATTACTTTTGTAATGCCTTATTTGAAAAGGCAGCAGGCACACAAATTTTCCTCTTTAGGCTATGAAGTAGCGGTTAATTTTTTTTTCTTGATTTTGGAGACAGTAACTCTCTTTGAAATTAGCTAATGCACCTCAAGTGCAAGTCAGAAACTTTGCTGTGACCTCGCCAGGGGAACAGTTAAGAACAAATGCTATGAACCTCCGTCGTTGGGATGGAAGGCTCACGCCTCACAGCACACGTGGCTGCATTATGGGCAAATGGGACTCTCAGGTGTGGTGGTGACAGTTGTGGAAGCTAAACTGATCTCCGCAAGGACAATGTGCTTAGCTACTGTTTCCTCAAGGAGAGTTTTCTTCTGTTTCTGGAATATCTATGATCTACTTGATTCCTAAAACTGGATTTGTGATGACCATAGAAAAAAAGTATTTACAATCTTTTGATTTGTAACAAATCCGTAGTGAAGCCCCTGTAGTTGGGGTGGTTTTGTTTTTGTTTTGTCTCCAGGGAATTATCTAATGTGAAAAGAGAAGTATTTATTTCTTTTCTTTATTAAAATAAATATGTAACTTATATAAAGAGCCTTACTGGAAAGAAACTCTTACCTGGTAATGGAATAGAGTGATTTTTTTCTAACTGAAAAAAAGTTTGAGGTATCAAAGTGGTTTTTGCTTGCTTATATGAGGAAGAAGACTCTAGCCAGGACAAGTATCAGAGCACAAAAGCCTCTAAGCAATGGTCATGAAATCCTGAAGGGGCTGTGAGAGTGTCATTCAGCAATGAGATGAGCAAGCCCAACCCCGGTAAGCTCACTAGACTTCTCAGTAAGACAAAGCAGCCTGTGCACAGCTTGGTGAACGTGGGCTGTCCAGTGCTGGAATCTGTTTAATGCTAGGATAGGTGTCTCCACACAGCATTGCAGATTACTGCTGCGCAATAAAACATACTAGCAGGTGCTGGTACCAATGTGCTGGGTTATGGACACGTCCTGCCAGGCTGGGTGGTGGTGCTGGAATGTGTTACTGCCTTAGTGCCCCTCTGCCACAGGTGCTGCCTCCACACACCTGCCGAGTGAAGGGCTTGGGTGTCTTCTGCTCACTCTGTTACAGTCGGACTGAGCCCGGTTGGTTTAGACTGAGCCAAAGGCGTTTTGCCCTGTCTTTCGTTCCCCCCCATTCCCCTGTAGGCTAGGCTCCAGAACTGGAGTAAGTTTTTGGTTCTTTCAGTTCCCTATTTACTATTGCGGGGGAAAGGTTGTCACGTAGCTGGCATGTAAGCTGCTTGCTTGAACGCTTGTAAAAATAACCGTCAGATTGTTTCTGTAACGTAAGATAGCATAGTTGCCATAACGTAAAGTGATTCTTGACCGGTGACCAGGTGTTTCCTCTCCTCAGCTCTGCGATAAAGATGCTGATTTTCAGGACACCCCCTCTGTCCTTGTGCGAGTGATCAGCTTTCATGCTGCTGCTACTTGCCAGAGGAGCTGCTCTCCTGGGGAAGCTGATAAGTTGGTTTATCTGTGTTGTGGGTCAGGAGCTGGATCAGTCTTTGCTTTCAAACTGATTAGCTTAATCCGTCATAAAATCAGAGGAGATCCTCTGAAGAGGCAACTATTACAAAGGCAATCTGTCGTGTTTTGTCCTTACACGAGAGACTTAATCTTCCCTGGATTCCCTGAGGACTTGGAAGATTTTAGCCATTGATTAATGTTAGGACCCAGTAGCTGAATGCTTGAAGTATCCTTTCGCGTTCGCTTCAACTCTTGCCATGTGACGAATGTAATTTTGAGGCTGACCCTGCAGCCTTCTGCTTGTGGAAGCAGAAATTTTCTTTTGAAAAAAAAAAAAAACGACAAAACAACCCCTGCAGAGGGACTGTTGGCGTAAGCGTGTGAAGGCAGGCTGCTTTCCAGGTCTCCCTTGTACTTGCCCCTTAAATAAGGGAGGCTCGGATGTTAGATGGAAGGAGCAGCGTGATGCTGCTGTGGAAGGCTTACCTGGAGGTGCAGGCAGCTGGCGTGTTCCCAGTCCTGTACACAAACTGTGATGTGCCTCGGAAGTGCGGTGTAAACCTCCTCGGGAGATACCTGCACTGGGCACTGCAGGTCACTTGGAAGTACCTGTGTGTTTGTGGCTGCTGAAGGCCTCATTTTATGAGATCTTGGGGAAAATTAGGTGCATGCCAGTAAATGCCCCTTCTGTCTGCAAGGTCATCCCATGACCTTTCAGCTGTGGCTTAGTTCCTTATGCCCCTCTAAGATGCTCTGAGAACATCCTATGGTGAGAAATTGTCTCTTAAGTCTTTCTGTGCTGACTCGAGAGCACGCCGAGGGCCTGTGATGCAGCGTGAGTAATGCTGTGCGCTCCCTGGGCAGGGAGGAGGGAGAGGGGGCTGCTTCGCATCCTGCTTTGCGTGCTTCTGACGCCGTCATCTGCCTGCTGACATAGTCCTTACTCACAGGAAGGGCATCGGGGGGCTCAGACAGTGAGTCTGGATCAAACCCGTCTTTTAAAGTGCTGGTGAGCGTGGGTCTTCCCCGGGGCCGATCAATCACGGCAGGAGCAGTCGTTCCTCGCTGCCGGCTGTCTGGGGCGTGGGGACAGAGCACACATTAAAACTGATGATCTTTTGGTGACCGCTCCTGCATCGCTAGGCTGTCGGTGGGGGGACAACAACGACTCGTTGTTCCCTGTACCTTTACAGAACACCTAGGCATGACAAGTGCGCTGCTCTGGTGGTGTGAGCTGACACGTGGGCTGCCTCTACGGGTGCGCCGGAGGGAAGGAGCCCAGGTCTGGGGGCCGGGCTGTGGTACGGCACTTCTGGGTTTCTCTCACCACTGCGTGAGTCAATGGATTTTAATTCTGTTTGGCACCCACCTTGATGCCTTTGTATTACCACCACCACCCCCAAAAAAAAAACCCAAACCCAAAGACCTATTTTGGAGGTGAAACCTGACCTGTGGCGAGGCTGCTGCAGCCCCCGAGGCGATGTGGGAGGCTGGGGTTCAACCCAAGCCCCTTGGTCAACTTCAAGCCCCAAGGCCAGCAATGAAGCTGCTGTGCACTGGAGATGGTGGAGGCTGGGACACAGCCACAGGAACCACCCCATGCGCTTCTGTCATCGGGGACTCAATAGTGCTGGGTTTACAAGAAAAGCTCAAAAAAAAACCAAAACCACCCCCAAAGAAGCCCTAACCCTTCTGTCCCCCCACCCTTTCCCAGGCAAGGACTCGGTGCCCACCCCGCGCACAGCATGGCCATGCCCACTGCAAGGCCCTGGAAAGAAGGCAACGGAGAGCAAGCTTGGGCTCTTGTTAGCTGGATATATTTTGTTTGTTGTCGTTGGCTTTTTTCACAGAACACTTTGCAGTAGACAAAAACTGGCATTGCAGTCTGTCGGTACGTCGCTGGCACGGGCTCAGCCTTCAGCACCTCGCCGGGCTCGGGTGGTCAGCCCTGGTCCTCTCTCTCACCGGTTGGATTTCATCGCTTTTGTTCTTTTCTCTTTCTTTTTCTTTTTTACGTTTTTTTGTGTTTTTTTTTCTTTTTTCTTTTTTTTTTTAAACATTTCTCAAGCTTTCTCCGAAGGAATGGCCACTGGCTCTCAGCTAGCAGGAGACTACAGCAGAGCTCTCGGACGCGTGGGCTGGTTTCTTCCTCCCGCCTCGCAGCTGACTTGGTCGAGATCGTTTTCCAACTCGTTTTTATTACAAAAATAAAAAAATGCTCCAACTATCAGTTTTACAAGGCATACAAAAATCTCTAAAAGGGAAACACAAGCGCAAGGTGCTGAGGTACGAAAACCTGAGGTAGTTTTTTTTGTGTGTGTATGCATGTTGTGTTCTTGTAAAAACTTTTGCTAGTTTTTTTTTTTTTCTTTTTTCTTCAAGCCCTGGGCCAACAACGTTTTGTCAATCAGCTTCTCCCCCTTGTTTCTCCC
>VXAL01014441.1:4321-19794 GCA_013399475.1 Chauna torquata | reverse complement strand
AAAAAAAAAAAAAAACGGGATTTGTCCCCAAAGAGCCACAGGGGAAGTTTGTTCTCTGCGGGCTGGACCACGGGGCAGGCTGGTTTTCGGGGGGGTGCTAATGTTGAGCACGGCTTTGTCTGGCGGTGATGGAGATAGAGAGAAAGAGACGGACAGATGGATGGGGCAGGGGGCTCAGAACAGATGCAAAACCCAGTTTTGGACTCTGTGAAGCAAAGAGGAAAGGGCGTGTGAAAGGGAGAGGTTCCTCGTTTAGGAGACGGTATCCCTTCTGTTGGCTCATACAGGCAGTCCCCATGGCACTGCTCTTCTGAAAGCCCTTAAGAAATCGCTTTTTAACACTCGGTTCATTTTTTTTTGTTGTTCCTGCTGGCAGTCCTACAACTCTGCTCTACTGTGCGTTAGAGAACCAATGTACTAGCTCCTTTCCTTAAAAGTCTAAAAAAGCCTGCTTTTGCTAAAAACAAACATCCCGTGACCCCTCTGAAATTAAAAAAAAAAAAAATTAAAAAACAATTCTTACAAAAATTAAAAACCAGCGTTAGTTTTGTTATTGATATATTAATTCTAAAATATATTACCGTCGTGGGCGCTGTGCGCCGGACAGGCTCCTCCGCTCACCTGGCCACGCCTGGCCAGAAAACGGTTGCGAAACGGGTCGTTTTTAGGTAAAAACAATTAAAAAAAAACAAAATCCAAAACCCTCTGCCTATGTTAGTCCAACTAAAGGGATAGCGTCGGGAGTCGAGTCAGGTGGAGGCTGTGGGATGGAGAGAGCCCGCAGCGCCCCGGGGCGAGCGGCCGGGCGCTGCGGCTTCGTCGCCGGTGCGCGGGGAGCTGCAGCCGTCCCCGTGCCCGTCCCCGCGCCTCGGGGGGCTCTTTGGTTTGCTCCCTGCCCGGTCGGTGGCAGGGGTACATTCATCGGGCGGTGCTGGCCGGCACGGCGGGAGCCTCACTTGCTGTGCTGAGAGGCCGGGGCTCCCTGAGCGTGTTTCTGCTCCTGCTGCTTCACCTGCTGGACGATTTCCCTGATCTTGCGCTGTGCAGTCTGGGGAGAAAGCGAGAGCCGGGGGTCAGGGTGGGGGCCAGGAAAGGGACTGCGGCACAGCCGCGAGCATCTCAAGCGCGCCCTGCAGCCTCTCCTGGTCCAAGCAGGTGTTCCCGTGGCCGCAAGCGAGCATCTCATCGCTCTTCTAGTTACAGGACAGGCGCACGCTTCGGCCCAGCCGCAATTCGGGCAGCGTACAGAAGGAGCAGCTTTGCTCCTGGGTGGCTTTCCCAGGAGTGACGGCTCCGGCAGCTGCAAGCTGAGGACGTGGCCGTGAGTTTGCACTGCGGGTTTTGAACTTGCGCTTTTTCCTTTGCTTGTTGCAAACCTGAATTGCAGGGTGTCTAAAATGCGTGGTTTTGGCTAGATTGAGCCTATCCTTAATTTCAGTGCTAGCACCGCTGGGGAGAGCTGCTGAGACACCATTAGTGCCTCCTGGACGCGAGGGAGCCGTCAGAAAAAGGCTGCTCACGCAGAGCCGTGCTTGGGGCGGGCTTCCTCGAGGCTGACACCAGCCGGGAGCGTTAGACAAGACACGGCAAAAACCTCACCTGGCTGGCAAAGAAATGCCCGATGATTTTAACGATGACCTCCTCGTTCTCATCCGGGGTTTGGTCTCGCGGCACGATGACTTCTGCGCTCGTTAAGTTCTGCAGTTCGTTCACCTGCAGCAGAAGACAGAGCTCTCGTTTTTGGGGGCGGCCGTCCCCAGAAGGGCCCAACTCCGCCGCTGCGCCCCGACGTACCGTCTTGCCACCTTTGCCTATCACGCGGCCGGCTGCAAAGGAAGGCACCTTGATGTGGGCTTCAAGCTTCACCTCTTCTTTTGGGTTAAAGAAGTTTTCTTCTTTCAGCTTCCCAAATATTCGCCCCTGGGCCTGCGGGGAGGGGTGGGGGGGTGATGTAAAATGAAGCAAAAGCGGCAGCGCTGAGCAAGGAGCATCCAGCCTGTGCTCCCTGCAGGGCTGTGCCCGACCCGGGGTGCCCCAGCGCCAAGCAAAGTGTCCCCCCACCACGGCACTTAGAGGGCTGGCAGCACGACGGCGACCGAAGGGATGCTCCTGAATTGTGCCCCCCATCCCCGGCACCCAAGCCCACCTTGAACTGAGCCTCGGGCGGCCCCGTGATGATGACCATCCGCTCGCTGGCATCGGGACCTTCTGCCGGGGCGATCTGCGGAATGCAGGGGGAGCAGGAGCGTGAGAGCAGCCCCCCCAAAGCAAGATGCTCCTGGGAGGTGCCGTCCCCGTCGCTCCGCGGGGATACCTGGGCTTGCAGATGCTATCTAAGCTACTTGTCCCCTCCCAAGGAGGGGTGAACCAGCTCATCGTCACTTTTGGTGCACATCCAGCCACAGCCATCCATTTTGGGGGGGTTAAATGCGTGCTCCGACGCCGTGCGCGTACGCCTGGAGAACACCGGGGTGCTGCGGCATCCCCCCGGGCATGGGGACTCATGCAGAGAGCTGCGGGGATGGGGGCTCGCTGGCAGGACCGCCACCGCCGAGGTGCTGCCGAAGGGCAGCAAGACCCCCACTGCGGGCACCTCCTCTTTTGGGGAGCCCCTTCTCCCCCCCCAGCAAGAGCAACCTGGGCGCGAAGCCTCGGCTCACCTTGATGGAGGCGCCAGCGAATCGCGCCAGCTGCTTGATGTGCTGGCCCTTCTTCCCGATGATGGCCCCCACCGCCTGCGTCGGGATGAACAAGTTCACAACCTCCTGCTCCGGGAGCTGCCGGGGAGAGCGAGGGTTTTTCCTTAATTCCTTTGTTTTCCCTTTTTTTCCCCCCCAGCGCCCAAGCAGATGCGCTGGCTGGCACAAGCCCTCCTGTGTGCCCCCCACCCCCCCAAATTGTCCCAGCCAGCTCAAGCAAAAGCTGTTTGGGCTTCCAAGCAGGAGCATCGCGGGGTGCTCTGCGGGTAGAGGTGCCACCTCAAGCAGCATCCATGCCCTGGGGACAGCAGGGAGGGACCCCATGGGGGACGCGTGTGCGGGAGCACTTACGGGATGCTGGTGTGGGAAGGCACCGACCGGGGAGGCTCCGTACAGCCCCGAGAGGTACGCCGAGGAGCTCTGCGGGGGGAGAGGGAGTGTGTCAGTGATGGCCCCACCACGCTCCACATCCTGACCCCCCCGTGACAAGGACACGGGGACGCCCCTCAGCCTGGGAACTGAACCCAAAACTGTGCTGTGACCAATGTCAGTGCCCAGCGGCGAAGATCTGGTGAGAACTGAATCCACGACCATTTCCCTTTCCCAATGTCAGAGGAGAAAAAGCAAAGGCTGAAGATGAGGCTGGCCCAAGAGTCGGCGGGGGGCACGGCCAGGCTGGGGACAGGCACAAAGCCACGTGCCTCTCCGCGGACACAAGCAAGGGGCACTTGCCAGCACCTCAAAACCCCAACCCAGGCGTTTTGCTCCTGCCTGTCTCATAACACACGAGCACAGAGGCACGCACACGTCTCCTGGCCGTGGATACATCCCATCCCCACGCTGGATTCAGGCAGGTCCAACCAGGAGCAAACCACCTGAGCAGGAGGAGACCCAGCTCCCCCGCCCCGGCCCCCCAGTTAAACCCAATGTGACGAGGGCTACGGGTGCTCCTCCTCGCACGGAGCTTGCGCTTTGGCCACAGGCATCATCTCCTACACCAAAACACCCGCAGGCATGGAGAGCTCAGCACCTCCCCAGCATCCCCCTTTCGCCGTGAGCCTCCTTCCCCGTCCTCCACGCTCTGCGCCTCTCCAAAGCTCTGGGTTTAAGCTACAGCCACCACAGTCACCACTCCAACACGCGAAACAAAGTGTTTGGGGAGAAGGAGCCACCTGGGAGCCAACTTCCTATTTATTTGTTGCTTGCTCCTTGTTTTGTCTGAAGCTTTGGGCAAAGGAGGCTGCCTGAAAGAAGAACCTCGCGGTTCCTCCCCAGCCCATGGAGCAACAAGTGACAAAGAAACGCTCCAACGTCCACTTCCCAAAGGCTCTGCTAATGCAGGCAGAGCATCCTCCTCCTCTCCGTGGGCACGCGCAGACAGACAGACCGACTGACCACCCCACGGACACGACCTGTGCTGAGACACCTCCCCCCCGCTGCGGGGGCGGAAAGCAGAAAGAGAAGGGGCTCCCCTTGCTTTTAGCCCGTTCCAATGCTCCTCTGCCCTGAATTTAGCAACGCCCAGGGGAAGGGGACCCCTCTGGGGCCACCACGCGTGGCCACAAGCCCCAGGGTCACGCTCATCCACCTCGCCACACCACAAGCCCGGCACGGGCTTGGCACTCACCGTTCTCCTCCGACCACTCTGCTGCTGGCGGTGCCAGAAAAAGAAAACAGTACAGGTAAATTAACGCGTGTTGAGGCGTCCTCCCTGCATCTACAGCGTCCAAGCAGAAATATTTAGAGACACGGACCACAGAGCCGAGATGGCTTCACAGGTTTAAGCCCTGTCACTTGGTCACCCCAAGGGTGCTAAGGGACAGGAGGACCTTCTCCATCACCAAATGGGACTGGCGACCGCTCCTCCCCTGCCCACCATCCTCGTGGGCTTTCTGGCTGCCACATGTGCCTGGTGTGCGTCCACGCAGCCCTTCACGGACACGTGGATGTGGGCACCACGTCCCGGCCAGCACGGCGGGGCTGCTCCCCAGCCGCTGGCTGCAGAACCACGTCCGCGTTCACCCAAACACAGACACACCTAAATACATCTCTTTCAGAAGACCGTACCTGCATTTACAAGTTATAAGACTTCTGCACCGCGGAAAGGTCAAAGGGACCTGGCTCATGTCAAAAAAAAAAAGAATTTCTAGTGGTGTTGCTATCTGAAGACAAGCTCTCAGCAAGCACAACCCTTTGAGTGCTAGGGCACGGATCAGGGCACTGCTCGTCCCCTTCCCAGCCGCGCTCCGCACACCCGGCGTCGATGCCCGTGGGTTCAGCCCCTCTTGGGCGGCCAGGAGACTGGACCCGGAGGGCACAGCCCAGTCTGCACCGCCACGACACAAGGGCGGGTGTGCAGGTCAGGATGGAGGACCACCTCCACTGTCTCTCCATCCCGGCATCGGCACGGGCGGCCTCCAGCTCCCGCCTCGGTGTGCGGAAAGCACGTCTGCAAGGGGAGGTGGACCTCTGCATAGCGCAGGTCAAACGCAGAGAACCACCCTCGAGACGTGGCAAGTCCTAGGCACGAGTGAGACCGAGCTCAACACAACATCAGGACGCAGCCAATCTACCCAGGGAGCTACATCCAAGGAGGGACATGCCCCGTTCATCCACTGTCTTCTCCACTTCACTGCTGGGATGAGCATCTTCCCGAAACAGCCAAGGGTTGGAGCTCTTGTTCAAGGCTCCCCATGAGATGGCTCCTACAGCTACAGCATCCACCCAAACCCACCAACTGGGAGGGTCCAGAGACCACTCTGCTCCCGCAAAGGAGTCCCCTGCACCCCAAATTCTGTTGCACTTACTGCAAATGGGTGGTAAGGGGTGGCCGCGGCAGCACCTCGAGCCCCCGCAGAGGACGGGAGCATGGACAGCCCTGTCGAGAAGATGCCCAGAGCGCTGAGGTTCAGTCCTGGGATCAGGTTGGCTTGTTGCTAGAGAATTACAGACACAGAGAGATGGGTAAAAGGCTGAGTGGGGTCTTGGGGGTTCTTAGCAAACAGCGTGGCCCTTTCCGGAACAGATTGCCCCCCCCGCCCCTTTTTTTTCTGGTTGCCTCGGCAGCGGCTCTGAAGCAGGGGGATGTCAGGGGGGTGGGCTGGGAGCTTACATTGACGGCCACGACGTCGTTCTCGTAGGCCTCTCGCAGCTTCTTCATGATCTCCACTTCAGCATTGGAACACGCCTCCGTGCTGCCCTTCACCGTGATGGTCCGCTCGGGGTTATAAATGGTTAAATCCTGTAAACTAGCCCACGTACAGACAAAACGGGAGACACCATTATGCTTTTTTTCAAGCCAAAAAGAAAGGCAAACTGTCAGATCAGAGAGGAGGGTCCCCCCCGAGGCAGCGCATCTTCCTCCCCCATGCCACTGCCCACCCGTGATGGGGAACGTGCGCGGCAGGACGTGGCTGCGCGGTTTTCTGGCTTTGGCGCTGCCCGTAGCGTGCTGGACAGGGCGGGGAACCGCTTGGTGTTCACCAAGACTTACGGCGAGATGGTGATCTTCGTCCCGGTGTCCTGCTCGATCTTCTTGAGGTTGCGGCCCTCTTTGCCAATGAGCCTCCCCACCAGACTGTTATGTGCTAGGATTTTCAAGGGAATCTCTTCCGCTCTAAAACAGAGGAAAAAAATAAAATCTCAAGGTCCAGCTAGCCTGCAAACCTACCTCCAGCAAGGGGCAGCAGCGACGCGGTGGAAGGAACAGAACCACCACCGTTTCCCAGGGCTTCTCCTCAGCTTCTGGGGAACAAGAGCTCAGGGACTTCCCACACCTGATGGCCCATCTGTATTTTATGGGATTTTGTTCTCCAAGTTTGCCTGCACGGAGCCGCCTGAGCTTCTCGACTCCATGGAAACCGACAACCAAATCTGCCCAGTTTACTAAGCCCGGGCACTGAAAATCACACTTACGATTTGGTTTCATCAGCCTCCTTCTGCATGATATCAAGGATCATGCGACACGCTTCGGAGCACCCCTCTGGCGTAGCATGGATGGTGATGGGCTTTTCGGCAGCGCCGGCATTCTCCTTCCGGTGGATGTCAACCCTACGGCGAAACAACCAGCAGAGAGAAGCCCCCTGAGACGAGGCTGTCGTTGCAAGAAGGCTTTTGAGAGCTCACGAGCTCAACTGGCTAGTCACAAACAGGCCCATTTCAACATCTGCTCAGTCTCTGGGGTGAACCTGGGTCTTGTTGACGTGCATCTACTGCCACCCAGAAGCAGTACTTCGCTTCAGTTGGCTTAGATCAGATTTGGCCTCCATGAGCCTCTACGACCTGAGGTCTGCCTGGGAACTGAGGGATGTCAACCACCATCCAACGATGCATCAAGACGGGGCAGAACAAATCTTCCACTGGACAAAGCCCTGAGCAACCTGCCCTATCTTTGACGCTAGTCCCGCTGGAGCAGGAGTCCAGGTTAGAGGTCTCCAGAGGTCCCTTCCAACCTCAACCTCTCTCTGCACAACACCCGAGGTTGCACAGCAACCACCACGACTGCTGCGTGTCCTCCAGGACAGACAGACGACTTACCCGTGGTTTTCACGGCATGGAGTCACACGTGCACGTTAACAACAGCGCTTGTACTCACGCCCTTCCATGTGAGACCAGAAAGCTTTCCCTTGCGCACCGGCCGAGACCGTGCTCTAGCTCCTCTGATCCTTCCCTCAGCAGGTGGCAGGAAGGAGGCTCATGCCTCCCGCTCACTCCTCACTGCACCACCGTACCTGGCAAGGGCCCTGAGAGAGAGGGAGAGAGGAAAGCAGGGTAGGAGACTCCCGCGCATGGACCACACGTCTTGAAGAACACGGGTGACGCGTAAACGATCTTTCCTCCTTCTCCACCGAGTCTTCGTCCTGCTGGAGGATGACTCCACGCGGCCATCCTGCCATTGGCCACGTGGCTGCCACCTCAGGGTCCCGTCACTATTGCAGCCAGGGCTGTGCCAGCCCCAATCTTCTGGGAAGGTGCCACACTTGCCACTCGGCTGCCCAACGAGTGCCACCAGCGCCACGCGTCCGGCTCCATCACAGTGCCCTCTGGCAACGGCCAAGTTCCTGTATTCATAAGAGGTCCACGTCCTGACCGGGACTCTTTGGGGGTAATGCTGTGCAAGCAGGGCCAAGGGTTGTGGTGCAAAGTGTCCCCCCAACACAACACTTGGGTGATGCTGGGTCGTGGTGGGTTTGCGTGGGTCATCTCCTCCAGGAGCTCACCAACCAGCACACAGGGCCAAGAGGCTTCATCTACGGGTAGAGGGGGAGCAGCTGAGCTTCCCTGAGCTAAGGAAAAAGCCTGACCCCAGCAGCTTCAAAAGGGACTCCAGGGTGGTCTCGTCTAGGCACTGAAGAGGGAAAGAAGAGACAGTCTGACCGCCTTAGCAGGCTACGTCACTCCAGATCTTCTGTGGTGTTAGCTAGAAGAGCTCAGGCAGGAGACTGGTCCTGCTCGGAGTGTGCAAAGAGGTGCTGGCAGCACCGGAACTGCTGATTCCCCTTTGGTTGTGTCTATCGCGCACGATGACCAAGCCACGTGCTGTCGCTTGCTCGTGACACCCTCCAAGATGCTCCGAGCCATGGAGCTCCATCAGGTTGACGTGGAAGATCTGTTCCTTCAGAGGCCAATCCTGCCTGAGGCAGCGCCTGGCAGGCACGGGGACATCCGCTGCCACCCCCTGTGCCACAGCTGGGGAGAAGCCAAACGTATCACGACGTGCCACCGGAGGAGACAGCAGGTCCACGCTTCGGCGCGGTGCTGCAGTGTCACACCGGGTTGGTGCTCACAGCTGTGTGACTCTGCTTGGGGGGACCAAGCAGGACTCTGTGGCCACCACAAACAGGACGGAGTCCTCTTGAACCCACGAGCAGCTGAGGTCAGTGGAGATGGGGCACACGGCTGTGCCTTGGTACCAAAGAAGGGCTGAGAGCTACGAATAAGCTGGGTGGAGGCTCCGAAACGCCCAACATCCTGGAGAAGCACAGGGCCAGGCACAGCCAGGTTTCCCGCTGGCCTGCAACCCATCCCAAACCCGGGTGTGCGAGTGCCAGCTCAGTCTGCAGGGAGGATACGGAGCGCCAGGAAGCGGCTGCTGTGTTCAGGCATGTCCTGCCCCAAAGAGCAGGAAGGCTGAGGAGGGCTCCAGGCTTCCCAGCACATCCCAGTGCTGCTGCTGCACAGGTCCAGTCTGACGGGAGGATGGAGAAGGGGACAGCCAAGGAAGAGCATGGCTGACACCCTGAAACTGAAGGCAACAGCCTCCTGAGACTGCATGGGCCATGGGCATGAGGTCCCCTCTTGCCCGAGGCTGGAGCAGAAGTGGTGGCCCGCCGTGGCACGTGGCCTCCTCAGGCAGGCCTGAACAGGTGAGAGCGCGGAGCACGGCCTTCCTCCGCAGCACGAGGTCTTTGGGGCGGGCCCGGGAAGCCAACCCACGTGGTGGGACGGCTCTGCAGCAGAAACTGCCCCAAGCGGCAGCGTTTTGGGAGGAACCGGCAGCAGGTGCGTCCCACCTTCCTCACCAGGCGTGGGGCAGGAGTCGGGGCTCGCAAAGGAAAACTTTCCAGTCTCAGGTGGCAAGGGCGAGGGTACACCCGCTGCCGAACACACCCGGGGACTCACCTGGAGAAGAAGGGCTGGAGGCCGACCGGGACCGACTCAACCACGGCGCACGTTGCAGCTGGGAGGGCAGCAGGTGCCTTCGCAGCTACGAGGTGGCCGCGCTGCCCGGCGAGCCCGGGCTCCTCTCCCTACGGGGCCGCCCCCTTGCCGTACAAACCTCTTTTTGCCAACCGGGACGTCTCTAAAACCCAACGCCCGTGAGCTCCTGGAGCAAGGGACGGTCATGAACGAGGGGAGCAGAGGCTGAGCGCTGGGTTCAGCCCAAGGGACACAGGCATGCAAATCTTCAAACATTTCTCTTACCCAGGCTGGAGGTTAACTTTTCGTACCAGAACAGGCAGGTTTGGCCACCGGTCTTTGCCTACTGCTGGCAGGAGCGAGCACCGGCAAAGAGAGCATCCTCCTGAGCTACGCTGCGCTCTACGCTACTCTGCTCTGCCGACCACGGGGACGCACACGCTGGAAACCGCATCGCAAGGATCAGCAGTGGTCAGCGTGTTTCAGAGACAGCTGAGCACCAGCTGGGTCCGGAACAAATTCGGCTCAAGCGGATGCGCTATTTACGAGTTAAAGAATTTCCTCTCAAAGCTCCTCTGAGAAATAGGACGCCCTGGAGGATGTTCTGGTACAGCAGCCCCACGTCCTGTGGGATCACCGGGTTCAGGACGATGAACATGGGAGAAGACAGCTTTGGGTTAAACACAAACAAATCTGGGCAGGAACAAAGCGTGCAGGAAAACCATGCAATCATTGTAAACATCAACGTGAGAAACATGGAGAACTTCAGCAAGACAGTCCCTTTTTTTGTTTTTTCTTCAAAAAATTAAAAGCGTTAGATTGCGAAAAAGGCTTCAAATTGCTAGGAAAGGCCCATCCTCCTCCAGGCGACGCTCGCGCGGTGCTCCCTTTCCCCGTGCGACACCTCTCGCCCTTATGGAGCGCTGCGGCACGAGCAAATCCCAAGGGCCAAGACGGCCGCTGCCTCTAGGATCCCCCTTTTATCCCCCAATTTGCCCTTTTTCTCCAAAGCCTCGGCCCAAGCTATTTTTGCAGGGCGAGAGCCACGTGATCCAAGCAACGCTGGCCGACAGCAGCGAACGCATCCATTTCGGGGCTGGCACCGGGGCTCGCAGGACCCGGCCTCTCCTGCTTCGTAAAGCGTTAGGCTTTAGAAACCCCGTTTCTGGCCGCTTTCTGCGTGCGTTCCCCCTGAGAACCCCACTGCTCGCAGACCCCCCCAGGCCAGCAAGGACGGGTTTGGGACACGGGGCTGAGCTGGCCGGACCCGTGGGCTGCTACTCCATGACAACGAGACAGGCTCGCCGCCCTCTCCCGAAGCTACACCCCGAAAACACAATGTTCGCAGCCCAAAGCACGGGGACCTACAGAGTCCTGTGGAAGGAAACAAAACCATTCGAGGTACTTACTTGGACTGGGTTTGCTTAGTTAGGTTCTTTATGGTCAAGCCCTCCTTTCCTATGATCGCACCAACAAACTGCGTGGGCACCAGCATCCGCAGTGGGAAATCGAGCTGTTTGGGCTGCGAGGAGCCCCCCGGGGAGGAGCCCTGCTCCCTGGAAGAGTGGCCCCCGCGGCGGGATCGCTGGGGGGGCGGAGGGGAGCTCACCTCTTCATCCGGGATGTAGGAAACCTTGAAGGAATAGCTCTCAAGCTGGTGGCCGCTGAGCTTCTCAATTGCTCTGCAAGGCAGGGAGAGGAGGGGACGGTGAGGGGAGGAGGTGGGTGCCACCCCCGGTGCTCCTCCTTGCAGACCGTCGTCCCTCTCCAACCCAACGTCCTCCTCCCACCCAAGTCCGAAGAAGGAGAGAGAAGACAAAGTCCCCCGCTGTGGGGGGAACACCAGGGCTGGAGCACCGCTCGTCCCACCGACGGAGGTGGGACAGCAGCCTGGGGACCTGCCACTTCACCCCCTGCACCCCATCAGACGCTATGGCACGGGGTGGAGATGGTCTCCCCGGTGGTGTGACGCTGAGCCATGCCGAAGCCTGGGATGACTTCTGCAAGTTGGCATGGCTTCAGCTGCGTTTCCTTCCTCTTCTTTGGGTATTTGGAAGGTCTTCCTTTAACCTGCCCTCAGCACAACGTGCTCTGAACCAAATACAAGCACCCACGAAACCACCCTGGCCGTTCCTCTCACCTTCCTTCTCCTCCTGTGGCTGGAGCACAAGCCCAGCGTGGCCAAGGGCTCTCCTCCCGCCCGCTCCAACCTCCTGGACCAGCGTTTCATTCTCTGCGTCTCTGTCCTCAAGAGTTTGACTACGTGCTGGACCAACTCGGATGGGAAACTGCTGGAACGTCCATCAGCAAAGAGTCTTGAGGTCAGACCTACCATGGCCTCGGGACATCTGTCTCTGCTGCCATCCTGTAAAGCTACAGCTTTCTGTCCTTGCATTTCTGAACTAACTCTGAGTTTGTAAATTTTTCCTCTGCTGGATACGATAAATCTTCAGGCATCTCTTTGCACAGCCCCTACTGCCACCCCAGGTTCTCTTGTCCTCTTAAAGCTCCTCCTGATGGGTGGCACTTCTTTACGGCTCCTCTACAGCGCCTCCACGCAATGCGCAGGCGATTTACCCTCTGCTGCTCTCCATCCCCTGCAGACTGGCCGCTGACCCCGCACCTCCCTCTCGCGTCCTCTAACCAGTTACTGGTCCACCCAAAGGCCCTCTTCTCCACGGCAGGGGAACGTTTTGGGAGCCTTCTGCGAGCTGGTCAGCCGGTTTCTCTTGGCTCCAGGAAGCGGGAGTTGAGTCTTTGCAAATTTTGGTCTCCAACTTGACTTTTCCCCAGATGACGGGGGTTACTTACGCCTCCCATCACCGCACTGGTTCTTCACCATCTCTCCCGCCTCCCTCACCATGTTCCACCTCTCCAGCTGCTTGGGCTGGGTGGCTGTACCGGCGAGCAACACAGCGCATTCCCAGCTTAGGTCTGAACCTCCAGTCTGGGAAGATGACTCCTTGATGGGCTGCTTATCTGACCTGACCCTGAGCTATCTAGAGAGCTTTGCTCCCTCAGCACAAGGCCACTGGGACCCCAGAGAGGACGTGCACGCTTGTAGGAAAGTTGGGGTCCAAAGGGAAATCGCAAGCTGACACAGCTGAGAGCCACTTGGGGACAGGAGGAGAAGGCTCAGAGGAAAGGGAACAAGCCCGGGGCTGTGGGGTGGGCAGCCCTCAAGGCACTCGAAGCTCTAAGAGCTTAGCAACAACCCGGTGAGGCTGAGAGAAGACAAGAAGAAGAATAAAGAACGATGTAGCCTGGAAAAATGGCCAGGGCAATACAGCTGGACTTCGCTGGGAAAATTTGCGCGGTTGGTTGGAAATTTGTCCCCAGGTATGCTCTGCCTTGGTGCTTCCATGGAAAGTGCCACGGCAGCGAGGACAAAATCCGTCCTCACCACACGGAGATGCACCAGCCTCCGCCAGGTCTTTGGAGCGCGAGAGAAAGCGAATGTGGCCACGCAGAGTACCTTGCCGCATCCCCAGAAAGAAGGAAAATACGGACAAAACGAAAAATAAAAAAAGCCACTTACACTTTTGCTTCTTCTTTCGTCGCGTACGTTACGTTGACAACTGCTGTTTCTGTGTCTGTGTTAACTGGGGGAAAAGCAAGATGGGGCGCGTTAGGGCACAGAAGGAGATGGCCACCACCACTGCTCCCGGCCCCCCGGTACCCCCCGTTTGCGGCGGAGGGCAAATGCAGAGCGTGGGAGCACAACGCCGTTCTCGTGTGGGGTGGCCCCGGCCACCGCCTGACCACAGGCCCTTGTCCAGCACCGTGCCTCCCCCCAGCACAAGGACCAGCAGAGGAGATGCCCTGCGCTGGCTTCAGGTAGCAGCTCACGGCCTGAGCCGCAAGCAGATGTCTGCTTACGGAAAACCATTTTAGACCAGTACAACCACTGGGAAAACCACGTTTCACCCTATTAGGTTCTGCTAAGAGTGGTTTTTCTGGCACGGGCTGAGCTGGGGCGCGGCACCGGGGCTTTTGTACAGACGAGGACCAGGCTGGACCATCTTACCTTGCTCTACGTTCTCCACCGTCCCGTACTGAGCTAAGAGGCCATCCAGCACCTGGGGAGAGAGCAGCGAACCGGGCGGGTGAGGCGGGCAGGAGACCTCCGCCAAGCTGGCGCAAACCCTGCTCGGCCCACGGCCCTCCTCCGAACGTGACCTTCGCGCTGTGCTGGTTCCAGGAGGGCTCCTCTGCTCCGCGGCTCGTGCTTTGGTTTGACCCACAGCGTCACGCGTGCTCGGAGCCGTCCTCAAGCCGCCTCCGCCCAAGCGCGTGAACGCCTTCACCCCCCCGCACCCCATCGCCCCGCGACGCCCCGGTCCTCAAGCAGCAGGTGAGCCGTGGGCAGGCAGGAGACGGAGCCCATCTCCCTCTCCACCTCCCAACTGGGGTTACTGGGAAGGCAAAGGGAGGACCATGCGCAGACCACGCGCTCCGGCAGCGCAAGCTCGTACTGACTGATGGAGGAGGGGTTCCATGGGGCGCTTTTGGGGTGGCCCAGCCTCTGGAGGGGGACAGGAGGGGAGCACGGCGCTTCTTACCTCCCACTGCAGGTGGGGGGGGATGTTCCGGATCTGGATCTTTCTGCTCCTGCAAAGACAAAGCCCTGGGTTATGGTCATGGGAGGGCGGCAATCACCAGAGGCTTTCCGGGAATGAGACGGTGAGAGCGTGCAAAGGCACCCCGCTGCCCCAGAGAGCCCCGGCCGAGCCCCGGCCGCACAGCCCTGGTGACAGCCACGTCTCCGAGCCTGGCCCCGGCCACCTCCCGCTGGGGCCGAAGCTGTCTCGGGAAAGCTCCTTCCCGTGCCGGCTGACATGTTTCCTAGGAAACCTCTCGAAAAAAGCCTCCGCACAGGCACTGGTGCAGGATGCGCGCACGCACCTGAGCGCGCTGCCCAGGCGGGCTGGGGACGTGGGGGTCCGAGTGCCTCCACGGCGCAGCCCTCGAGGGGTCCCCCGGACCTGGCCCGTTCGGGACACGCAGCTGTGCTTCGCGGGCTCCAAAGCCGCGTGCGGCTGCTCTCCAGCGGTTCCCAGCAACCTCCGGCTGCTTTCAGCAGAGAAACCTAAATGGTTTCCAGCATCCTCGGAGGATGCGCTTGCAGATGACCGACGCTTCCGACCTCGCCGCGGGGCAGCCTCGGGGCACGGGAGCACGCGAGGCATCCCGAGAGGTAATGGCCACCAAAAGCCTCCCCAGCCTGGCCGCGGGAAGACGTGCTCCGGCAGTTTCGGGACAGAACTCACGCGCTGCCTGCCCCAATCAGCACTCGCAACCCTTCCCGCAGCCAGTCAGCCCCAACTGAAACAGCGTCCCGTGTTCTCGCCTGGTGCAGCTCTAACGCTCTGATCTCCGCCAACCCCAGCACCCGGGTGTGGGTGTCTGCTGCCGGCACGGCGCGCCCTCGCCAGGGCTGGCACGGCTGCTGGACCGTTATTTTTTCCCTTTTTTGCTGCTATTTTCAGCCAAGAGCGGCTCACGGAGCTGACTTACTCTGCAGCCGCACGGCCGCTAAACCCGACGCAAGGACACGGCATGAGGCAGAGCAGGACCCTCTTCCAGCAGCGGGGGTCACCTTGCTGCCCAGCCACCCCCCGGCACGCGCTGCTTCGGGGAGCCGGTCGGCAGCTGGAGGTCGCGCCGGTTTTGCAAAGCTTTGCCCTCGCTCAAGGAGGCCGCGTGGAGCGGAGGCGATGCTGCGAAGCACCAGCAGGATAACGCACGGCCCCTGCCGCTCGCCCCGGGCTGCGACCCCCCCCCAAGCCGTGGGTCTCTCTGAAGGGGGCTCTGCCAGCTGAAAGAAATCGGGCGCTGGAAGAAGTGGGGAAGCCAGAGCCAAAGAAGACGGCTTCTGCAGCGTCACCAAACCCCGCTCCTCCAGCGGTCATGGACTCCTCCTGTCCCAGCCACCACTGGGGATTTCAGGGTTGGGTGCAAGATCCTCGCATGGCAAGGAGCAAGCTTCATCTCCCCCTGCCCATCCCATCCCACCTCATCATCCCATCCCTTCCCACCCTCCCCACCCATCCAACCTCATCCCATCCTATCCAACTCCATCCATCCTACCCCCATCCCACCCATCCTACCGCACCCAATCCCTTCCATCCCATC
>VXAL01014439.1:6228-52105 GCA_013399475.1 Chauna torquata | reverse complement strand
CTCCTTATATGAAACAAAGTTGGATGAGTTCTATAATGTTAATTTCAAAGGTATTCTTTATTTGATCTGTGTAGCATCAGAGCATCTGGTCTGAGCACTAGCCACTTTTGTAGCTCTGTATAGAGCCTTGATAAAAATAAAAGAGGAGGGTTAAGGAACATTTGTGAGTCTGCTTTGTGATGAAGTAAGTACTAAACTTACCAGGCCAGGCTTTGAGTATTAATACAATAGTAATACAAATTGCAGGTGAACAGATTAATATTTTTTCTTACTTCTTAGTAAACGTTCAGCAGATAAAACATGAATAGTTTGGTCTTTTTGGTGTGACTTTTTCATTGTGTGTTGTGAAACAAAATGAATATGGAAGTAATATTGAACATGCCTCAGTATGTTCTGTCTTTGAATCTGTTGAACTCTTTGTGCATTGAAGAAGATTACAGAACTCAATTACCACATTTTATTTCCACTGTAATTTTTCTCAATTTAGAGGCTGCTTACTCTATTAAAAGAGAAGACTTGAGCTAATGGTGATTGGTGATCTGCCCTACTCTCTTCTTTTACTGATTTGAATCAAATTTTGTTGTGCCATTGAGGATATTATTTAATATCTATCACTTCATTTATCCAATTTAAATATGGGAAAGGATTCAGAACGCCTATTTTCGGTTACACAGAGACAACAGAGGACAAAACAGGTACGTTACAAATAAGGGCTGAGCACATACTGAACTCGAGTGTGCCTAGGAGATCTCCTGAGTGCTGGGACCAAATCTGTGCTGGCAGACTGTTAGGTAGGTCCGTGATATGATTTTGTCTTGTTCCAACCAGTGAACAGTGGAAACAAGTCCCAGCTGTAGTTTGGCAGTCAGAAGTTCCAGAGTTGTCTGTAAATGAGTCTCTGATCTCCTCTGGAACTGTCCCAGTACATTTTTGCAACATCAGCTGTATGCTAGTCCAGTGGAAATTGCTTAATTGCTTAATCTTTTTTCCATTCCATGTGTATTTAAGGCTTAAAGCACTACAGCATCTTTAATTACCGTTATTGAAGGTCTTTTGACTTTGAAAATTGGAATTATATTTCACCAGAGACTACACACCACATTAATTGGCACATTGTTTGCAATGTGTGCACAATGTTGTTCTTATTTCAGTCTGTTACGTTGAAGGTTGTTTGCTGATTTTCAAAGAAGTTTAGAATTAATTCAATCCAGTCTCCATCAAGTAGTTCTTTCTTGTGGAAGTGAAGCTGTAATTTTTCAAACTGTGAATTAGCGAAGTCTGTTTTGCTCAGAAAGATAGATTGGAGATACAGAGCAGCATTGTTTCCTTTCATTTGCTTTAATCAGAACAATATCATTGTCACAGCTTTGCTTTTTAATGTAATTATATACTTTCCCATGGGAATAAGTGTCAGAGTGCTAAAAAGTTCTTATGAAAAACGTGTGACTCTTTTTTCTCCAGTAAATCATTTTACCCAACCCAATTATATTCAGCTATAACCAGTACTTTGACATAAGATTATTGGAAAAAAAAGTACTAGCAAAACATTCCTGGGTAGACTGCCTCAGAGTTTCTTCATGTTTTTCAGTCATATTTCATAGGATAGGCCTTGGTTATTGTTTCATGTCAGCAATTACAATTGTATGTACTGGCTGATATTTAGTCTTCCGCATTGAAAATTATGCATTCTGAGGATGGTTAAGCACTGGAACAAGTTGTCCAGAGAGACTCTCTGAGAGACTTTCTGTCCTTGGGTGATTTGAGTAAGCAACAGGACAACGCCCTGAGCAAACAAGTCTGAACTTAGAGTTGATTTTGGGCAGGAAGTTAGACTAGAGACCTCCTGAGGTCTGTTCCAGCCTGAGCTTTCTTTTAATTTAACTCAATTTACTTTTGATAAGAGATTTTCTTTCTTTTTTTTTTCCCTAGTGTGCAATTTCAGCACAAAATTTAGAATCATGTTCTTACAAAGGTTAATAACTAGTTATGTTTTGTTGCCAGGAAGCTTTTTCCTAATTGTATGTACCTGAGAAACTGCTGTTTACAGGTTGAGATTATTTTAAAAATTCAGTTCAGTATTGTTTCAATAAAAAAGTCCTTGAAAATGAACAAAGTATTCTGATGGCCAGAGGCTTTTACATGAATTATGTGAATTCACTTACTGTTACCTATTTTTGGATGACAGTTGGTCATATTGGAATCCATTACAGTGTATTATTGTAGACTAAAATATATCTAGGAAAACCAAAACATTATTATAGTAATCATTATCTGTGATTTATTCCACTTCTCATAGACCTGTAAGAGGTGAGACGTGCACATCTTGTAATATCTCTGGAGAGGAAGGTTGGAAAAATAGCTGAAATTAAAAGCTGAGCTGCATTAATGTGCTGGAGAGGTAAACTTCAAGAAAACCCCTCCTTTTCTGTAACAGAATATCAGATAACCACATGCAGCCTGGGAACCATCAGTCGTCACTTCAACACATACCAAACTGCTCCAAGTACCCGGAAGGGCTGATGCAATTTCTGGGATGTTCTGATAGATGTCACTTCCAGGACTTTATAGGGCTCGGATACTTCAATAAATTCTGTCCTCCCGTCTAGATTTAGAGAACTCTGGTAAGCAGTGCAGGTGTGCTGGTATTAGATGTTTTCCTGCATTTATGTTGCATAGTAAGGGAACTTGTATTATGTGGCATAATTGTGAAGTATCATATGCAGGGTGCTGTAGTGAATCTTGTCCAGTGAATCTCTGAGTTACCTGTTCCACTCTGCTTTTTTTTTCCTTTCTTTTAAAGAAAAATTGGTAATATTGTTGAATATTTAGACTACTTAATTTTTGTTACTAAAATGCAAGAAAGTTCTTCAGGATTAATTGGACAAGGTAGTACCATCATGGGTGCCTGGGACCAATTTTGTGAATGCAATGGGATGTCATCTTGTGTGTAGTTCAAAAGAAACAAAAGTACCATGACAACATGAAACAGTAGGTATGGAAATGCTTGCCTTGCTTTTAGCCATTCACATTTTTCATCCTTGATGATTCAGTAAATTCTTTCCAGGTGACATTAGCGTGGGCAGTGAGGGAGTGACCATGGAACAGATCTTATTTTCTAGTCTCCATTATACTGCTGATGTGGTCTGCAGACAATGACAGCTAAATCTAAAGAATTTAGCTCATTTCGTTGTGTGCTGGTATCCTCTCACAGGAACTCTAAACTGCTACCAGTTGTCATTTATTGTTAGTTTTTGAGCTCCCAAGGCCAGCTTTATATATTTGAAGCAAGCAGGAGGTTTTATAGACCGTGTAATTGAAAGTATTGCGCAATGTTTTTGTGAAACATAGTGGGAAGCAACAGAACTATTGTGCATAAACAAATTACAGATTTTTTTCCTGTCAGTGCTGTGTAGGAAAACAGACAGAAATGAACAGAAGAATAAAAGTGAAATAGGAATATAGCATATTATGTATGAATTGCAAATATGAACTAATAATGTGCGAAGTGGAATTTATTTAATGAATTGAGGCAAAAGTAGTAAACTCTGAGTTGAAGGTAGCACCTGGAAACATTTAAAGAAACTGAAAATATGTTTTAATTTACAGTTTACCATTATTGTGATGCCTTTGTGTAGAAGATACTTCCTTGCCTGTTTCCAGTAAAGATTATATAATGGGGAGTGGTTTGTTTTATCGTATTTGCTTCCTTTGTATCAGATCTAGAGCAAGTCTGCAGCCGTGCTTATTGCACAGGACTCAGACCTTTGCAAGTGACTTTATGTTGGAATTTAGTGAATTTGTATTATTGGAAACATTTCTTTTAAGCAAAAGATTTGCTTCAAAAACAGGCTTTTGTCTTCATGTTGCTGAATTGCATTCTTTTGTCTTGTTGATGCTCACGTTGCTGCTAATTATTCTACACTCCAAGTTTCTTGCATCAATCTCAAGGTTTTGGTATATTTGGGCTGTGAACCTTTTTTAAAAAATTAAACATTTTCTGTGTTTAGATCACACGTGTGAATTTATGTTCTTGTAGCTGTTCAGAAATACACTGCTTAGGAAAACTCTGTAATTAGTAGTTGAGTGGACAGTCAGGACCACCTGTACAACAATTTATGGCATTAGGAAGAACAACTTGTGTGGGAGCAAGGAAGACACAAGACATGAATTTCTACGCAGGTTTACTGTATTCATCAGCTCTTAAGCAGTTGATGCTGTTTAACAAGTAAAATACCAAGGTATGAATTATCATTATGGTAGGTACAGGATAATATTGATTGTAATTTGATGATTCTTACTGCAGATGGTGTTGATATTTTAAATCTCTAAATATCTTTGGCACCACTGTACTACTGGCTTTGTGCTATTCTGGATACAGGGCTTAATTGTTTGCCTATGTCCTATCTGTTTGCTTGATTACAGGTTAGTTGTTAATAGTAATTCCATCTTGAGATGCTTGGATGAACCTGTTCTTTTGAATGACATGCAGGATCTTTGATTTCTGTGCAAACATGAGTAATACACAGGTGTAATCTTCTCAAAGTTTGTCATTGATGCATTTTAATGTGCCTAATACACTAAGAAATAATATAAATGTATTGACGAGAACTATAGATTACTTTGGTGTTGACTATCAGTAATTGAATTAGAAAATCTCTGAACACATTGAAGTCACTTAGTTCTCTAAATATAGTATAGGTACCTACTCACACTGTACTATTAGTTTTGACATTCTTATAAGGGCAGTCTTAGCAGTTGCTAAAGACAAAAATAATTGGAGCTGCTGGAATAGAAATGGGACTTCATTAAATATGCTCCTGGTTTATCGTCTTCATGTTTCTCCCTTAGAAATATTTTCTTTGAAGTGAGATTACAATGAAATTGGTCAGTTATTGGATTTGTATCTGCTGAATAAATACAAAATTAATTTTTAAGATTAATAGCTGGTAATCCAGAAAATAATCCATGAAACTTTAATGCACTGATTTTAAATTGTTCAGACACTGATGTAATTAATAATTGAATTTAGTNGATTCTTTGCTGCCAGAGCTGACAAGCAACAGAAGTGGTGTCAAAGGCTGTCTGCTGTCTCATTCCTGTGGAGGTGCAGAACCTCTCCCTGTAGGATTATTTGATGTCCAGTGTTTTCAGTCTTTTATCTTTTCTGAGACAACAAGTACAGTAATTCATATTACTTGTAACCAGTGCTGTTATGAGGAAAAAATATTTGTCTGGGTAAAATTACCCACTATTATAAGGCTAAAATGAAGACGTGACACAGTTTGGGTTCAAACTTGTGACTTAAGGTGAGAAAATTCTCCATTATTAGTACTTTGAGCGAGTTCTATTCACATGTCATAAGATACTTTATATAGAAGTGTAAAAAAGAAATAAAAAACAAAACTTGGGGACACACACACACACAAAAAAAAAAAAAAGAAAAGAAAAGAAAAAAGAAACCACCACCAACAAAAAAGACTGCCTTGTCTCCCAGGTCACTTTTCCTCTTGATAACCTCCTTTCTAGTTCCATTTTGTTTGAAAAATTCATAATGTGCAAGTGAAAGGTTGGCAGAATATTTTGCTCATAGGTAGTTGTGGTTTGTGGTAAAACTTGTGATTGCAGGACTTGGTACATTTGAGGTTGTTGTATAGATCACTTCAGTCCTGAGGCTGGCTTGGAGCTGTCAATGCTTATTAGTGTTGCATAGTGCTGCTATGACCTCTGCTAAATTGCCTTTTTTTCCTATGTTTTAAAATCTTCCCTATGCTGTGCCACTGAGGATAAAAACAAATCCCAGCTATATTCCCTGAGCTGTTTGCTATCATGGAAATTAGGGGGATAGGTGGAGAGTTTTTATGCCACCCGAGGACTCCTGAAATTGTTCCTTTCATGCAGTTTTTTGTTTGCTTTGTGTTGTCCTAAGTTGAAACTGCTGTTGATTCTCAGTTCCTCAATGGGTAGTCTTTAAGATAAACCAGCCTTAGAAGCCTTAGAAATCATGACTGGAGGAGCAGATATTTCTAGGTGTTGGGTCAAAGAATGTTATGGGCAAGCATCTCTGTTGAAAGTATAGTTCACTTACATCCGGGTAGAGCTTTTTGGTGGAGAGTAACGTAAGCTGGTATTCATTGCTGCCATTTTTTTCTTGCGTACTGACTGGTGAGTTAGCAGTGCAGTTGTCATCAGTGCAGTCTCTAGGCCGTTTGTCAGCACTTTCACCAAAGTCTACTCTCCCTCTCTACTAAAGAAAAATCTCTAAACTTCTAACTCCTTTGCTTATGAATTGTTCGCATATACTTACTAATGTGCTACTAATATTGCTGGCTTGAAGTGCTTCACCTTATTCTGTATAGACATCACAACTGTTAAATTTTCTTGGTTTATCTCTTTTAACTAATTCAGATTTCTGAAGATATTCAAGATTGTCCTGAGTGATAGAATGAAAAATTCTGAGTGTGATGGGTAAATAAAGGAGATAGTAAGATAATGCCTTGTTAATTCAGTATTTTTGATTAGACCAAGCTCAGGCACCTGAATACTATTTACAGTATTGTGATTTTATTCAAGAAAGAAAAAGGAGAATCCTTCCATTTCCTGTCTCATTCTCTCTTTGAAATATATATCTATGTGATCATTATATTGGGCAGTTACTGTATTGTGCAAGCCATTAAGAAATGGCTTTGAGCTACCATTAAGCTACATGATGCAGGTATCTCACCTTCTTCAATTGTTAAAAATAGCATGGAAATCAAATTGCAGAGTTATCATTTTTATATATTTTTCATTGTTGCTTCAGATCACTCATCAAGGAGCTTCCTCCCTCTTGTGTGTGTGAGTGAATTTATCTTGACAGGGGATTTTACCCAAGTGACTTTTTCCCCCACACTGTCCCCTTGTGCCAAGTGTAGTTCTTCTAATCAAAAATAAATGCATGAGAATTGTAGACAGACTTGGTCGAAGGCAGGACTACAGGGAACACCAGGTTTATAGTGAGGAGGGAGTTCATATTATGACACCTATATATATATACTTATTATAGATGTACACACACATGCAACAGTCACTCAAATGATGACTGGAAGGAACAGTTCCTCTTATATATTTAAATGGAGTATCATGTTGGTTAGATTATCTTGCTTTTGTTTTTTTCTAAAGCACTCCGATTCTGCATATTTTCATGTCTGAATGTCGTGATTTTTTTTTTTCTGCCTTTATCTAGGCTGATATATATGATGATACTGGTCATCAGATTTTCTGAGGAAATTTAGGTTTTCTGCTTTGAAAAATGGAGCACTCAGGAGATTGCTATGAAAAATCTTGATCTGAGAATAATCGTGTCCCCAGGCTCTGCTTAGCTATTGCTACAGTTGAATTTGTCAACACCTACATTATGTAGCCGTATCTAAAACTCTGTCCATCATTCCTCAGTATTACAGCAAAAGCAAAGTTTTTCTGTTGCTGCTACATCAGGCCAGAACAGAATTGTGTTACAGGTATTAAAGTATATTTTTATAGAATGGCTAGGTTAAGTCATGGGTTCCTGTACTGCTCTCTGCTGCCATTGTCCCCCTTTTTCCTAGAAGCCTACCCAAGTTTTTGATATTTTATTTATTTGACAAATCTCTCTCTTCCCAGTAGGAGCAGGACCAGTGTCTGCCAGCTTCTTGATTGTGGCCTTGTGCCCATCTGTGTGAGCTTGGGGATATCTAGGTAAGTCTGTGACTGCTGTGCAGGTGCAGTGTATTTCCTCGTCTGGTGTGTTGTGCTGCAAGGCCTGGTGCTAACATGTGCATCACCTGTGCTTAGCATAAGAGGCAAATCAGACTTGCAAGGATTTTACTGAGGGTTGGCAAGTTCAGGGAGGGAGACCCACACCCCCCAGACACACACCCTGGCTCAAATCCCCAGAAGAATTGTCTGTATGCTGGCAGATCAGGTGCACTACTGGAGAGTGCATCAATGGCTTTGGGAAAAGAGGTTGAAAACAGAATGCAAGATTTTTTAAATGACTGTCTTGATTTTTGAATGCTGAAGACCTTTCCAGAATTTTCAGTGTCAGCAGAGAAAACATGCCATTAACTTCCCTGAATGGAGTACAATAGGGAACTTCTGGGTTTAGTTTGCTTTCTGAACTCGGGTATGTTGGAAGAAGGCAGAGATATTGCACTGTCGTTGTCTTAAAACTGTCATTTGGATTTTCACCCTGAAATTTTCTATCAGCTTCATGCTTTTTTAAAATATCTGCAATACCAAATCAGCTCAGGTCATAAAAACACCTCAGATTATGGTCATACTACAGTAAAATCAAGGAAAGATTCCCATCATATACATTAGTTAGATTGAATGCCTAGCAAAGAAGGTAATAATTTCAAAAATAGCAAGTTTTTTCATTTCCAAAGGAGTTCAATCCTGGGAAATTTACCAAAGTGGGTGGGGCTGATGTGGGGGAGTGAGACAGAAGGTAATCAAGGGAAGAAGGTGAAGTACTTAACTACAACAGTTTATATAAAATCAAAAACCTGCTTGCGGGTGAAATTTTTTTTAATACTTAGTTTTAACGCAGGCATCAAATTGTAAGACTTATCATAGAATCATAGAATATTCTGAGTTGGAAGGGACCCGCAAGGATCATCAAGTTCAACTCCTGGCTCTACACAGGTCTACCCAAAAATTCAGATGATATGGCTGAGAGCATAGTCCAAACGCTGCTTAAACTCCGAGAGGCTCGGTGCCGTGACTACGTCCCTAGGGAGCCTGTTCCAGTGTGTGACCACCCTCTCGGTGAAAACTTCAGAGAATAACAAGTAATATTACTGGCTACATAGGGGCAGAGTGCAATACACAATCTTGAAATATTTATCTGTGATAATCCTATCGTATTGTGTTGAAATGACAGATTTAAAACAAACTGCTGCTGAGTTTTACAGGCAGAAGCAGTGCATAGTAAAGGAGATTTTTCTCGCATATTCTCTACTTTTACGGTGCCAAGATTGGAATTTTTTTAACTTCATTGCAAACATTTACCGGCTTAAGACAGTCTGTTTGTTCATATTTCATCTAATGGTAATGAAAAATGAGTGCTATTTTCCTTGCTTGTCAAAACAAGTTATGTAACCCAGATGAATGGAGAATATGACAATGTAGGTCATGTTTTTACTGCTGATGATACAAAGTTGTGGAAACTCTAATTTATTGTGTAACTATAAGACACAAATAGCTATCTGGTAAGGGACACCTTTAATTAAAAAAATATAATCACTTTTCTAGAGCACAGAGGAGTTTAACACCTACAAGTAAATCCTGAAGTTATTAAAGTTAGCATGAGTTCTGCAACTCGGTTTGTGGAGTGGATTGACCCTGATAGTAAGCAGTACAATGAGTCCTCTCTCATCCTACAACTGAATTCTTTCTTCATAGGATTCTAGCTGTAAATGAGCAGTGCCTGCCATGCCATGAGTAGTCTGTTTGAGCTTGATGGCTGTTCTTCGTTTGACTTTAAAGCATATTCACATTCACTTACGTGAACTTGCTTTCTACTGAAAAAGTGTTCATGTGTTAATTTACCAAAAGGCACTGTCAGGTAATGTGAAGATGCAAACTATGTAAGTGAGCTGATATAAGTGTAACCTATGATTTTTGTAGTCCTTCACCAGTAAATTTACCTTCAACCAGCCAGGGTTAAACTCTCCACAAATGCCAGCTAATAATTTGTTCATCTAGAATTATGACCTTCTTAGGCATTTTTAATAGAGATCGTTTTGAGTGAGAATATAATGGTTCTATTTAGAAGGCAGTAAAATTTGTCTGTTCGCAAGCTCTCTACTTAATGGATTCCTGAGGAATTTGAAGGATAAAGAAGTAAGAGAAGCATACCTCTAGTGCAGATCTTTGAAGGAGATTGACAGATACAGAGATAAAAGGGATTAAATACAAGAAAGATAAAAACAATGAAGGATTTAAAAAAAAAAGTCTGGAGTAATAACAAGGATTTAGGAATAAAAATGGTACAAAATGACAAGGAAAGAGGATGAAACACTTTAGGAATAAGGTCAATTTAACAGTAAAAGCAATGCATGCTGACAGAGAGGGAAGGGGAAAGCTGCCAGGAAAAATAAAAACTGGAAAGAAAGATGTACTAAACTGAGGAGGAAAAGGAAGTCCAAGATCCATTCACAAATAAAAACAGCAATACTTAAACAAAAAAAACCAACAAAAAACGTTACTGTGGATGTGATGTTGTTTTCAACGGCATTTAGTTTTCTGTGTCTTGGATGGTATTTCAAGTTCTGCCTTTTGAAATGAAAGTGGCTCTGAGGAAAGTATACTTCCATTCTTTTGTAAATCAAAATGTTGAGAGCCCAGTAGGCATCAAAGTGATAATTAAACCATGGCATGTTTCCTTCAGGCATCCTGTGATTGGGGAGAATCAAACTTAACCTCTCAAATCAGACTTAACCTCTCATCTGTTACTTCTGTATGGATAAAAAGTTTCAGGAAAAATGTAATGAGAGAGCGAGTCAGCAGTTTCCAATGGATGTGTTAATATTCAGTTCTATCTAGATAAGTATATCTAGTATTAATCAATTGATGAAAATCTGCCCTATTGTAAATACTACCTTTATGGTCACTCTTTTGCTTCGCCTGTTAAAAGTAGTGGTATATATATTTATAGTGGTATAAATATTGCTCTGAATATGTGTGGCCAAAGTAGATGGGTCAATGTGAGCACCTCGAAAGTGTCACATTCTGCTTTTTTTGTTTTATTTTTGTTTCTTAGCCCTTTCTGTATTTTCCTTTTCATTCTGTTTTAAATCTTATTTTTGAATCTTGCTGTACCTGTTCAAATGGAGCTGATTGTTTTTACAATGGCAGAATGTAAATCTTTTCATTTAAATCTCTTTTCGTTTAAATGGAAAAAAGTTATATAGGTGATCCAGTTCATCTAAGAGGATTTCATGAGTAAAGGATTACTGTTACCTTTATGTACCTGCCTGGTAGTTTTTAAATTAAAACTACATTGCACTGCTTTTTTGGTCATTCATGATGTAGCAATCAAATATTTACAGGTAGTAAGATGGATAAGGTGTTTCTGCATTTCACCAATATGGTATAAAGCCATTGTTCTTTTGAGTTGCTGTGTAAGTGACTGTGAATGTCAGGGTTCAGCAGTTCAGTAGACAGTGACATTGCATTTATTTTTAATATAAGACATATACCTGCCAAACGGAGAAATACCCACCGTGGTAGAAATAGTGGGGAACTGGACTGTTGGATGTAACTCAGGAAAGCAGATGTAGAAGAATCTTTCTGGCCTGGTGCAAAAAAGCTGACAGCAGCAGTTGCAGTGAAAGACTAAAGCAGCCAGTTACCCAAGTACAAGAAAGGGTGTGCTTACAAGCTGTTCATAGGATATGGTCAGTGATGTAGCAATCCCGAAGAAATGCAACTGCATAATTTAAATACCTGGTTTCTGTGACTGAAATATTAAGAGAGGAAAACCTAATGTCATTATTTTGTACCTTTTGCGAAAGAAAATGCATGAAATCCATTTTCAGCAATCACAATACCTTGGAAGAAGAAATTAAGAATTTAAGAAAGCAAGAGAGAAATGGTGAGAATCATGGGAAATCATTTCTCAGGTGTTTTGTAAGAGGTGTGTCACAGGTGTCATGGTGGATTGGCACTGCGATATTTTTCTGCTGTCTCTTCACACAGTCACTTAGAAAGGAAGTCAGTTCAGAGAAAATTATTTCTAATTACGCAGAGAGATATAAAATTTTAGAGTGGGGCACAGCGATTTAGCCATGTGACACCCATTAACGTTAATGGAACTCATGCAGCTAAAACACTTCACTTTTATGAAAAAGGTATCCTAGAGAGTTTACATAAAGACATAGTTGTCTGTCACACAGCTAGGCTATAAATCATTGCTGCAATGTGTAGAAGTAACGTAGCAGGAGAGATGAGCAATTTAGGATAGTGACTTTTTTTTGAGTTATGTGGAAAGCCACATTTTGTGTACTTGAAAACCATCGTTCTTCTAATGCTTTTTGGTAATTAGCAATTTAAGTGTATTAATGATTTGGAATGGTCAGGCTGCTGTTCCTCACGACAGCGAGTGCTGCAGGTACTCATCATGTCCATAGCGGTTGTGATTCTAAAGTAAGCTGTAAGGTTCAACAGCATTCTGTTTGATAGTGTCTTTCAGCTCTCTGCCTGACATGATTCTCCTGTTCACGTGATCCGCCCTTAATGGCATTTCTTTCTCTACTGCTATGGGAAGTCTGAGAATTTAAAGCCCAGCAGCTGTTACAGGATAGAGTAGGGTAGACCTCTGTCTCTGGCACCTTGTATCACAGTAGTTAGAAATGTCTTAAATAGTGAGTGGATGGTGCAAATATCTCAGTCTCAGCAAGTTTATTAAAATGATTTGCTGTTTTTATTTTGTTTAAATAGTTGATACCTTGTCTTTGCATGAAAAACATTGTGGAAGTGAATTATGTAGCTGCTGATATATGCAAGCGATGGGAAGGGGAATAAATAGTGTTGAATTTTTGACTCCGGCATCCAACATCCATCACTAACTTTTACTGCAGAAGACCACAAAACCAATAAGCAAGTTCATTTCTTGTATGACATCCAGCAAACTTAAGCTATTGAGTACATAGTTAGTATAAAAAGAGATTAAAAATAATACAAATTTCTATGTAATAAAACCTTTTGCCTTGGGAGATTATTCAATGCAAAAATCAGAATAAAAAGAAGTGCTTTAATGTTTCATTAGAATTCTCCCTGTTCATGTTAAGTCTGAATATCCAAAATCATTACTTTAGATGCCTTTTTGCATTTTACTCAATTTTATTTTATTGCTTTTTACAATTACAGAAGAGCAGTTTTCTGATTTTAAGGAACTACGATTTTCTTTTACTCTGATTATAGGAAGCTGGAGAGAAAAAGAAATTGGAGAGATTTAATAAATAGATGCTGATTAAACCAATAAATAAGCTCTGCAGGTTTTGTAACTTGGACCAAAGCCAGGAATCCAGCAGTTGTATTCATTCTTGACTGAGCAAGCTGCAGAAGAGGAGGGCACATGCTGAGAACAGTGGAATGTACGGCAGAAGCAGTAACACAGAAGCACAGCTAATTAGAATTCCTGTAGGCTTTATCAACAGGTCTGCAAAATACAATAATTAAGATGCAACTGTGAAAACATGTCATTTGGATGTTTTTGAGATAAGACAAACTAGCTTAAAATTAGCCAGTTGAAAATTATTGCTTAAAGTCTTTTTTTATAATGATATACATATAATGCATCTGGTACATTAGTGATTTTTGCAATTACTGCAATCAAAGCTAACACTAAGTTTATTTTTCAGTAAACTGTACAACGCATACATTTCTGCAGACTAATACTAAAATGAAGCTGGATTGGTAGAAGAATACTTTATCTTGGTACAGCTAAAATGTGTATATTTACCTGTGAGAGAGATGTTTCTAGTTAGGAGAGAAAGTAGCAGTAATCAGTAGGTTTGTGTAAAGACTGCATGGTGTTTATGTCTGGTAAATGTTCTGGGAAGATGTAGTTAATTGAGTCAGCTATTTTAAAATGAAGTTGGTAGTGGTAGGCAAAGTCTAATAACAGCTGAAGGTTTGAAGGCAGGAAATTGATGGTTTAAGCTTGACATTCCACCTGCAAATTATTCTGTTGAAAAGAAAGACTGAAAAAAAAAAAATGCACACTAGTTGACAGAATGATGTGTCACTGCATTTATTAAATCTTTGTTGTAGGTAAGGATGAAGGTCTGTTCCAAACCTGCAAAGCATTTTTAAAATGTTACCCTTTTAGATGCTTACAGTAGAATAATGTAGCTAGAGTTTTTCTTGTCAGATTTTGTGTGGCTAAAGTGAATTAAAGTAGGGTGTGTGAGCCTTGTTAGAGTAGTGTCATCACTGTAACCATCTAGTAGTGGTAGTGATGGTCAGAGGATGGAAGAGGAGTAAGAACTGGAGGGAGAAGGTATCTGAATCTTAACAAATTGGCTTTTTTTTCTTTTGTAGGAGAGGAAAGGTAGAGAGGAAAATTAGCGAATGTTTGGGATCTGTGTGAGTGAATCTGTATTGTTTTTGCTGTTTTTGATTTTGCTGGGCTCTTCTCTGCTTTCCCATCTTTTTCAACAGTTTTGGCAAGAACGTGTCTTCAGTAGACTCCCTGACCGTTTCCAGCTGCCTTTAAAACACTTAGAGTTAACCGCAGCAGTAATTGATTAGCCTGCCTCTGTTGCAGAGCTTCCTTTTTATGTAGAATACAGACAGAACACTGGCCTCAGATATTTTGGTATTTTTTTGGTTTTTAACAGAATTAATATATGGACAGTAGCAGGAACTCTGTAAAGAACAGTTTCCTTCAAGTTTTTTTTTTCATAGATGAGGATAAAAGGGAAGGGCAAGTGTCACTTGGCAGTACTTCCCCAAAATAATGACACAGTGGTGAAAGAAATATTACTTGTGTTTATGCTTTTGAGTGTTCATATGTGCTGCTCTCTTCATTCAAAAAAGCATAACTGCTTTTTCTTTATTAAGAAAAAAGGAGGGGGAAGGAGGTTAAAAATAGTACCTTATCTACAAGCTGTTATGAAAATATATGCATGTGATTATGTTTATGGATATGAATGTGAATATGTAGAAAAGGAAGAAACTTTGAAGGAATATTACTTGCAACACAGGGTGTTTTCATCTGATATGTGTAAGAACCCTCTGAATTTTTTTTATCTCTTTTGGTAGTTCTTGCTGTACCTCAGATGAAGGAAGCCTAATTAGAAAAGATATTAAGAAAAGCCTTCTCTTGGGGAGTCTCTTTTTCTTCAACTATTATATCAGTCTTTCTGGAGGCATTATTATGCTATCAACCTAATAACTACTGTATAATCAAGTAGCTGCACAGCTCCCTCTGTTCAGGCTGCGGTGGAGGTGTGCTGCCATCTGCTGGGGAGAGGACAGAGTTTGAGAGAAGCACTGATAAATCTTACTGTATCCTGCAGTGGAATGCTTTTTCTAATACCATCCTATTAAAATTGTAAATTATTTTTATAGTGGGGTATTTCACAGTTTATATGTAGACTATATCTCCAATACAGCTTAACCACAGAAGGAATATAAATTCTACCATCAGGAGATAAGCTAATGAGTGTATGAGTATATTCTTCAGGTCGAAGGAGCCTCGGGAGGTGTCTAATCCAGTGTCCAGCTCAGAGCAGTGTCAGCGCTGCATGCAGACTGGGTGGCTTTGGAATTTGGCCAGCTGGGTTCTAAAAACCTCCAAGGGTGGAGATGCTGCAGCCTTTCTTTTGGCAACCTGCTGTGATGCTTAATTATCTTCTGAGTGAACTGAAATGTTTTTCATCTATCTAGTCATAATCTCCTCTGTTTCCATTTTAGGAAAATGAAAAATTTGGAGCTGGATTATATTCCTAATTAATTTGTGTGCTGGCTGCAACTGGATGTTTACACACAGTCACTTAACCTCTTTGGCACCTTATAGAAACAGATGTGACACTTGAAATCAGCATTCCTCTTTCTTGAGGCCACAAAGAGTGTATTAACTGATGCTTGGAAATCAGTGTAGACAAGTGTAGACATTTTTAATTCTAAAAATGAAATTATCTAATGTTCTTCAAAAATACTTGCATATTCTTGTTGTACCATGTGGTGAAAAAGCTGTTTTAGTAATTGCACTTTGTTTTCATTGATCTTGAAGCGTAATATGGATGCAGGCATCTTTAATTACTTTATTGTACATATAATGAGAATTTTGTATAATGTGATGTCAGTGTTAATATATTTCAACTATTTAGGGTATAGTTAGCCTTAAATTTTCCTCTGAGCTAGTAGAAAATGAGGCAGTTTATCTGGTAATTAACGAATACTTGTATAGTTTCAAAAAACATTAGCGTTTGTCCTTCATGTGCGTTTGTGTATTTGTCCTGTGATATGATGCATTGCTGTAGTTGAACTGATTGCTGTTTGTTAGTAGGAGTGATTATTCTTGCAATTAAATCTGTTAGTGCTTCAAACTTACCAACTTTTGAAAGTGTTGAAAATACTGATATTAAAAATGGATATCAAATGTTTACTATTGCTGAAAACTGTTGTGTCCACTTAAAAGTGAATATTGTCTCATTGGGTTTCTGATTCATGAAGTACAAGAGAAAGGAGATATTTTTCTCAGCAGCAAGAAATGAAAGATAGTCTCATTTTATTGATGTCTAGAAATACCACAGAAGCTGCTTTTAGAGAAAAGAAATTATTACTGCTTTTGAACTGTCAGTAAAATTTAAAAATGTGTTCATCTGCTTATTTCAAGTAGATTACCATCTCTAAAAGAAAACAGTTTTATTCTTCCCTGCCTTGAACTTAAGTTTCTGGGTTTTGCTGTGCTCAAACTGAATTCTGCCTTAGTTGTGACACTTGAAAAGAATACTGGATTTTTAAAGAAGTCATGGCAGGATTGGCTGTATTCAAATACAGGAAAGGGAAATAAACTGAAAATGACTATCTCAACCTGTGGTACAGCTGTACACAAAGCTGTCTTCATTAGACAGTTGTGAAGGATGTGGAAGAACGTACTGTGATTAACTTTCTGAAAGTGAATCTAGCAGATTGAATCAAATCATCATGGTGTTAAAGCTTTGGAGCAGCAGAAGCTTCTAGATGTATCTTTTTCTAGAAGTCTTGGCATTCTTAGCAGCATGTCCATGATTTGGTGAGAAAGCCAGTAATGCTGAAAGATTTTTATTTTGTGTCGTGTTGAAGTTTGCTGTATTGAAATGCCAGAAACGTTTGTGTAGCTGACCTCTAACCCTAACACTGTTGAAGGCAACCCTAATCGCATTCCTACCCCATTTCTTCTGAACATGTGTGTTTGTGGTTGGGGGTGGGTAGTAAAATCCTGGATAGGATGCAGGGTGCAGGCAAAGAACTATGTATTAGTGTTCTTTGTTGTATGGATGCTGTGGTTTACGTATGGAAAACAAAAGGAACTGATTTAGAATATCGAGGTAAGAGCTATGACTTGCCTGTGATATTTAAATATACGCAAAGTCCTCTCTACTTCAGTAAAGAAAGATATAATGGGTTTTGGTAGAAGCTGAAGCTACACAGTGTAGTAGAAGAACACACTTTCATCAGTAAAGGTCATGGAACTGCAGGATCAGCTGACTCACAGTTGTGAAGAATTCCTCATTAACAGCAATCTAAAATGCGAATATTGGAGCACATCGAAGTGGTATAATTTTACTCAGATTAATTCAGAGATTTGATCTTTAGGCTGTCTCTTAAATAAATTCCTACTGGATGATCATGTTTCCAGGTTTTGTTGTGTAACAGATCTAAACTGTGAAATATCACCAAATTTTAAATGTGTCGGAGCATTAGCACTATCATAACATTAATATTCTAAAGAAGAAAGATGGGTGTGTACATGCCTGGCGTGGCATAGAAAAACAGGATTTTTCTCTTGAGGGAGTGTCTCTTTATTTCACAGACTTTTCTTACATAATGTACCTTCTGAAGAAAGGCTTTTCTTGAAGCACTGTCCCTGGATAATACTATTGTTGATATTATTTGATTGACAAAACTAGGAGTGATTCTAGATATTAGCTCAGTTTTGTAATAAAAACCTTTTTTTATGAGAAAAGGAGGTTTATTACATCTTATTACAATGTTAGAGCTTCAAGTGCAGGGTGCGTTATAAATAGGGCTTAGAAGTAAGCCTGATAGTACTGCAGTTGCAAAAAGTGTGTTTTCCTTTGAAGTCTAGGAAGTCGTTTATCATAATTATTTTTGATATATTCTGTGTTCCAGACAAGTTTATTTTTTTTCAGAGAATAGTTCCTTTTCAATATGCATGTAGATTTTTAAAGTATGAATGTGCTGTAATTATCACTGTCGTAAGGAGAGATTTCTTATGGAATGTCAGCAATCACTGGAAGGAATGTTTTTTTTGTAGATTAACACTCTGAAAGAAATATGTTTTCTATACATAACTCTTATGAGAAACTCAGTAAATTTTAGTGCTAGCTTTCCAAGCCAAAACTGGCAGTAACACTCAGCTTCATTGTGTTGTGTGCACAATATATTTAGTATATTTTTTGTCTGGATACAACAGATTTTTGAAACAACATATCTATAGAATATTAAATCTACTGTCATGTCAAAAACACCATCTAAAAATTGTCTATACGTGTAAGAAATTCTGAAAAGAAAAAAAAAAGACTGCATATATATAGACATCTATATCTGTTACAGCTTTTATATATGTAAGTGGGACTTTTTGATCCTGCAGTTGTTTGAACTATCTTTTCTGAAGATGGTAAGTAAAATGAATGTATGAAAGCAGATACTTGAGGTACATCTGGCAGATAAAAATAGCATTTAGAAAAGATGTATTTTAGGTGAAGTTGTAAGAAACCCTGTTTTGCAATGAGGAAAGAGGATCAACTGTTGCCAGGTATTGCGTGACTTTGATGTCAGTCTTCCACTCTTGGCACCCTACTTCTCAGAGCTTTCTCTGTAAAGCTTCAGCCTTTACTGGAAAAGAAAAGTTTTGAGAATGTGTATGTAGCTTTGAAATGCTCTGTGTGTTTGCTTAATATAGAAAATGTCAGACCCTGTATGTGTTCCAAAGTGTTAATAGAAGAGTGAACTGTTTCTTTTTTTTTATGTTTATAATAACATTTCAGGCATAGAAAGCTTATAAATTGCTTCAGAGTTGTCCCTGGCAGATATGCAGACTCCCTGGCTTATACTAGAAGAAGAATAATTTAAGGTATTTGTTCTCAGATATCAATGCAGAAAGTGCTCTCTCTTTAAGGCATCATTCTCATCCATTCCGAAATTCAAAGAATGCAGTACTGCTTTGTTTGTTAGAAACAAAGCTTTAATCAGGCTGCCGAGGTTTTTCCACACCATAAGCTGTTGGTAAAGTCGGGTCTCACTGATACCTTGATTAAGCTATACCTGAGCTTTCTGTCAGTATTTTTCCGTAACTCTGGAGTGGGTCCTCAATATGTTTTACTCAATTTAAAAGGGGTGTTTACTAGTGTTGCAATACTGTGATGTACAAGGTACTGCCCTAATTATGTATGTAGAGAATTTTTGTGATGGCTGACTGGTATTGAAAATTTTGAAAACTCCCCTAATCTGAAAACTTGTTACATTTTAGAAAAATACAGATGAAGTCCTGTCATTATTGGTTCCCTTCTAAATTCAAATTGTGCAAAGGAAGTACTGAGAGTCATCAGCTGGCATTATAAGCACCAGAGCATCTCCAATCTTAGTTACTTACAGCAATAGGCAGTTAGTAAAGTCAGGCTAATGCAGTAAATTTGCACTGATAACTCTTGGACAATACGCCGGATGTTAAATGTGCTAGCACAGTAAGAAATATTTTCCCCAAATTAATGTTTCTTCAAAACAAACAAATGAATTTGCAAAAAGTAGGGAGGGTGGTTATTACTTTTAAGACTCTAAATCCATAGTATGATTCATACTGGATGCCTAGATGATACTGTTAGGCTAACAAAAGAACAAACAAAAAGCAAAATCACTTATTTAAATAGTCTACTTCATGATTTATGTTTGACATTCAGTGTAAGAAAAGTCAAGTTCTTATTAAATCTTTTGATTTATTGATAAGCAAACAGTATATTTTTAACTAATATGCTGAATGAAATATCAGAGGCAAAAAATACTCTGTATAATGACAGTTTTTACACAGAATTTATTATACATATGTCCCACAAAGACTNGGAACTAATAGCCTCATTCATCATCTGATGGTTTCATGGAAAGAGGTGATCAAGGCTACTGAAATATTGTAGTCTCTTTGGTAAGATTCTTTTTCCTTCAGAACTCAGGGAGTGGAGGAAACGTTGGCTGCCCTGTGGTTTCAGAATGAAGTAGTGATTTCAAATACTTACAGTATTAAATACTTAGACATACTGCTTTTAATCGGACTTTTTATGAACTTGGATCTGTTGGAATGGTTGCTCAGAGAGATTGGATTTACTCATTTTCTGAAGTACTTGTGGGAAGCTTTCTCATAGACTCCTGTTATAATGTTAATACGTGTTGTTATGATAAGGATACCAAGTATGCAGAGCAATCAGTCTTTGCCCCTTGTATATAGGTGAAGGTGATACCCCTGTTTTGTTACAGTAATATTTCTAACCCAGAAAAGATGAATCCATTTGTAGGGTTAAATCCCCTCCTTCTACATTATATTGCTACGATGTCAGCTGTCAAAATACTGGACAGATTTGACAGTATCCATATTTTTCATGTTTGTTTTTTATGTTTTTAGGCTTAAGTTTAAATAGGCCTTTAAAAACACCTTTATGTATGCTTATATATAAACTGAAAGGATAATTTCTTTTGGCACTGACAATGTGAAAATGGTATAAAATTCAGTTCTTCGGTTCTATTTGGTTCTATAGACAGCTCATTTTCTGCTAATACAACGCCCCTTTCCCTCCACCTTTAAATTTTAGCAAGTATGCAGGTATTTTCCTCTGAAGACAGGAAAATATGGAGCTAGTGCTAGGTGCTTAAGAAGGCAAGGATCCTATGAATTGCACTTCTGAGTCCTTTGTTCTAGTTAAGTACCAGTTTGCAAGGAAATGTACACATACGTATGTTGGCTGTAATACAACTTAATTTGATAATGTGTTAAAATTTGTTTCAATGAATTCTTTTTCAGATACTAATTCACTTCAGTACTGTAAATCTGTTGATCTCCTGCTTTACCCTATGAATGAAAATAAAGCTGTCTGGTAACATGAAGTTATGATGCTAGTTATTACTGTCCTTCCTTCTGAAGAACAAGAAAGGTTAAATAAGCTTTATAAGATCTTGAATTGTCAACAATCTGTATTTGATTATATGATAAAAATTAAAAATAGTCTGCATGCTTTTGGGGGGAGGCAATATTAATTTTCATGTTGGAAGCATATTCCTTCTGTTGGCATTAGAAAAATGTGCAAAATCCGTGATCAGAATTATGTGCAGGGCTCATATAGACATTTCTGTCCATATGTTATGTCTGATTCTCTGGTGAAGTTTGGATACATGAAAATATGGTTCTTCATTAGACAGTTTTCTTGAGAAGGAGCGTGTGATGGTGGATGAGATGCTGTAAAACTATAGATCTTTTTTCTTTGTCATTTTGAAGCTTACCTGCTGTGTGATACTGAGGTAGCGTTGTAAGAATTGAGTATAGAGTCCTGAAAGTGTGTTCTTTGTGCATCTTTAACCTAATGAAATGTTTGATACGTGACATATGGCAATAAAGGCAAAAGAAATTTTTAAATGTTCCTGAAGCAATGTAGCCAGTAACAAAATAAACGAGTTTCTTCTGTAACTCGACCAGTTGCTCCTCTTCTGTTTCTGGAGTCAGGGCCTCAGTATGAGTATAAATTAGCGGATGCAGTACTGGGGAGAAGAGTCCTCTTGTGTCCTGTAAGTTAGGTCCTTAAAAGTGTTACCTGGGTGATTTGCTTCCAAACCACGTTTTTTCTAGAAAAAATAACTATGCTACTGTATTGAAATATGAAAATTCTTTATTTTACGCTCATTGGCAATAAGTAAAGAAAATAGTAATGATGAAATGGTTAATGTACATTCATGCTCTGGACAAAGCATAGTTTAAAAACAAAAACCCCCATGTCAATTCTAAAACTAAAAACACAGTAGTTGATTGTAGCCCTCTAATTATTATAATAGCAGGCTCGCTTTATTTTGGCATTTAAAAACGCCATTAGGTTAAATTTGTCAAGCAGATTGTCATCTCAGGTGTGAAGGAGAAATTAAATAAGGTTGCTGGGATAATTGACCTTGTTGGCTGAGCAGCCAAACTGGAATGTGTTGCATGTCATTTTCATTTCATTTTAGAAGTAAGCCTTTGGTTACCTTTGGGTTATTTTTTTTTCACATTGTTCTGAATAATGAGGTTCAATAAATACAAGCTTGGATTCGGTGTAATAATCCAAAATCTGCATAATGTGTAGAAGTAACATTGGTAACCAAGTAAAAGTGAAATCGTTTGTTTTTCTGTGTGCATAGAGCAGAATGGTTACCTGTATTATAAAGTAAGAATCAGGCTTAAAGGAACAACATTTAATATCATTAGAAATGTTAGGCTGCTGATCCTGCATGCCTGAAGAGTTCTCTTTGGTATTTAATTAAACCTTTTAATGTGCTATATTGTATGACTAGTGCTGATGTCATTGATGAATGTGAAGATTATTACTTTTATCTCATAGCAATTGAGTTGTGTGTAACTTACTGCTCCACCTTTTACTGTAAAATAGATCAAGGAAAGTTTCCATTAATCTTGTCCTTTTGGCTGTAGTCCACTTATTAGAGTGACTAGCCATCAGTGGAGATGGTGCATTAAAAAAGAATGATGACAAAGAAAATTTAATTTGCCTCATAGTTTGGTTGCAAAATGTGTTTGGAATGGTGAAGAGATCAGTTCTGGATTACAAGTTTAACGTTGAAAAATTTTTCAGATTGTGTACTTACAGTGTAACTGGTGTTTTATACATACATATATATTTGATTCTGCTACTTAGTTATTTCCTGTCTCTTCCCAGTTACTGTTTAATAAACAGGTATGGCTTGGTCTTGTTTATCGAGTGAATACTGTTCTGTTTGGATGCAATCATAACTGAAGAGTAACTTTACCCATTCTTTGCATAAATAGAGGTCTCTTCGTGGCTTATAGCTGGATAACAAAACCAGATGTGACTGCCCAGTACAGTAATGATTTTTCAAAGCATTGTTCATCTGCTACTTAGTTGCAGAAGGACATTAAGTCTTAATTTTAGGCTTAATTTTAATTACTAACTTTGAGGCTTTTTACAGTCATAAACGTCTGCTTTCCCATTTACCACTATTTAATAAATTAAATTGTTTATACATTATGTTTCTAGGTTGATTGATTTGCTTTCTTTCTCTTTGTTTAAAGTTTATTTGCTGTACATTTAAAACCCAAAATACAATTTCATGGTTTCATAGTAAGCAATATCTAGTTAGATAAGTTTCAGTGTATTCAGTTAAGGAAATGTATATTTATCTGAAATTAATGCTAAATCTCCAGCTTCTGTACTTTAAATAGTCTCAGCTGCAGCTAGTGACTTTATGCCTAGGGGAGAAAATAAGTAAGATTTGGGTGGAAATAAAATTTAATACATATGGTGTTATATTGCCAAAAATCAGAAAATGATTGAAACCCGCTTTCAGTCCATTAGCCTTCATTCAAAGATAGAATTTCTGAGCTTGAGGCATTGGCGTACTGGAGTGATCATCATATTCCTCTGGACCCGTAAGCTAGTTTGCTTTCCTTTGTCCATAAAATGACTATTGATTGTGATTCTATGAGATTTCAGCAAAGCATTGAATTTAATGTAGTTGGTCTGGCAGATGCACGCAGGTTTGAAGTTGAGTTGTTTAGGTTACAAACTTGTCAGTGTTCTTAGTGTTGTGATGTGGGAAGTTAATACTGTGAGAAGAGAGCCATCTTCACAATTTATTTCTTCTTGTAATGCCACTGCAGAGGCTATCGCTTTTTTTTTTTAAATCACAGAAGGAAGATTAAGCAATAATGTTTTGTATTATATATGCATATTTTTTTCCCCTGGCTGGTTTCTTACCAAAATCCAGTAAAACAGGAGGTAATTTGGGACGGGCTTCTCTCTGTTGCTTTTTCAGGTTTTGTGATCAAATACATAAACTTCAGGTTAACAGAGCACATGAATCCTGTTTGTTGTTTTTGGTGTGACTTTGTAGGGGGCTAACTCCTTTTGCATTTGGCTTTTGTTTGTCAGGTGAACAGTTCTGGATCAGGTAAAATTTCATATTGTTTACATAATGCCCAGTAACAGTTCTTTTGCTTCCAAATTTTTTTCTAGTGTCTGGACTGGTATTTTGTTGTTGGGGAAAAATGCATGTCATTATTGTCAAGGTGTGATGTGGGAATAATTTTGCAAAGGAGTCTGTGATCCATCTACAGATGGAAAACATTTAAGATACGCAGTATTTAAAGGCATCTTGGGAGTACTGTTTGAGGTATGATCAACGCTAGCTTGGTATGGTTGGGTATACTTTGAAAATACTATTTGGGTAGGTTAGGAGTGCTGCAAGTATTGCAGTTGCACATTGTTGGTACAGTGTGCAAGACAGTTTTCTTCTTGATGGGGGAAGGAAGTGGTATCTGATAATTATATCTACCTTTTCAAGCATTTTGATATCATAATGATGACTGGTTCCTCACAGGTGTTAAAGGGAATGGTAGTGATTAATACATCTTCTTAAGGATTCAGTTTTAAGTGGAGGCGGTGCCTGCATTTGGTGTGTAGCCAGGGATTGATCAAGTGCATGGACAACCTTTGTTAATACCCTACTTTCCTGAAGTACCCCTTTTGTTGTGCTGTTCTGATGTAGATGTTCAAGGTAATGAGGAGTTATTCTGATTTTTTTTTTTGTGAATGCAGAAGCTACTGACTTCCTCTTGAAACTCTGAAAAGGAGAGAAAAAGCTAACAATTTGAGGGTGCACAATGTAATTCTGATGATTTCATATTGCCCTGCAAGTAAGAGAACAAGGGGATGTTTTAAAAATGAGTCCAGTCAGTATCTCAATTATGAATCAGCATGCAGACTGTACTAATTGCAGGTAGAATTTTTTGAGTTACTCCAAAGTAAGTATTTAATGTTTGTGAAATCTCTGGGGCGACATCCTGAACTCAAATAAAGAAATGACTAGAAGACTTTAATTCTGATGTATGAATGTTTTATGCAGACTGTGTGCACAGTATGCTAGTTGGCTGCTGTTCACTGGAGTTGAATAGTCTATAAAAATCAAGGTTCCTTAACTCAGTATGGAACCAGCAGGAGAGCTCAAGAAGGAATAAGAAAATGAAGCATGAATCCACTGGCAAAGCCCAAATTAATCTATTTTTCTGTAGAAGCAAATGTGTTCCTTTGAGAAGAAAGTAGAAGAAAGAGGAAAGCTATTTAAATGTCTTGAAATAATGTGATCTCTGGAATGGATAGCAAGTTCACAGGATAATAATCTGTCAAAAATGTGGTACAAATCTAACATCAGGTGAAAATTACTCATCTTAATTGGCTGTCTTCCTTTGAACTAAAGCACTAAACCAGTTTTTATACACTTTTCTGACAGTTCTTATTACTGATTACAATTAGGTTGACCAGTTGTAGTGTTCATTATGTGCAGAGTCGAAATCTTTTGTAACTGAACAATCTCTGATGCTCAGCACCTTAGGTCACCAACTTACTACTTTCCTAGCTGAGGTATGTTATTTTAATCACATATTGCAAATCTCCCATTTCAGACTTGTTTGCAAGAGGGAAGGAATTCCAGATGATGGATCTTTATTTGGTGACTAACTTTAACTCTCCATCAGCCTGATGCTTACGCAAGTGCAAACAATTTACTTCCTCAAAGCAGTCAAATTGCTCTTTATCTTAGAATATTAGGATCTTGCAATTTCTTGCTGTTCTAACTGACAGATTATTTTAATATATATTTTTATAGTATAGACAATGTAGTGTTGTACAGGTGTTGCACAAAAAATTTTTAGGTGTCTGTTTCAAGAGAAGTAATTTTCTTAAAACTCATTTTAAAAAAGAGTACAATATTTTATGCAAAGAAAGGCCCAAACCTTTCAAATGGTCCTGTTTTTAGGTTTAACATGAACAGTTCTAACAAAAAGAGAGAAAGTAAATTTATTTATGTTGCCTAGGCACTAATAATAGGATGTATTATAATAGCATTGGAGTTGATGTGATTTCAGAATGTTGTTAAACAGGGAAGAAATGCTTGCAGTTAATACATAGCTGTATTTGGGATCAGTCTGTGAATTTGTTTTAAATAACAGTTATTTAATCTTGCTGTTCATTAAACAGCATCTCAGTTTTTTTTCTTACAACTTGGTAGTATTTCACTTTATTTGTACTACATTGCACTTGTGATAAATCTACTTTGTGATTCAAAATCTTTTCCTTGTCAAGTGAAAAAAAAAAAGTATACTTCAAAAGAGTTTATTTTCTGCCATAAAACATTTTAAGAGCATTAGAACACATTACTAGTTTTTGATTTATAAAGCTCTAAAATATTTATGGATTTTTATTCATAAAGCTTTAAATGGCTTAGGACTTTTAAGACTGTTGGATTACATGGCACCCTGTTGAGAGAGCTGGGAAATTGAATTATAGACTCGCATGAGTCAGGGGAAAAAAAATCTGAAAAGAAGTTATTTAAGATGTTATGGTTTAGCTTGGTCCAGATGAGGGATCATGAAGGGGGTAGGAAAGTAGTGGCTCCACGTGGAGGACTGATTCTGTGTTAGCAGGCCTCTGCTGTTACACCTTTTAATGCATCTCAGTAGTCAAGACAAAAAGGCTTTTGCCAACCTAAAATACATCCCTGCTGTGCTGGGAAAGGGATGCCATAGAAAGAGGAACTTTTTCAGCATGGACCAGTCCTGAAGTTTTTCTCATGGCTGACCTGTGAGGCTGGAGTTCAACCCCAGCTGTGGTCTGTGGGGAGTGCCATCCTCTGGGGAGGCTGCCCAAGGCTGCTGGCAGAAGCAGAGGCATTAGGTGAGGATTCGTGTTCCCGTGTACTTTTTGGGGGCCCTACCTGATGCTTAATCTAATTTGCTTCTGGCAGAAGCAGGTGGGACAGGGAGCTACAACACCTGGTTCAGTGATGGGTCAGACAAATAGTGAAATCTAAAGGAAGTTGAAGATGTGGAGGAGAGTAGAAACTTTAAGCTACCAGCATTCTTGTTATTGCTAATATGTCATCAAGATTATTTCCCACCCTAACAGAAGAAAAACTGCAGGTCATGCTTTAAACTGTGACTAGCTATTAATATTTTTACAGAATTGATGAACAACAGTAGAAGTGAGCACAGTAGGCTTTGAAAAATTCTCTAGAAGTACATTATCTCAGATGTATTCTGTTAAGGGTTGTTTTAAACAATTGTATTTATCGGAAAATCTTCATGAAACATTTTGATTAATTCTGACACTAGCACCACCCCCCTGAGCTGTTTTTTGGTATTCAGGGTGAGCTTTCTGCGAGTGTGATAAGTTCAGAGAGAAAGTACATGTTAATCTTTAACAGTTACTACAAAAGAGAATTAGCATTTATTAGCCAGCTATACTGATTGCCAAAGAACAGCCATCAGTGGAATGAGGGGTTACGGAGTGGTGCACAAAAGCATACATTCTTGTTGCCGACGTGGTAGAATTACAGTTTTGCTTTGTCATGTATTTGGAAAATAGGTGGAGGCAAATCAAACAAAACACTATGGTGCTTGCTTTTGTTATATTCATATTCCAACCAGCAGCAAGGTTGCAGTGAAAATAGCTGACTGATAGCAGTATCACAGAAAATATGGACACTTCCAGAACTGGTCTTGAACACATGTGGGGAAGGTATATAGAAGAGATGAAATAGATCAACAAACAGTTCTACTTTCATTGTCCATATCTCTTTTGTATACCATTGCACTGGGTCACAGATGGTGTATAATGCAGTGGTTAGGCTGGACCTGTTAGCTCTTTGCAGAGGATTATTCTATCGCAAGCATCATATAGAACCACTGCTGAATGTTTTGAGTCCTGTGCAAAACAGGTTGTGAACAGAGTACTATTTTGTAAGGGGCAAAACTAGAAGCATCAAAATCTGTCAGGTTTATCTGGATAAATTGTGAAATCTGAAAGAGGCTGCTGATACTGTTCAGTCAAAAAAATCAGTAATCTGTTATGTTCTGTTTGTTGATTTTTTGAAGAAGGTACTTTAGTAATACTTAAAGCTTTGGATGAGAACCCTTATTTTTCTGCTGTGCTGCTGTTGGAGATGCAGTACTGGATTATGTGGGTGATTGTTCTGACCCAGCAGAACAGCTCTGTTCTTTTGTAATAATGTGGGCAGGATGATGTCTAGCCCGTGTGGGGAGCCCTGTAAAGAAAGTTGCTCTGCTGCTTACCTTCAGTCATAGAACAGAAAGTGAAGGAAAATCTGAAAGAAACCCCAAACCCCGAAGTTGTTTGCTACCAAAAAAAATAATAATTGTTCTGTGGATTGTTATTTTTGCTGAGTTTTTGTTTGTATGAGTATTTCTATTTAGACATTGAATGCTGTCATCTCAGCTACTAATAAATAATAGCAAAAAAGTCACACCTTTTGGTCAGAGGAGAGACCAACATCCAACATGATGGTGTTACTTCTGTTATTCTTAGAAATAGGATGCACATAGGTAAGTTTGTAGTTAAAAATCTGTTTAAAACAATCACAGTGCTGCATGTGAATATGGTAACAACAGGATTACTGTCTTGTCCACTGTCTGGTTTGGAATTAGTCCTGCTGGTCTCCTCTAGATGCCTCTGGGTGCTGCTATTATCCATATTATGGTTAATCAGTATGAAATTGGTACTCTGAGTAGGCTTCATTGGATTTAAAATTTCACTCTTTGTATGGTATAAAGAAAGCCAGCTGTCTCCCCAGGGATAAAAGATAGAGGACTTACTCTAAAGAGTTTGGTGCATGGGCTCAGATTGTGAGAATACAATGCTGTGATACAAAAGAAGTAGCAGGAATGCTACAAGAAGATAAGGGGCACAAATTCAGGATGGCCCGGGGAAGGCGGCATTATGGGGATCAGGGACACTGGCAAAAAAAAAAAAAAAAAAAGATTCACCTGACTTGTTAGCTTTGGTACTTCCTAAATGATTGGGATTGTGCTTTACATCACATATGTGTAATCAAGGAAATGTTCATTAGAACTTTCAGTATTGGTTGTGTCACCTCGGAATTTACTACTTTATGAATTATAACAAATAAATTATAGAAAGTAATTTTATCAACATTATTGTAGAAATTATGGACTGAAATGGTTCTTGAGTAAGCCAGAAGTGGATCAAAAGCAGTCTTTATCTTCAGTATAGCTGCAGTATGGCTAAAACAGAGATAAAAATCAGAACTTTTACTGCAGAGTTTACTTTGGGCATAACTGTATCCACTGAGAGTATTTTGCTACCTATCATATAACTACATTTTTCCTCTCTGGTTTCTCATGCTCTATCTAGATTAAGAATAGCAGTTCAATAAACACTGCATAGTTACCATGAAGACTTCTTGATTTGTGCTTGGAGAAGCTTTTTTGTTGTTGTTGTCATTGTTAACTTAATGCCAATTATGATTGTAATTATGGCTGCAGTCCCAAAGTATTTCATTGTCTGTGAATGCCTTTATTAAAACATTGCTTTTGATTTGACAGTGTGCACAAATTGTGCTCAGGATTATATAGATATGAGAGCCTAAAAATAATTTAGAAACCTTTAATTAGAATATTCTTAGAGTTACATTTAAAAAAAAAAAAGTCCTAATTTTTTCTTAGCTTAGCTTGGCTTAGCCAAGTACATTTCACTGTACTATGAAATGAGTAAAAAGTAACTTTTCAAGTTTAATATTGGGAAGTGCAGTTATAGTATCTGAGAATTAACTTCAAAATACCTGCTATAAGGATGAGTAAAAAGGCATTGGTTGGTGAAGGTAGTTTAGTCTTAAACTAAGATTTTTTCAAAGATGAGTATGACTACAGCTAGGAACGTGTTCCTGAAAGCTATTCAAAAATGTTTTTGAATACTTTCCAATACCAGTTATCATATATTTGCAAGTAAAAGGTCTTTTTCTGAAATAGAATTCCTTTCAAGTCAGTAAAACTTAGGAGGGATAACAACCTTCTGCTTCTGGATGGCTTTAAAAATGGGTCACTTGAAAATGATTTCGGGTTCTTGTTTTCACAATAAAATCAATTCAAAATTGAAGACTGCTGTTCGTAATTAATGTTGGATCTTCAGCTGCAAACCAAAACTCGATGTGTAAGGTACCATGATAACCGAAGTAAGTAAACTGAGAAGATGAACATGTGTGAGGAAAAAGGAGGAGGAACAATATGTTAATAGGTCTTTTGGTGTCGAATTTATGCACAGCTAGGGAAATCAGCTCCCCCCAGTTTATTGGAAGAACATGGTCTTCTAACATGTCGTTCACTGACCAACTCTTACACGCGTATTACTGCTACTGCTGTTTGAAACATAGCTAATATGAAAAACACAGGCAGGAGGATAGGCAGCCAACTCACCTTTAGATGGAGCTGTTTCTCCTTGGATGATTTGAAGGTTGCAAATACTTAGTGTGCCTAACAACTAAAATAAGAATGGACTGATTTGTGCTGTAATCCAGTAACAAATTTTTAAAAAAATGCGTGGTTATTGCTGCCAAAGAAAATAAAGTATTCTGTTCATACCTGGTCAAATATCCATTAAGAGAACTAAATATTGATAAGGAGAAGCAGGTATATAATAATATTTTGGAAAATATACAAGTATATTTTGTATAACTCAGGTTGGGGGTAGTTTATGGGGTGAAAAGAGTATGAACTCTCCATGTAAGATAGTGTTACACAGTTAAGTGAGTTGAGCTTCTGAGCATTTAATTATTTCCCATGGAGACAAGAAAAAGTTGATTTCTGCATTAGTAAGTGACTGTGACATTCTTACAGAGAACTTCCTTGTTTACTTCTGGGTAATGCACCAGCTCTGGCCAGTGTAGGTGAAATAGGGCCCATTCTGTTAGCCTTAGGCTATAGCAGAAAATAGGTTAGGCAGGTGAAGTATTTGCCAAGGTGCCCAAAGCTCTGACTTTGCAAGCTTGTTGATTAGCTTCAGAGTTAGCATTTATTCAAGCTACATTGGGGGGGGGAAGGGGCAACCCCCCCCAACCAACTAAACCACAAAACCCAGTAACACAACACCTCAGAACTTCCAAATCCCCCTTCTGCCTCCAAATAATTGATAATATATTAGATAGACTTGCAGTTACAGGGGTTTATGAAAGACTTGGGTTATGAAATGAAGGGGAACCATGCTTGAACTACTTAAACTGAGATTGCATCAGAAGTGAACTTGGTGACGAAGCTCGGCCTTCAATCTCAGTTTGCCTTTGCTGAGGAATTCCCTTGCAAGACAGCATTTCCCTTAAGCTGCTGTCATCAGAGGAGAGCTTCTAGAGATTGTGCTTCAGATTCACGCTTCTTGATTTCCTGTCTTCACACAGAATATTAACTCTTACCAACAGTTTTGCCCTTTGAAGTGTTTTTCAGAGTCTAACAGGTTCCATGTTTTATCCTGAAACATGATCTTTCCTTCTGAAAGAGCACCTGGCTATTCTTACTTAAAATAAGGATTATTTTATTTCTTCAGATACAAAGATATTACTTCAATATTAATTCCTGGCAACACCTTGTTCAACACGAATTAAAATGTTTCACTTGCTTTCTGTTGATTCAGATTAAAAAGAATGTTTAATTGAATCTTAGATTTTTCAAACAATGTTTTCATTGAAATTTATTATTAATAATCTAAACAGACCAAATGTATGTAGCTCATTACTGGCTCTTTGTTGAGATGAGTCACAAGGACAATTAACAAATTTGAGGTGATAGATTCCCAAGTGCTTTCTACTAAGCATATGATAACACCTGTATCTTTAAATGGCACAGCTCAGCAGTGTGCAGAAGGAAGAAATACAGGTAAACATGCCTGACTACTATTATTAAAAACCTTATTTATAGCTTTGTAGAGTGAGTCTTCTGGATGGCTGTCACCTGGTTCTTCAGTACAGCAGGCACTAAAGGTGTTCATTAGCCCTTTTAGGCTTGCTTGGAAACTTTAGCTGTGGGCAAACAGCCTGGTTGGATGTATTATATTTCTGTACTGGTGATACCAACCAGAGTTTGATGTGGGGAGGGAAGTGTTTGTAAGTAGATCAGAGCCAAAAATGAGTGAGCTGGTGCTGTCTGACTTCAGAGTAGAAGGCACAGTGTAAGGATTGTGTTCTAGGGATGCAGCCAGCTGGTTGCAATAGGACTGCAAATTCCCTGATGCTGCTGTGGGGAGCAGAACAGATGCAGGCAGTATTGCATTGCAGCGCTTGAAGGGAGCTAGAGGACCATTGGCTGGTTTTCCAAAGAGGAATGCCCCCACACACACACACCCCGCTTTTCTCTGCCAAACTTGTTTTTTTCAGCTAAGGTAGGCCACTTGCGTGAAGGCTGATAGAAGAACCAAGGGTGAGGATCTGTGTGAGCTGTTTGTGTCTAGTTGCACAGAGGAGGGAGCTGAAACTGTGCGTCCAACCACAGTTACCTAGATGTTGAAGTAACACCTGCATTCGCCTCTTCCCCTTTCCTTCTTCACTGGCTTGAAGCTGTAGGAACAGGAATCAGGTTAGGTGGGTATGGAAACCACCCTAGAGGCGAATGCTGGGTTGAGTTCCATTAAAGCCCTGTAAAGCACTTGACACTTAGTGAGTTCATCCATTAGTGACACTGCCACTGTGACATATAGCCACAGCATTACAACTGCTGAACTGATACAAGTTTATGTCCAAATATGCGTACACCCTCTAATATTCCAAAAGCAGCCCTGACCACAATTCCCAAAGCTCAGCTTCTGGCAGTGGCTCTGTAATGTGTTTTCTGATTTCTGAACTTCAACTATCTGTTCCAGCAGGCAGTCGGTGGAGTGCTGCCCAGTCCTGCCTCTTAAATCCAGCCACCCTACCAGAAACGAATTGTCTTTAAAGCAGGATTGGCTGCACAGTTGGCTGATGACTTTTTGAAGGTGCCAGGACTGGGTAATATGCCACGCTTCCTTTCCAGGTCCGGACTGAATTGAATCACGCATCCAAAAATAAACATCTCTTGACATTTGCCTTTATAGCGCATTGTGCCAATCTAATTTCAGACAGACAAATACACTCATTTACAGCTTATGTCCATGCAGTTCATAGAACAAGACAGATCTTTATATTTACTCCTACTCGTGACAGTGGATGAAAGTGACTTTCCTTGGATTTATGTAATTTACCAGTTATTCTTCTGTTGCCCTCTTAAACTGTCTTGCCTAGTAATATCAAACTCCCGAGAAGAAAGAATATTGTCCAAAGCCAACAGTGCAGAGGAGTTGTATCAAACTAAAACATCTCAGTGCCCCTTGGAAACTTACATACCGGAGATAATTCTAGTAGCTTGACATAGATGTCAGTGTCTTTTTGTTCGGGCTGTTTTCTGCTTATCAGCATATGCTGGTATATAATTGTCATTATATACATCCTTGTTTGTAAGTTACCAAGTCTGTCTTTCTTTAGTGTCTGCTCCTCTCTTGACTTTCTGGAGACCTCCCACAACCTAATTCAAATATTCTTTCTGGCTTCTGGTAAGATCCCTGCAGGTTGTGATAAAGCTTTATTAGTTTCATTAGACTTTCATTACAGAATAATCAGAATTGCACTAACATATCCTCTTGTTATTGCTGTATAAATCTGGCGTCATAGCTGCTTGTTTCTTAGCAGCGAGTAGCTGAATGTTCTGCAAGTGGAAGAGGTAAATGAACATTTGCTGAGCAAAGGCCTGTCAGGCTCCTGTTTATTTCCAGACAATCCTGAAATTCTTCCTCAAGACTTGACTCGTAGTTATCTTCTCTGAATGAAGTAATTGAGTAGCTGTTTCACCTGGTGTCTGGCAACATCCTAGGAGGTAGCCAGTAACTGTTGAGAACAGGATGTAATGGGAAGTAGCGGTACCCTATAAAGCTCAGCCTCTGAGTAATAGGCAGAACTATAGGCAGCATCTCTTTTAAATTTCTCTTTGTATGTACTATGAAAAGAATATCGAAGAACTTATCTAGCAAAAGTGTATTATGTATTTATTTCTGTTTCTATTTTCCTACAAAATTGTTGTAATTAAAAAAATTGCAAGGTGACAGAATGACTTCTAGCCTTCTAAAATAATTTGTCTTTTGATATGATAGCAATTTAAAACCACTTTAAAAGTGTGTCCATTTGGAGAAAAAGCAGAGAATCAGGCTCAGACTTGTGATATGAAGGCATTCTGAGTTTTGAATAGAAGTATTTATAATACTGTTTTGTGTTTTTATTTTTTTATTTTTAGTTTTTGTATGCATATGTGATTTCAGCAAGTGTTTTTTGTGTATTGGTGATGCATAAACTTGCATATGATGCTAACTACTGTGAAATCAATCGCATTTTATACTGTGCTTGCGCATCCTTGTCCTCTAATCAGCATCCCTGCAGATTTCTTCTAATATTGAACCATTTTTAGAAGGTTTTTTTTGCTACTTATGACGGTAAAGATGATTCCATGCTAGTTTATTACTTTGGATTAATTGCCAAATGTGAATATGAATTTAATGCTATGCTTGCCATCAAATTCTGATGGCTTGGTGTTGAAACATTGACTACGACAACAAGAAGTTGTTTTCCTTACTACGGTGCATTACTACAACTCTACATAAATAAAAGGATAAGGCTATCTAGATGAATGATTATCAGTCAGTAGTAATTTTTGGCTGTTCTTCGAAGGAACTGAGCTACTCAGGAGCACTGGCATACTGACTCCTGGTGTGCTCAGCGGTGCTGTCAGGTCACATTACTTTCACCTAATCTTACCTGCAGTAGAGCTGGTTTTAAAAACAAGACAAAACAAACAAAAAAAACCTTTGAGCGTATGTCTATTTCTAATTAGTTAATACTGGTTTGCTTTTGCTGTTTAAGGAGCTGTGAGAGAAGTCCTGTTCTTTATGTTCAAGTCCGTATTTCAGAAGGGAATTGCTATCTGTCTGGGGGCTGGAGGGAGTTGTTCTGGGGGGAGACTTTTTATGAACTATCACCACAGTTGTTCCTAGATATTTTATGTCTTCTATCCAACTGAATATGTGTTAGACATAATTTAATGTGCATATGTTGCTCTGTGTGCCTGATGTTGCCTTCCTGGTATTCTGTTACTAAGCAGCTCATACTCTCCTTTCTGCCGCTTCAGTTTGGCTTTTTGCAGTCAAGGAAAACTACATACTGTGTTTTAATACTGCTGTGGTAGAACTTATCGCAAAAATGATGCACATTTCTCTTTGTAAAAATGGGTTGATTGGCTTAAGAGAGTTTTTTTTTTTTGAATGTCACTCAAATCTGCTGCATCTACTGTCCAGGGATCAGCCAGTTTTATTTCAGAAGACAGATAGATGCACTCTAACATAAGTTCTCTCACTTGTTCCGCATCTTTTGTGCATGGCGAAAACTGTCAGAATTTTTTCATTCATACTGATTAGGACACTGCACAATTTCTGAACCTCGTGTTCAGAACATACTGTTCAAAGAAGTTTTGCTTTTGCTATAGTCAAATTGTACCTTTTCCTTTATTTCTGTTTAATTTCTTTCCCACAGTAGCATACTTATGTGTTTATAAATCTCACTTTTATACATACATTCATAGTCTAGTCCTTTTGTGATTCAGATACTAATCTATCCAAATATTTTTTCTATATGAAATAAAAGCTTTGACAGACTAGTCTGTTCAGTTCTTGATACATTTTTGAAGTCTCAGATTGTTTTGGATGACACATACTCTATTTCATGATGACATCTACCTTACAGCTGGGGAACTGTATTATATTATTATATTATATTAGAAACAGACCTTTTGCTCACAGTCTGCAGAAGAAAACTAATTTAGGTCAAATTAAATAGAAAGAGAGGAAAAACAATTTTATGGAACAGTGTAAGGTGATTACTTTTTTAATGATGCTAGATACTTGTCTTTGCTTCTAATTTTAATGTTTGGAGTTATTTATATTTGTGTCTTCTATCCTCATACCTTTTCCAGGCTAATTAATTTTTTTTTTTTTGTAGCATAAATATTTAGGAAGTTTGAAAGCTAGGCAAATAAATCTACTGTGATATATTGCTTTGGAACTTGATTGTATTGATTTTTGCTTTCTTGAGGAAAAGAAATGAAGTAAGCAATGGTGCAGGTGGGAGGAGAGAAGAATTGTACCATGAGTCAGGAATGAGTTTCTCTTTAGAGGATTTATGTAAAGAAAGCTTTTTTTTTTTTTTGAATACTTAAAAGCTCAGATATGTGTAAGGAAAAAAAAATTGAAAATCCTATTCAGCTAGAAATACTCTAAATTATATTTTTTATTAAAGATGCATTTATAGCCTTGGATATTCTCCATACCAGCACTAGTCTCCTAAGTTCTGCTGAAGGGCAGAGCAAGGTGGGAGGAAGCGATGGCTAAATTTCTCTTCCCCTGCTCATGCCTGCCCACTGTGTATATGTGTTCTTCTGTGTTGAACCCCTGATGCGATGCATTCTTGACAGGAAGGAATAAGTTTTTTGTTGTACTTAATTCTGTGGTTACTATTGTTTCTATGTGAAATAGTAAACCTTTCATCCACAATTTGCACAGAGGCCTCCAAAGGGCTTATGGTAGAGCTGCATAAGTACCCCTCAGTGTTCGAGTGTTTCAGTCATGTAAAAACTAAATATTCACTTCAGCATATGAAATAGTTCCCAGAACTGAGATACTTATTATTTAGTAATAAATAGATTAATCCCACAGAATTTTCTAATAGCAAGAAAGTTACAGAACTGTCTCCAGGCACAGAAGAGAGCCTGTTACTCTTGCCTTTTTACTGTGATGGCTTCAGTCTAAAATCTTTGTTGCTCATACAAACACATTTGCAATTCTACGTACCTTTCTACTTATAGCCAATAAATTCAGGATTTGTTGAGTTAATTTCCTGCAGGGCAGAACAGGGGAAGGTAAAATATTTTGAGAAAAGAAACCAAGAAAAAATGGAGGTCTTAGCCTAAAGGGAATCCTGTTTTCCTTTTAGGCTTATGGTTTGATTTCATGGAAAATTAAGGCGCATCCTAAAATGCTGCACAGCAACTGTCAGCAATTCCATCACACCTTATTGCTCAATAATTCTGAAAACCTGGATAAAGAGAATCATGTCAGTGTTAAAACCGGTATCATCTTATAGCCAGCCAGTTGTATTGATCACCCAATTTATCTAATTAATATATGTGGTTGCTGTGAAAAAAAATATATTAATTGCTGGAAAGTAAAGAAACTGGTCTGTGTAACAAAAGCACCTTTTTGATGGACGTTGATGGACATCATCAGCAAAAATAAATATTTGTGTTAACTCATTTTGAGAAGAAAATCTGTGGTAAGTGCTCTTGAAGCCTGAGCTGATCTTGAGGTCAGTTATAAATATTATTATTGGAACAAAAAAGAAAGTGTCTTTAAAAAAAAAAAAAAAAAAAGCTTCTGAGATCATTTCAGCATTTCATGAAATCCAGTCTAAAATCTGCAATATTTATGCCGTTCTTTACACTTTTGACATCTAATATTATTATATAAGAAAGTTTTGGTTTTCTGAATTCTTAAGGGTATTTATTTTTTAAGAAGCAATTATTGTATAACAGCTTAAAATAATATTGGTAAGAAATTAGTCAAGTTAAAACCTGGAAAGGGTATTATTTTAGTAGATAGACAAAAAGCAAATGTGTGTAGTCTTACTAAATTTTCCTAGATTTAATGTATGTGAATAATGAATGCTTGTCCTTGAGCCACACTGTTGAAAGACTTGTAATTTTCTCTGTAAGTCCTTCAAGATAAGTGACTTCTTTTTGTATTACAGATTTTGAGCAATCCACAGATGTTATACCTTTTAAGCTATTAGGGACCCAGTATTCAGGTATTTAGTATATTGAAATATCTTGAAATTATCACTATCTAAGTCTGAAGGACTTCGAATGAAACATCTAAATATAAATAGATATCTAAATATCTAATTCTAAAAGACTTAGATTGAAGTATTTTGAAATATTATTATCTAAGGTGTTTCTGCATTTTCTCACTATTAACCTGTATGCTTGAAGGCTCATTCAAGGCACTCTTTTTGTTTCTATTTGTAAATCTTGTTTTTCGCTTTACATTTCCCCGTGCTTCTGGATATTTTTCCTTTTTTATTTTTTTTAGGCTGTGTATTAAAGCTCTCTTCCTCCTACATTAGAAGGCCAGAATTTCTTAAAACATCAGCATTATTGACATAATTGAATTCAGGTAGGTGGTAGTTGATAAATTAGAGATATTAAAACTATCAGGCCTTAGAAGAAAACTAGTTCAATACTCAATAATCAGACTTGGTCAGTTTATTAACAATATATTCAGCATGAACACAGTGAACATTTTATTAAAATTCAGGGGAATAATCTTGGAGCAATCCATGTTCTTCCTAACTTTCAAACCATCCCAGGGTAAGCTCAGTTCTTGTATTCAGATACTAACTTCATTGAAGTAAGATATTTGAGTATTGCATAGGTTAATTAAAATAAAGTATGAGAAAATGAATTTTGTCCTGTACTTGTATTTTAGATACAAGCACAGCATAAAGCCGTAACTGGCATGTAGTTAATTTTCTCCCAGAGGGGAAGATGCACCTTCTTTTCTGATAGCTTCATACAGAAAGAACTGGTCAGTAACTCAGCAAGTGATGTATTTCCCTAGAATCCCTTAGCATGGCAAAGTGTTCTGGGAACTTTCAGACACTGGCTAACATAATGTAGTGATGATTTCATGGCTTTGGAGGCTTCATATGAGAATTGGAATGGCCCCGTGCTTGCTTCCTGAAGCAGTGGTTGAACACCTTCCCGCTTTTCTGACCGCAGCCATGGCACTCCTGCACCTGGAGCTGCTGGGCTCCTTGTCACACATGGCCTCACGTCTGCTTGCCGGCTGCTTGCATCCGTGCTCCCATTGCGGCACGTATACCTCTGGGCTCCCAGTGTGTGAAAGTCTGCCAAGCACTGCGAGTGGAGAGGCTTAAAATTGCAAATGTTTTCCAATGAATTTAAGCAGCAGTTTGACACAGTAGTAAAATTTACCAGACCTCGTATCAGTGGAGGCTTCATCATTTACCCAGATGATATTGATATAGTATGTCAGAACTTCATTCTTCTGTGATTTACAGCAGATTTCTCAGCTTCTATATGCATGTGTGCGTAAGTAAATACACACACAGTATAGATACACACGCTCTCTCTCTCTCTCAACTTGAAGTGTATTCCTAAATATTTCTGCCTTACCTGAGTGGCACAGACCAATCATGCTGCTTTCTTTTTGGATGTTTAAACAACCTTTTGCACAACTACAAAGGGAAAAGATGTCCTTTGAACCTACACCTACAGCCTTGAGAAAATTCAAAGCTAATGTAAAAGTCTTTTTGTATCGACTGTACAAGTTACAGAATTGCTGACTACTAGAAATTGTATAAAAGAACTGTCTGAACTTATTAATTTCCAAGGATTTTTTGATTGTCTGCGACAGCAGGAAAAATTGGAAACTGAAGTACAATGGCAGAAAATATTGTTGTGTTCAAACAAATGTCAAGAAATTCTGTTAGTCATTTCTTCCCACCTTTCCCACAGAAGAAGCAGAAACACAGTAAATGGGTCATAAGCATCTTCATGAGTATGTGTATGTAGAACGAGTCATTGCATGCAGTTACTTCTTGTGTGGAATTAAGTAGCTGAGGGGCTGGGATCCGCTAATGCTATTCTGTGGCAGTAAAAGCCAGGCGTAAAAACACTGCTGAACTGGTTATAAGGGGAACCTTTTGTCAGCCCTGCTGATTTCTGTCCAAGAAAAAAAGTCAGCTTCATTCCTTTGGTTCATTCTGTTGGGGTATATGCCTCTGTTCTTTCAGACATGGCTGTGATATAATACTTAATAGATTTTAATTTGTAGGTGTGGGCTGTTGAATTTATAGTTCAAAATAATGTCCCACTGAGGAATATTGGTCACAAATGTACTGCATTTCATCTGTCCAGAGTACAGCTGAGCTGCATGCCTGAGCTACAGTGCTCAGGTCCTTTAGTAGTTACAAAGAACAGAAACCTCTTTAACCGCGAAAACTTGTAGTTTCGATCACTTACTGCACTTGTTGCCTTTAAAGGAAAACTCCAGATCACTTAAGAGGAGAGACTCTACTGTTTCAGCTGAGACAGGTTTTTAGATGATGATATACCTTTTATATGTGGTAATATCAGTTTAACTTTCTTGATGGTTTATTCTTTCTTGGAGGAATTATTTTTTAGCGTGTCACTTTGCTTCACACAGATCAGCTGTTGTTTCGCTTTTCACTATTTCTAGCTGTAGTGATCCATCTTGCTGTAAAATTACGCACTGGTAGAAAGCTAAACAATTTCTGTGGGCTGTCAGTGTTAATAATTTGTTCCATTTTGTCATAAGGATAAATCTTATTTCAATGAGTTTCTTAAAAAGCTAAGTATAGCACAAGAGACAAAGAATTTAGGGGCAAGAAATGCTTTTTCTCTGAAAAGGATTATTTCATTGGAAGATGATGTACCTACTTTCATAGATGTGTGTAATTTTTTTTTAACTGTTTGACATCCTTGAATTTTCTGAAGTTTTCTCACTTTTGTGAAGCGATACATGCATAATGTAAGAAATCTAATTTTCCAAAGGAAGAAAGATCATAATGAAAGTGTGTGTGTTTTCAAAAACAAAACAAAACTTTTTTTCTGCCTTGTAAACAGATGGTTTTATTTAGTTTGGGGTGTGTGTTTCTTTGGTTAGTAGTATTTTAAATTCCATTGAAAAATTTTGAAGAAAAAATGAGTAGTACCCCTTACTGTCTCATTAGTCTTCATTAAATTTCAGAGCTGAACAATGTCTCATTATTTTAAAAACTAATGCTTTAAAAACTAATGCAAAGTTTTAATTATTTTGAAATTTTTGTTTAAATCAAGGTTCAAGTAAAACCTTTTCGAACAAAAGAAACATTTCTAATCTTTGAATATGTTTCCTCACAATTCTCTGTTTCCTGCACAATCTTTCAAGGGTCCATTATAGAGGACCCATGCATAAAGCTTAGAGTGGTTTCCCAAGTGCTTGAAAAGTTTGCTTTTAGTAAATTTTGTTACTGATTTTAACACAACGAAACAATCAGAGACCCTGTCATGAGATGAAAACCTCTGTTCAGAAGAGGAGAGGGATCTCTATCTTCCTGCTGATCCTTATTTGCTGAGTTATTTGCCTTGTTTTCTTTAGGGGGATTCTGGCTTTTTTTCTTTATTATCTTGCTTTTTTNTTTTTTTTTTTTTTTTTGCTTTCTTTCTGGGGTTCAATATCAGATGCATTAAAAACCCATGCAGTTCTCTGAATGTCTGCCAAGCCCACTAAATTACTCTGGTGCTCATAACAGAAGATATTATGGCAACTGTTGGAGAATCCGCTGGAGAAGAGTCTGCAGCAATTTTTTCCTATGGGATACCAGATGATGGAGTATTCCATGCTACCACATAGTGCTATAAGCAGTTTGTAGTCTAATAATTACAGTGCAGAATACTGAATGCACAAAGACATGTCATGTTACAAAGTCTAACTAAAGTATGAACAACTGGGAAGGTTTCACTGCATCCTCTGTGTTTTGAAGTTGTATTAAAAAAGAATCACAGAATGATTTACTTTTTTTGTAAATTTTCGTATACTGATACAAAAGCCATATGAAAAGCAATAATAAAGGTGTGGTTCTTTTTAACTGACAAAGCAGTTCAAAAGTCTTTGAAGAAAAACAGGGGGGTTCGATCAAACCTTTCTAATGAGTCAGAAACCTCTTTATTGTTTCTGTCTAAACCTTTTCTAGTCCCATCTTGATTTAGCCCTGATTCCTGTGACAGACCGTTAGTACTATCACCTCGAAGCAGACAATCACTTGTCTGATTACATTTAAGGCTTTCCTACACTTACAGATATCAGCAAGTTGTGTGACTTGGTCTATGAGACAAGCCTTTTATTCTTTTGCGTGCTACTGTGCCATGCAGAAAAAAGCCTTCCAGAAATCAGTATTTTGATTGATGATTTATGTTGATTTATGGGACAGTTTATTTCATTAGTGGTGGGAATCGTTAACGTGGCTTGGTTGTCCCAGCATGATGCTAAACTTCTACAGAAATCTTGGGTGGAGGCTCTGGTGTGATGTTGCTTTCCATTGTTTTGTATATTTTTATCACTGTATAATGAATGCCAGCTAATTTTGTGGTATCAGCTAATACTGGTACCATAGAATTCTTTTCTTATTTAAGCTTTCCTCAAATGAACCATTAAGCCATCCCTGAGTGTAGCTTCTGTCTCTAGCTGAGGCTGGGCCTGATGGCCACAGTTTCTCTGCTTAGTGTCCATGCAGGTCTGCTGCTCTGGTGATCGGGCAGCAGGAGTCACAGAGCTGCTCTGTTTGACAATCACGGTCTGTTATCACTGGTCTCATAGTCTCTAAGGCTTATGCTGAACAGAAAATCTGGGCTATTACTTTAGGATTCTGGGAGCAGGGAGAGAAAGAGATGTGCCGAAGGTCAGAAACAATAGCTTTGCCTTAGTGTAGGAATACGAATGAAAGATTGCCATGAGCTATAAACCATCTTTGTTTGAAGAAATTGATCCAGTTGTAAGCAGCGAGCAAATTTTCTGGCTTGGTGTCTTCATCAGGTTTGAAAGGCCGGAAAACAAAGAAACAGGTGCTGATCATAATTATCTTTGGTTGTAGTCATCCTGTTCCTTTTGGGATGAGGATAGTTTTATAGCTAGTACCTGAACAGGGCTTGTGGACTTGCCATGAACCTGAGTTTTAGGTGTAGGGCTCCCCAGCGAGGGAGAGAAGGGGAGCAGGGCAACTATCAGATAGTTAATTGATTATTGAAGGGGTCCTGTTGTGGACTAACTGAAGTTGGGTAATGCTGATTGCCTTCATTTCTATGGTTTGAAGAGAAAGTTAGACTCAGGGCACATGTGTCTGGTTCAAAAGTTTATTTGAAACTATTCTAGTTCACACATAGAAGAAGAACATATGTGCCAAGCACATGATGTCAAAACATTGTTTTGTGTGTTGTCAAATATTTCATGTATCCAGTAAGTTTTCAACCATCGAAGCACTTGTTTTGGGTCATCTTTTATATGTACAGAGTATGTAAAAACAAAAAAACTTTGAATTCTAGGTGATGGTTGCTACAATGACTGATGGTATTCCAATCTTCTGCGCTTTGGTCATTTATTGTGCTTCCTGAATAAGCGAAGCCTCTTGGGATGGTTTTGAGATAAGGTTTTGGCTAGAGACATTTTAGCTCCCTACTGGCAGGAGCAAGAGAGAGACTGTAGAAGATAAAACAAAATAAAAAAAAATAAAAACATGTTGTTGCTTACCTCTAGTAACAGTAGTGATAGCAATGATACTTTGCCAGTACAGGTTGAAAGCAATTATGTAAGAATCTTGCAAAATGTTTTCACTTCTTATTTTCCTGAATCATTGTGGGTTTTTTTGTGCTTCACTAGTAGCATTCCCATACTAAGAGAGAGTGTGCAACAACCATCTGCATCAGTGTGATTTACACTGCAGTTTAACCTTGGCAATTAGTTGTATTTCCATTAAAAGGATTGACACAGCCTTTCACCTTTCTTCCCATATACTACCACAAGTACATACGGCCTCACAACGAATTCGATCAAGTTAACTTCTTGTTGTTCTTAAATCCAAATCACTTGCTGTTTCAATCCATGTGAATGCTAGTGCTGCCATTAGAAAGGGGGTGGCTCTGCGTTATCAGTGAGCAACTGAATGGTGGAATTCCTTCTCTTAGCAATCTTAGCAGTCTTAAAATTAAAATGATTGTTGATATTCCAGTGTTTCTAAACTGTGTTGAAGATTAATGTTTTTTTTCAGTTGGAAATATTTTGGAAGTAACATAACAGGAACTAAGGATGCTGCCTCCAAGCACAGTTGGCTGTAGTTGCTTGTCTTTCATGTTTTGGTATCTCTGTGCATGGGAACTGATAGTGATATCAGTTTGTAAGCTTACTATTTCTACTTTTAATTTTGGATTGGAATCTTACTTGAAGAATGATGTCTTAATATTGAAAAGTCAGCATGAGTCTTCATTTGTCACAGCTCATGCCTCTTCCAACTCCAGTAATGAGATGAACATTGAACACCGAATATGCAGTATCAAGTCTAGGACTGTGTATGCTACTTCTCAAGATGAACAGGCACATTCTTTGCAAAGGTAGCGTGGAGATTTAAGCTATTTTAAAAATAACTGTAGTTTGGGTCAACTGCAAATAGAGGAGGTCCTCTCCTTGACCTCCGAGATCTTAGTTCGTGGCAGAGTTGCACTCTTCTGTTTCTCTTGAAAATTAAATATAATGACTTGAAGATGTTCCCAGGCTGGTAACCCTGTATTAATAGGTACTGAGCTTGCTTCTTTGAATCATTTCAGAAGTACATTCCAAAAAATCCAAAACAAAAGGTTCACTTTACAATGAAAAACAAAGAATACACTCAAAATCAAAGAATTCGTAGTATCTCTGGTTTCCTTTGTTACTAAAAATAAGTACAAAATTTCCTGTGCTTTTCTATTTCAAGTTTAATCTTGTACCATATATTTAATTCTGTCTCCCATTATCTACCACTAGAAGGGTTGGTGCATTTCTAAATTTTGCTCATAACAATCTTTTAAGATATGGAAACATTTGTAAAAACATACATGTGTATTATGCAAGTAGATATGAAGATTTAAGGTTGTTTAAGGCTTTAGATGATCCTTATTCAGAAAAATGAAATGTCAGATTGCTAGAATTCATCCTGCTTTCATGATACAGAAGAGGGTGGACCACATTTCCATTTAGCAAAATGTTTCTGAACAAGTATTTGTACTATATCCAGTGTTTGGAAATCCATTTCTTTTTTCTTTGAAGATGTAGGTGCTATTACATTTTATTACTGTTTTAATTTCCATGTACTTGCTTGTCTTATACCAATTGAGTTTTAAGTCTATTTTACCTCATTTCTGTTATTCACAGAAACTGTGAATATAGCTCTTTATAATCAAATGGGACCAAATTACTGTGATGGGGGCATCTTAACGAAGTTCCAATTTTAGGCATGATCAAGTAGCATAATAGAAATACTCATATATCCATGAAGCCTAAAGTAATTATTTCAACATTCAATGTAAAGTTAATAAATCTCCATGAGTAGTCAGGTTGTGCATATATCCAATATTTATGGATTTTTTTTTTGCTTGCTTTATGGCATTGGGCATTGCTAAACTCAAGTTTTCTAGCAAGAAGACATTAGAATCAAATATTTCCGAAAGATAGAATCGGAAAGCTTAATCAGATATTAAGAATGAAGATGAAACGAGTTAATTCCTTTAGAAACAATGTCAATTCAATTTATTTTCATTAGAATTACTACAGAGATTTGTAATCCAGGAGTATCAGTAGTTTGTGATGTTTGCATTTGAAATTTTAATTATGTCATTGTTGTACCAAACACTGTGTTATTCATTAGTAGACAGCAAAGGCTAGCATTTCATTTACTAAAATTAGCTTTAAGTTTGCACTGTGTCTTTATGTCTCAATTCTGTAGTGGAGACAGAAGGGAGTAGAGGCACCCCAAGACACAGGTGTTTGCTTAACTTAATTTTTTGAACTTGGTAAAGAATATGCCTTAGTACATACATGCATAATAGATAGCAACTAAAGTCATCCCCTGTATTCCTACCTATTTAAGTCTTACCAATGGAGATGAATCGAGCTGTAGTTTGGAATTATTTTGGGAACGTAAATGGTTTCACACTAATTTTCAGCTGGCACAGGTAGGTGTAGCCCTTTGGATTGACTCCAGTTTTTCATGAAAGCTCACAGTCTTCAAGGTTTTTAGTTTGGACCATTAATTAACTACTTATCATACCAAAAAGACTGTTGAATAATTTGTAGGTAGATTTGAGACTTTAATGTTCACATAATGAGTGCTTGTGGCTCTCTTTCTCCAC
>VXAL01014438.1:27487-85635 GCA_013399475.1 Chauna torquata | reverse complement strand
CCCCACCTGTCCAGCTTTTTTCTCTTTTTCTCAAGTACAATTTCAGAGGGAGCCACCAGCTGAGCTCTGTGGTGGGGCTGCGGCAGAACTGGCTGGAACCGGCCAGAACCAGCCTCTCCTCACAGAGGCTGCCCCTGTGGCACCTGCTGCCAGCACCTCCTCGTGGCCACCCAGCACAAATGTGAACTTGGAACTTTCCCTAGGAATGTTTTTAATTCCCACTAACAAAAACCTCCTGAAAGCTAAATAAAGCTTGTAGACATCAATGGAGAAGAGAATGGGTGAGGCAGGCAATGCAAATTCATTTCTTCTTGTTGAAATGATTAGGATGAATACAGCCAAGTCTGGGAGAATAATGGCTGTGAGTCAGCTTCAGCAAGACTCCCCCTATAACCAGATATAAAACAAAACCTAGCAGCTTACGGTTTCTTGTGTCCTTTTACATATTTATGATTCAGTTCCTTAAATGAAACTGGAGACCTGCCTCAAGTTGTCTTAGCAGAACAAGCAGCAAGGCTGCTGAGGAGAAGGAGCAGGTGGCATGCTGCTGGCAGGCAGTGGTGGGGCAGGGGAGGGCCTCCTGAGCAGTGCTGCCTGAGCCCTTTGGGACAGTGAGAGCAGTGGTGCCAGCTCTCCGTGGTTCCAGCAGATGTGAGAGAGAAGCAGTGGGTAGCCATAGTTATCTTGAATAGGCCTGGGCCTGTACTCTGTGCCCTGGTGTAGCATCACTTGCACTTTTGTATCTTTGGGGATTTCTTAGGTAGAACTCATTAACTTAATTAAGTATTTGTGAAAATGTGGTGGTATGAATTGACCACAAATTTACCACAGCAGATATGCTTAGTTTCTTTAGAATATACTTCACAATGAAACAGATATAACTTAAAAATATACTACAGATTTGTAAATTTTTCTTTTATGCTCTTAATGTAGCTAGAAATGCATAAGATGTGGTGGAAGTTGATTTTTATGCTTCTATTTTTTCTTGCCATTTTATGGCATTTTCTTGGGATAGAATAACTTGACAGAAAAAGATGAAGCAGAGACAAAGAAATGCTTTTACTAGCAGGCTGTTCTGTCACCTGTCTGTTTTTATTACTTGTTGCCTTTGGTTTCATTTCTTTCTTACGATAACAGTGGTAGAGGTTCATAGGGAGATGAGGATACTTATGCCACTAAGTGGATGTAGATTTGTTATGGATTCTGGAATTCATTTTTGGCATTTTACTTGGTTGAGGATTATGTTGGTCTGGTTTTAATTTTATGAACATATATATCTGCATACAAAAAGCAAATAGACAACATGGTTCCACATGCTTCAGAAGTGGAAAAGCTGCCTTATGTTTATAATTGTATCTTAACTAAAGCATGTATATTGGAAGAGGGACTTCCACTTAAGAACTGAAATTAGAACTATTACTGTTATGACATGAGAAAGAAGATGGTGATGGTATTTTTGATTTTTAGTGATATTTGAGTGCATTTCTGAAAAGGCAAAAAGCAAGACAAGACAGGTCAGAATTAGTTAAAAGGGGGGAAAAATGAAATGGAAAGAGCAATCAAATTACACAGTTTTTGCACGTTTGCTTGACTGATTCAGAGTAACACAATTCATGAGTGTTAAGTGAAGCCAAAATGAGAGCTTCATAGATGAGTTCCTGGAAGTTACAGCATGTACAGGACTCAAAGCCTGACCTGTGAAACTGGGATACTAAGTTGGGTCACTAAGCTGGAGTTGATATGAAACCAGTTTTCATTGTGGGGGTACCCACAATAACTTGTTCTTGCAAAATTTTGTAGAATGTGTTCTACTGGTGGTACTTTTCAGTAAACTCTTCTGTATACAGACACATCTTTTAAAGCACACTAAACCACAAAGATCTGAGATGTCTTCTAGACATTACATGATATGGGTCATTTACCCAAATTGTTTTTATTTGAATGATAAGGTGTTAAGGCACTTATTATGCTAGTGACTGTATTAAATAGATGTGAAATACAATTTTCAGAAATACCCTGCTAACTTACTTGAGTCACATTTTCAAACGTGATAAAGGTACCTACATACCAAGGTAAATCAATCAAAGTCTGTCTTATATTAATGGGATGCAGAATCCAAAATTCCTTGGGCACTTTTGAATATTTTCCCTCCAGAGCAATTTGAGAAATATTTGGGAGAGAACATGATAAATTCAGAATGCAGAAATACACTGATTTTTGACCACAAAATACCTATTTGAGAGTATAACCATATATTTTTGTCTTTGTTTTGTATTATTACTCTGTTCATCACAGTAAGTGGAGGGATTTTTCACTTTCAGCCTCTGGCATACAGTAGTTATTCAGCTAACTATTGGCATACGTTCTTGAAATACTTGCCCAGAAGATGACCTGTAGACTAAACAGAATCTGTGGAATCTGTTTAGACAAACTAAACAGCTGGCACTTAAAAAAGCAACAGGTAGCACTATAGTAAGAAGCTATCTTAGCTTTGTTTCTTAGTTGGCTGAGAGGAAAAACTGTTGAATGAGTTGCATATGGGCAGCATAATTCTCAGTCCCTGACTTTGAAAGTAATCCAAAACTACTCTTTCATCTTCTAATGGTGTTTAATTCTGGCAGCAAAGTACTTCATAGCTATACTAATCACAGTGATGCAAATATCTAACCACTTGATTCTATGGCAAAATTTAGGTGAGACATATGTTTAAGTTGCAGGTAAGATATGAAATGTGCTTGCAAAAACTACAGGCCATTAAAAAAGAATATTTAATGTCTTGCCTAGGATTAGTATTGACTTTTCAAGTAGATGAGATAAATGCAGAAAAAGATCAAGCCAGAAATATTCCAGATTCAAATACTTTGATCAGTAATTCTGGTAACTGGCCTATCAGTCACTCAGGAGGAGACTTCACATAGTGTTGGGGAAAAATGATGGAGTCACATGAGAGTCTTCAATTAGACATTCTTAGATGCTTGATCTCATTTCTTGAATTGGAGAACAAGCATTTTTTGTATTCTGCCTCTTATTCCCAGAGATTTTCTTCCTTTTCCCACAGAAAACAATTTTTCTTGTTCTCCCATTTATATTTATAGCTTTCTTGTTGGGTCTTTTGGCCTTCTGGCTCTGGAATCTCCAAAACCATCATGACTTCTGTACGATTCAAACCTGTATTTTCCCAAGGAAATACTTCAGCTGAAAATATTTGGTTGGTGATGATTTTGTGATTGCCTTAAATATTCTTCAAACACTTATTTTTGCTCCTTTTCCTTACTTATTTTTGCCAAGTGACTGGAGAATATACATGCTGTTGAGTCCCTTTGTCATGTCCAACTAGTTTCGGTGCCGGGGTAACACTGAGGTAAGGACCAGCTTTGGGTGTGGGCTAAGTAGATGCCTATCTCAGGCAAAGCATCCACGTCTAGTCCATGTTTCTGCAAAATTGTGCTTGTTGCTGCTGCAGATAAAGGATATAAAGGTGTGTAATGAAGTAGCAGCTGTGATAAGAGTGGTTTCTTCTCACAGCAGTAGCTACCTCTACCTCCTCCATTGGCAAGATCACATCTGGCTCATTCACAGGGAAGCAAAACTTAATTTTGACTACATTTCTGAAATGCCTTTCACTGCTCCCAACAAAGGAATATTATGCCAGCTGTTGATTGGAGACCTAGGGAAGTGGACTGAGGGACAGGAGGGGGGGAAAAAAGGCCTAGGAGAGAATGGTGGCTCTCTTTCCTCTTGGGAGGTTCAGCACCTTCACAAAATGTGGTGCTACTTACTCAGTTCAGATCAAATCCTAAGTATGTGCACTTTTGTTATTTTGTGCACTGATGTATTTCTTGTCAGCATGACTTCTTCCAGGGGGGCTTGATGATGGAGGAAGAGAGAAAAGGAGAGATTGGGAGCAGGTATGGAAAATCTCTAGGGTTGTGGGGTTTTTTATTTTTAATACTGTTTCAATGAAACATTTGGGTCCCATGAAGAGGTTTAATTTTCACTTTTTTTTTCAGGGAACACCATGTGGACTGTTTGATAGCTTTCTCAGATGTGAGAAGAGCTTCAAGTTGGGATAGGTTAAAAATAGTCTTTCCACTTGGTTAACACTTTGGGGGGGGAAAGGAGATCAAGGATTCTGTTTATAGAAAGGGAATTTTTCCAAAAACAAAGTGCTAGTAGATCTGTTAAGTTTAATTATTAAGGAAAAAGGTTGTTTGTTTTTTTTCCAGAATATTATGCTTTAGTTTCATACATAAAAATCTCAGGGTACTCTGTTTATGGAAAATCTTAAAGGAAAGATTGCAAGAGTGAACTTAGCATGTGTGAAAAATGATAGCTAGAAGAACATCCTCATTTGTTATATCCAGTATAAAGGTTCCTTAGCAGAACACAAGACTTTTGGAGGTATTAACTGTGTTGTTGGAGCTGTGGCTCCGAGTGCCAGTGTGAGCCTGACCTGAGTGGCTTTGGGGCTGTGCTGACTGTGGCAGCAGCTGTGTGAGCTGGGCACTGGGCTGTGGAAGGCTGCACTCCTCTGGCTCTTGCCAGCCCCTTGCAGCCTGATCCTGCCTGGCAGCATGGCCAAGCACCCGTGCTGCCCGTGGCACTGCTGGAGCTGCAGTTCTTCATTAAGACAGGTGAAGGCAGAGCACTAAAGTATTCAAGAACTGTATCATTTGTATTTGAGATCACTTGAATAATACATTTTGCCAGTTTTTGCTGTATGACTTTATGCTAGTGTTGCAATGCAGGGAGTATTTATGTCACAAAAATTAAGTGTAACTTAAGAGTTCCTCCCAGAAAATGAGGTACTTATTACAGTAAACATGTTTATATTACGTTTTGTCTAGAACTTGTGGCATTCCAAATGGCATTAATTGTAGCAAAAAGGATGGAACTTTTTTCTCTACCAAATAGAAGTAAAAGGAATGAGATTGTTTTCACTTGCCTGATAAAACACCTTGGTCCAAAAGGTACCAATTGATGCAATCTCTCTATATTTAGAATAACTGGCAGTTTAAATGAATGGTCAAAAAACATGGATCAATGAATAGTTGTCCTGTAAGTTAATTTTGAGAATATATTTTAACTCAACCATTAGACAAAGCCTGACTAAAATCTGATTTGCATGCATTTTCTGAGAAGAAATGTAAGGGGTCAGTTTGCATTTATGCAGAAGTTCTTCATTCACTCTTCAACATTCCAGCATCTTGTTGCCTTATTAAGCTAAGGGTAGGATATGATGCCAGGCTTGTATCTTGTGCAGGAGGAATCTTTTCAAAGACATCTCTCATGTCTTATCTAGAAGAAAGAACCTGAAGCAAAGTTTTTGATAATGTATTTAACTTGAAAGGATAAGAGAGGGAACAAATTCATTTCTTGAAGGAAATGTAAGCAAGGAAAATCAATTACCCTAATGATAATTGCTGCTGATATAGTTTCCTTTCTATTTTTTCTTCTAAATTTAGATCTAATAAGGGGGAAAAAAAGCCTTGATCTCAATATATGCACTGAATCCATGAAAAATTAAGATTTTAAAGAATAGAAAAGTTGAAATATTAGACAGTATGTTTTGCACATTCTTAAGGCAAAAGTGTTTATAAAGTTCTGTCATAAAGCAAGGTGTCTTAAAACACTAGCATTCATGTTTTTCTTCCACCCAACACTGTTTTGTTCCTGTTAGAGATGCTAGATGTATTGGCTTCTATCGGGTGCATATCACTTAAGCTTCTCACTAGGTATTTTAATATTTGTATGGAGGTAACTACTTGAAAACTTCTAAAAAAAAAATCACTTTTTTAAGATTATCATTTCATTTTATGTATTTCATAATAAACTTGGTTCTGATGCCTTTGGTATTAAGTTTCTTTTGGCTGACGGGATCATTGCAGAAGAAAGATTTTTGTCTTTCTGTACGTGAATAATCAGAATCTATTTGAGAAACTACTGTATTGGGTTTTTGTTTGCTTTTTTTGTCTCCTTTGGTAAGAAAAGTTGGAGTTTTTTGACATTTTTACTGTTGAAAAAATTTTGTTTTTTTGAAGGGTCTTCAATGAAAAGTATATGCTATTTGTGTACAGTTTTTAATCAAAAGGTCATAATTTCTCTGGAAAATTTTCAATTTCAATGAGATTGAAAAACATTTTTATTTTTGTTATTAATGTTGATATCTGAGGCATTTTTGAGTAAATCTACTCCTTAGATTTCTTTTCAACCTCTTTGTAGCAGCATGTTGTGGAAAAAGTAGTTTTGAAGACTGGTGATGTGGAGAATTCAAGTGCTGCTAGATAATTCTTTTAGAAATTCAAGGCTTATAGCCTTTGATACATGACAGATTGCATTTTTTGTAACTTTTGCCATGTACTGAACCTAGTAGCTTTGTTTTCTATGCCGTATGGCAGTCTGATTACCCAAGTTTATGAATCGGTTTTCCTCAGTTTGGAACTTCTCTAATTTCACTAGGCTAAGTTCAGGCTGCTTTATTTTTACCTTCATATTTCAGGCAGAAAACTAGATCATCACATACTAATTTGTGCTGACATTATTCCAATTTGCTGAAGTTTTTCCATGTTATTTATGAGATTATCCACTGGGACATATTTTGAAAACAAAGTGCTAATTTCAGTTATCAATACAACTGTTTGTTGAAAACTTTGTTGCTTTTTTCACATTAAATAAAATCAGAATTTCCCCCCACTGTCTCATAGGAATTTCTTAGATGCATTCCATAAACAGTTTAAGTTCCACCAATTCTTTGTAGATCATTGATTTATGATCTTGAATTTCATGTGGATCCAATATTAAAGTTTGAATACTACAACTCCTTTCCATAGTTCCTCAGAAGTGGTGATTCTTCCCAACTCCACCACCAGCTCTCAAATAGCTGATTGTTCTCACTGTTAGAAATAGCAGAAACAGCATGTTTAATATATGCCTTCCTCAGATATCACCTTTTAATACCCAAGTTGTAAACTTTAGGAAAAAATGCATTAAAAACAAACCAAAACAAAAAAAACTTCTGGAGTTTGAATTTACTTGCTCATTAGAAATTCTCATTTTGTCCAACTAAAAGATTTTGCATTAGCAACTGTTTGGAAATAAAATGGAAGTATGCTATGGAGTCCTTTCTAAATGACTTCAGGGGAACAAAAAATAAGTGTAACCCAGAAGGTATTTCTGTCAAGAAGCAATAGCATATAATTAGCAGCCAAAGTGTAGAAGAGGTTTCCTCTGATATATATCTAGCTATAAAGTACTGGCTTCTGTCTGGAAATTCCATTTTATTATGTAATATATTTTGGAGCAAATCAGCAACTATTGAGCCAAGACACAAGTGCTACAAGGAGTGGAATTTTCATTACTGCAAAACCACTGCTGTATCTTTCAACTGCTTTAAATAAATCACTGAAAGAAAAATGTATGAACAAAATCTAGTACTTAAAAAATCAATTTCCATAGTTTGCTGCACTAAGCTAGACTTTTTAAGTACATCTAAGAGTGTAGAGTACCTCATTGTGACAAGCACTAAGCTAGACATTTTAGGAAGACAAAGCATATATGAACTTAATTGTTCTTAATTTTTTTCTTTAGAACATGCTTGAGGATTTAAGAATTCCAGGAATGTAAGGTTTAGTCCCTTCATCTGTCCCATCTGTGAGAACCCAGGAGAATCCCTGCAGAATAGTTAGTGACAAAACTTATGAGGACTTAACTCTTTTTCCTTTTGCTTTACTAATGAGTATGTTAGTTCATGAAGCTGGCAGACAATCAAGTTAGTGTGTAAATTACAAAATGCTTATTTTCATCTTTACCAATTTCTACTTTTCTAGACTATAGAGAGAATTCGCAGAGGAAACATTTCTCTAGTTAGGTAGGAGTATGGCTGTACACAGGCATGTGGTAGCCGTAATACATTTAAATTAATTCAAGAATTTTTTTTAGAGAAATTGAACTTGCAAAACCCAGGAAGGCTTAACATATGGTTCCTACTGCAGAACAAGCTTGGTCATGCTTACCATGGAAACACCCATTTATGAATAATTCATCAATCATCTGCAGTTTGTATTGTAATAGTTATAATATTGTAATAGTTATAATGGGCCTAATAAAACTACCTAATTGATTTTTTTTGCACATCTCTTGATATTTGATGTTTTTCTTAACTGCCCTGGAGGTATGTTTAGGAACATAAACATAGACTGTTTCATGAGCTCACTCAAAGTGAGAAAAAACAGTGAAATTCATGAGAAGCCCTATAATAGTTGGAGATCTAGCCCTGTGTTGTCAGAAGTGCTTGAAAAAGCTGACTGGCTGTAATAAAAAAGAAAGTGAATCTATTGGAGAAGGCTGTCAGTGGAGAAGCTTTCAGAACAGAAACTGTCCTGTGAATTTGTCTGCATAATGTTAGTGTGTGAACAAAGACATCTTTACTTAAGAACAAAGTTGCTTATATTCTGTCACTTTCCTGAATGAAATAGTGCAATTCTACTGGTCTGTTGGTCCAGAATAAACTACTATGCTCTGTGGACTGTATTAGCCCTCAATGTCATTGTCTTCATGCTTATGTTTTGATTGCAGTTGCTGATGGCAGTTTCTGCTGATTGCAGAAAAGATGGAGCTAGACTTTTCTCAGAGGTGCAGTGATAGGATCAGAGGCGATGTGCACAAGTGCAAATCTATATATGAACATATATTTACTTGCTATCTAAGGCTCACATGTGTATATGTTTGGTTCTAATCTTGTTTTATTGTGAGCTCTGTGACAAATAAAACTTGTAGTGCCTAGAACATTGTTTTACTTCTCTCTGTCCTGAAGGAGGAAAACTGCAAGTTCTGAACACACCATGAAATCTTCAATGTTGTCAGCGTGATTGGCTTTACAGATAGGAAGTTCCTTGCTGCAGATTAAAAATGAGCTGTCTAGTCTTATTGTGGATATAAAAAGCAACTTGTTTTTTAGCATGTTTTAAAGGGTTGAAATGCTTTCTTATGCCTTCAGTCTTCTCTTTTGAGAGTAAATCCAGTTCTTTCAAGTTTTCTGCACACCTGAAAAGCTTGCTTTTGCTCCCTTCTGGATTCTCTCCACACATCCCATGTGAAGTGGGATGCCTAGAGTGGGATATGATCTTCTAGCTAAGTCTGCCTGTGCTCAGTAGAATGGAAAGATCTCGTTTTGTGGTATGTTTAGTATCCCTATACTCCCAATAGAGTATTTGTTTTCTTTAAATAAACTTTCTTAAACTCTTTGACTTAGGTTCAGTCTGATTTTCGGTGTAGTTACTGTTCTGAAAGTGTCTCAGCTCAGTTCAGGTTATTGATTTGCATCTACATGTAGCATTTTACTCATTTAAATGTAAATACAGTTTGAAATTGTTTAAGGTTAATCTCTCAGTTTTGAAGGTATAGAAGGCTGGCAGTTTCAGCTGTGCAAGCTATAAATCCACTGTATTTGTGTTCAGAGCTAAAACAATAATGTGAATTCTAATTTCCAGGGGAGATTGGGTATTAGAGCTGGTTTTGAATGCCATCAGGGAAGGACATGCTCTCCTGGCAGCTGATTAAAATTTCATTCAAATAAAAATGTCTGACAGAGTTGGCATAGTGTAATAATATGTTGCCTCAAAACACCCCTTAATGATAAAGGTCCTGTCTAAAAATAGAAGCTATTTTTACTGTGGGTTGGTAGTTCGAGTCTTATCTGCTGGCTCGCACTCATATTTAGAGCTGCATTCAGGATGTAATAAAATCAACAAAGATTTTTCCTGTTTGCTTCAGATGAGAGCTGAATGAAGTTCTTAGAAACACTTATTTTGTGATTCTAGCTACTTTTTCTGGTTTTGCACACTAAAATTGCTAGAGGGGATTTTTAGCAGTAAAACTCAACTTTAAACATCAGACTTGCTTAGGCCCTAAGAAACTCAGACCTTCAAATAAAAGATTAATAGGTATATCATGAGTGTTGCATTTTTCTTTAAAGGCTGTTAATCTGAAAATGGTAATTTTTCTTCCAAATAGCTTTTTTTTGCACAGAGGATTCAGAGCTCACTTCTGATAATCCAATACACAAAATCAAAACAGTTATGCTCGCAAACAAAGACTTCACTTTGATATGCCAATGGTCATTGTAACTTATAGTTTGAATTTAAGATTGCTGGTTTCCCAAAACAATAGACAGTGTCCCAGAAGGATATTATTGGGTCCTTGTTAGTAAATGTCTTGCTACATGTTAATGTTCACATTTTCTTTTGGGGATTGTTTGTAAGCAGTCTTACAATGCTGTGAAATAACATCTCAAAACAGTAATGTAATGGAATTAATAACTTATACATTGCTGTAACTTTTATGCATTTAAAATAAAACTTCAGAAAAACAGTTTGTGTGGAATAATCAGACAATTTCCTCTCTGATAGTGAATAATGTCAATAGCTCCGTTTGTTGTACTATTTATAGCAGCGAGTTGAAAGGAAGTCTTTCAACCTACTGCGTAATAAGTACATATCTTCAATTTTTTTCCTGACCTGCTATCCAGTTCTTGGAGGAAGAAAGAAAGAGACCTAACAGCACAAACTTCCAAATCTACTACAGGAAACTAAAATAAATATGAGAAATTAATCCCTTTGGTCCCTGAGGTCCAATATTCCAGATGCAAGCTCCACCGGAATCCAGTGGTACTGCTGCCAAGGAGTTTAGTTCCCTTGATAAATTTGTTTACTTACCCACCTCACTTTGACTTTTTGGTCTAGTGTGTTTGATTCCCTGCCTACTGAAAACATATCAGCCTACTTCATTTCTAAAGACAAACCAAAATAAGCACCCTAGCTGCATCGGCAGGAGACAACTTAAAGTGCTGCACTCTGCCTCTTTTATGCTTTTATTTTTGGCAACAGTAATTTAGACAGCCAGGTAGAATGCTATGTGGGCTGGCTGATGCATGACTTCAATTAACTTCAGCCTCTGGGTCTGTCTTGCTTCCTCTGGTCAGAAGTGCAGTACTATGACAAATCTTCATACCTTCTCAAACTTTTGCTGAATTTCTCTTGGGATAGGGGCATGGTGGGTGTGAGTGGTTGTTTTAGAAGACATCAAGAAAATGACACAGGCTGTAGTTCCTAGTATGTAAAATTCCTTATGGTGATGCAACTGTCTCTCTTGACTCTTAAAAAATATTGTTCCCCATGCAAAAAAAAAAAACTAAAATTCAGGAAGTGTGTCTGAAAGAGCCATACATGACTCCACAGCTGTAGTCTGCTGACCTCTTTCCTGATGGGAACAGATTCCCGTGGGCAGGAGATCTCATATTTTTTCACCTTGTCTCAGGAAGGAAAAAAATTGTGGTGTAGAAATTAGTACTTAAGCAGGAAGGCTATTCTGAAATTCTACTGGCGCAGCACAACACAACCTGTATTTGTGATAGGCATTTGAATAATGATGCCTGTTTTCAGCAGCTATATTTGAATTGATTTTTTTTCAAGTGCTTAGAAAGCAAATTCTGTGCTTTCCTAGTAAGCTAAATAGTAATACTGCTTGGAAAATAACTTTGTTATTCAAATGCTAATATTTGCCCTTAGGGAAAAGAAACCATCAATAGTTAACAGGAGATGTGAAATGCATTTGACCTCAGTGACCTTCCACTGGAAGGAACAACACTTTTGTTTAAATAACTGAAAACTAATACTATATAGGCTAATTGTTCAAATCACCAAATTAGATGTATTTACAGCAAAAAAAAAACCTTTTTGAGTAAACTGTCAAAGCTAGCGTATCGCAGCTTAAATTTAACATGTCAAGTGATCTTAATATGCCACTCATGAATGCAGAGGAGGGTTCACTTTAGATGCTTGTGTGAATTCCTATTTAGTCATATGTAAGGGAAGCTGGAAACTGCAGTCTTGGAGGCCAGACCGTGAAATAGTTATGATTTCTCTCTTTTAGAGTGCTCTGAGAGTTTTAGTATATGTGGAAGGTAGAGGAAAGAAACTGTATGGGTTTTCAAATGTCTGGCAGCTACTCCTGCATACACTAGCTACATCTGCATGGCAAGACCTAGAAAACTTTCAAAGGTAGCCCTCAGTACTGTGGGCTGTATTGGTGGAAAAGGAACACTTCCCAGCTATCAGGTCTGGCCACACTTTCTTGCCCTAGCAGGATCACAGGAAGGTCACACTTCTCTGCCTAGAGGAAAGCCTTAAGGAAACCAGCATGTGCCTGGCCACACCTAGCAGGCACAGGTGTGGATGCCTGACTAACCAGGGGTAGTACCAGGATGCACATGTTGACTTCCCCAGAGAATGTTTCCTGCTAGGAGTGCTGGTAATAGGAAGTCTGACTATAAATTATTTAATTCATCAGTTGTGAGATGACTAGGGACAGGCTGCTGCAGAAGCACATGCTCTAGAAAGTGAGTGTTGAAATGCTGTAAATAAATAGAGAGGGTCTCTTTGCTGACCAGTACAGCAACCAGAATGGAAGTTCCTGGGAGATCTGGTACAGTGTTGGGATGTAATGAGGAGGGGAGGAGTTGCTCCACTTGTGCTACCACTTCGTTGCTTTCAGTGTGACTGTCTGTGAGCTGAATGTGAATTGTTCTTCCATGAGGAACAGACCACAGCATCACAAGTAGGAAGAAACTGGTTTTGTAAGAACAATTTTTATGGAGAAGAGTTGAACAGTTTCTATGAGCTCATTGCAGATTGCTTGAGCTGGTGCACACTGTGACTGATTTCTTTCTAGTGAACACCTGGTCTGAAAACACAGCCTGGTGTCCACTACCAAGATGAAGCCCTTTCTCAGCATTTTATTTCTCTAACACACCAACAAGTGGCTTGAATTAAGTTCATCCATAGGTAGTTGGATAGTCATTGTAGCTTGAATGAATTTTGTTCATTTTTTTGAGCAACCTATTCCATCAGTAGAAGACCCAGAAATGAATACAGTTGTAAAATGGCAACTTGAATATGAATGGTACAAGCAAGCGCTCTAAATTATGCGCTGGTAAGGCTTGGGGCACTGCTTAAAGAGAAGTGTTGTGTTGTCTAGATTTCACTTTATTCAGCTGGACCGAGTAGCATAAAACTTGTGAGCGGTTGATGTTGTGCTGATCTCATTATTGACATGATTTCTTGTACAGAGATGAAATACTTTTTATCAAATGAAAGATATGTACCTGATATGTGACATGAGCTCAACAGAGAATTCCTTGTACTATTTTTTCTGTTTGGTCTGAAAAAATATTTTCCCTCTGAACTAGCAACAGATTTCTTAGTTTAGTGGTTCATTGGAAGATGGAATCCAGCTGCTTGAAATTTAAGTAGTCAAAAGCAATATTGCTTAAACTACAGCTTGAGTCTTTGTGGGTCAGTGGGATAATTCATGTGACCTGTGATACACTGATAGTGATGCTTTTTCCTGGGAAGCTACCATTGCCCTCCTGTCATGTGCTGGCTGCAGGTCTGTCTGTGGGAGGTTGGCAGTCTGGCCAGGAGGCAGTCATGGGGCTCTTAGGAATGACAACTGTTGGAGCTGGCCACATTTATTTGCCCTGGCTCTTGCAGCCTGTTTCCAGCATGTATGTTGGGCCAAAGAGTTTTGGGTGTTGGCTGAAAGCAGACTGAGCAGATCTGTTGCACATCGGTTATATTGCTCACTGACCAGTATGTGTCGCACACACTGGTGTCATACAAGGGTCATAGCCTGTCCTAATAATATGAATATGGCCTACCTGCCCTACCAGAGGGATGAGGTACCACTGTGTAAATGCAAAATCTATAGCTTTGATCTAATTATATACCAGAGTTGTATTTTTCTTCCAATTAGTCTACTTTTTCTCCAAGAATATAGAGTATGATAATGTGATTATTAATCTGTGATTCAGTGGACACATGTTGGAAGACAGAATCAGAAGCCATCTAGTTAACCCTTTGAATATTTTGGTGTGTTCATGCATAGAAACTTGACAATGGGTGGAGTCATCAAAATGCTGCCCTTTATTCTGAGATGAAGAGCAACTTAGATGTTAACTCACCAAATATCTTTGCCTTGCAACCTTTTGTTCTTTATTAGCAGAGAATAACATTTTTTTTTTATCCCAGAATATAATTATGTTCCCAAGGTTCAGGTCACTCAGATTAGTCCAAAGAGAACAAAGCTTGCCAAGAATACATCTGGAAACAATGTTAAAAGCAGACAATTTCTGTATGGCTAGCTATCTGGAAGATCTGAAAGTTGAACAGAAAGGGCTCACAGCTCTGATGTTCCAGTAGGGTAGCAAATGTTTGAGTTACTTCTGTAATAATACCTACCTCTTTGACTGCTGTCAACAGTAGATTGGATATTTATGTTCTTTTTTGTTATGAAACTTAATCATGGGCTGCCCTTGTAATTACAGTAGTTGATCTCTCATATGCCTTTGTCTCTGCCATGTTCATTTTTTTGGGAGATACAAATGCAAGAAGCCAACTTGCCCAAACTTGAAGGATTTGCCCAAACCCAATCTGACTTGTACTGCAATCTCATTAAATAATTCTTCAAATGCATCAAACATTTTGGTGCTTCTCAGGAGCCTGGGTAAATCTTAGGGCTCGGCGAACAGTAATAAAGGTAGAGAAAATGACTGCATTTTCTTTATTTGACTGTAGAGCAAGATGGTAGATCTAAATCTCATGTTTTATCTGTCCATATTGCATTCATTTACCTTTGGGATCTTAATTTTCTTCCTACTCCCTTTGCTTTCAATTCTGCATCAGGACTCCATCCAGTTCAGTATTACATTTCTAACAAGAAGAAAAGAAAGAATTCAGCAGATTAAATGATCCAAAGAAAAATATTTTCATACCCCTAATGTTGTGTTTATAGATGTTGTTATAAAGAGTTTTCATTCTTTAACTCTTCTGTAATGGATGTGCATTATTATTATAGATACATAAAAAAAATTTTAGGTCATTACCTTTTTCAGGGTATAAGTAACTCCTCTGTGGTTTTATAGAGCATATGTTGATGTATTTTATTATTTTTTCATTACTGTACTATAGTCAATAAAAGTCTACTCTGGGATATCCACAGCTCCAGAGGTTTTTTTCTTGCAGGATTGCTTCAGATTTTTTTCAGATTCACTGTTCAATCCAGTGAACAGGATTTGTTAGCTTCGTTTTACTAATGTTTAAACGAAATCAGATTTCAAAATACTCAAACTATTGGCCAACATCCTGACTGGAGGCCTGGCTAGCCTCTTCTGGCATGACTACTTCAGGTGCCTTTCCCTTCTGACTACTCCTTTTTCTGGCAGACAGACTGTTTTGCATCAGTCATTCCCATTATGCTTTTTTGCCTGTTTAAATCCTTAACCTACATTCCCTATTGGACTGTAACACTTCATTATTTCTGCTTTGTCCCAGCAGTGCACACTTGGCTGTTATGCTTTGTCCAGATCACACTTTTGAGAGAAGAGGTGCAAAATTAATAGTTCAACGGTCTATACCAAAAATTACACATTTGGCCACTATGCTTAGCACAGCTTATTTCCAGCTTTTCTGTTCTGACATGTTTTACTTCTCTGAATTTTAATTCACTGAATTAATGTTTCATAAAGAAAGTGATAGAAGGGGTTTTTAAATCTCTTTCTACCTGAGAGGTTTTCTGGTTTCATCTAATGCCTGAGTCTGAGCTGGTCACTATTTTTCTCATGAAAACTTAGTCCAGCAGTCAGGTTCTCTCTTGGCAGAAAATGAGCCACACTAGTCCGTGTTTTTCTCATTTTTTTAAAAAATATATCAAAACGAAACATTTCATATACATTGTCACACACTTTAGCAGTCTCCATAATATTTGTCAGACTTTACTATGACAAAATGTTTGAAGGACCTTTTATGGCAGAGAGAAAGAAACAAGAAAATTAGATCAGAGGTGAAGGATGGGATTCAAAAACTCCAGAGGGATCATTCAGAGGAAAAGTAAACTACCAAGAAGATATTTTGTAGACAATTATTTCCAGGACACATGGGTTACTTGACTTTACGAAACTGACCTGATCAGAAATAAAGAACACTAATACCAGGAAGATCTGAGAGAAGTGGACTATGCTAGTGATCCTGCCCCAAAATGTATTTCATGTAGTACTTCTGCTCATCCTGTTTTCTGGCTGTCTTCTCTTGTCCATCATGGTTGATCTTTTTTTCTATTTGATATAAATACTAACATTGGTTGTCTTTGCTGTCCTCCCAGTAGCAAAAGAAATATGTCATGTACAGGCACATTACAAGTAAAGCTGCTTAACAAGTGATGACAGGATGTTTGATTCCTTTTTAGCCCCACCCCTGTATCCTGAACTCCATCTCAGCTGAGCTTTTCACCTAAAAAATTGTGATATCTTTTAATTACCTTTATTGGCTACCTTCTGAGGTGTTTTGTTCATTTGGGTTTGTGTTTTTGGTTTTTTTTTGTAGCAAACTCTGTGCTTGGAGATCCTATCTTTTTCCATTCCAATTACAGTGTAGATGAAGCCCTAACAAGCTAAGTTTGGTGGATGATCAGTATCTGTTATAAAGTCAGGTGAGTGTGCATCTGGAGTCTGGACTCTCTTGCTGGAGAGATCATCTAGCCTAAGAGGATAAGGTGATTTTAGAGAGTCCAGGAGATATTTTAGGATATAACTAAAGACCAGCACTGAAGTTGGTTCACTTAATGTCATCCTTAGTGACAAATACTGAAATTCTGTTGGGTTTCACAATTAGCATAATCTCTCAGGTTAATGAGTAGAACAAGCATAAATACATCATTATTTTTCATTACTTAAGGCAAAGCATGATAGATTGTTATATGGCTCAGTTAGCATATGTGAATAGTTCAGATAGGAGTTTAAAAGCCCACAAAATTGAGTGGTACTGCATTAAAGAATCTCACTTTTTAACAATGTTATTTTGACTTCCTTCATGCTAGCCAACTCATTGCCATAACTATAAAGTGTTTTTTCCTGTGTCTGACTACTACAAAATGGTTTTTCCTGGTTAAGTGGCAAAATACAGCTGTTCACATTTATCTCTACCTGGACCCTGTGAGCTTTGCAAAACTAAGGACAATGAATGGATCTAATTACCTTTTGAAAATGTTATCAGCAAACAGGATATAAAATAATAGTAGCTCAATAAAGAAGCCTTTATTTATTAACAACCAAGTTGAAATCCTTCCTGTTAAAGTCAAGAGCAAAACTCTTTAGCTTCCAGAGGGGGCAGGCTTTTATCTCAAGTGAAAGTAGCATGTGACATTTAGATTTCCCATTGGCTAGGTTGATAATTATAACCCAGAGATAGTGTGTGTAAAAGAGTACAAGTGAGTGACAAATGTTATTTTATTATACTCCTGTCTGTGTGTTTTGTCCTTCACCTGTAAATACATAAAGGACACAATATATGTAATCCAATTTTGAGGACAACTTTGAGGTGTTGATTGATGTGCTGGGTCTACAGACTTTATTTGCTGTCAGTAGTATTTCATATGCCTTTTAAGCTGAATTTACTTGTAATCTTAGACATTAAGGTAAAGATATGTGAGCTAAAATCTGGAGATATTAAATACTAGTAGCATCCAAAAAGATTATTTGATTGTTATTCGCTTCTGTAGATGGAAACTGCTTGCTCCTTGACGTTTAAAATAATTCATTGTGGTAAGCTAGCTGAATCTCACTGAGTGTGAATGCAAACATATATTTGTATTTAATATAAGAGAATTCCATTCCTATTACCAAAACATCTCCCAAAATTACATTTTTCCAAAAGAATTTATTGCTCTTAAGTCATTTTTCATCTTAAACTGAAAAATAGGGAATTTTCAGGTGGTGCCATTGGTAGCACTCAATGAATTTGTAGTATTGAAGACACGATTTTACATGTCTAAGAACAAGTTGAACGGCAGTATTTGGATAGAGAAATGGAAGGCTTTTTTTGTTGGCAAAAAAGAGACTAAAATTGGACTTCTACAGAGTATTGTGACTTGCTGGCCCAGAACATCAATTATATCTAGACCATTTTTTTTCCCTTCAAAGCTGTTTATTTTGAGTGTGTTAAAAGGACAATAGAAGGATTCTTATGGTGAAAAACATTTTTCTCCTTCAGCAAAATTTTCCATTTTTGTCAGAACTTTTGATTATGTTGATACTGGCAACAGCAAAGCCGTTTTTTGAAATCTTCACTATGTGTGTATATATATATATCACGATTTATACATGAACAGAGTCCAGTCTATTGCTAGAGTTATTTATATCTCATCTCATGGGAAAATGAGTAAATGTAGACATGGGAAAAACTTGTAGTAGTGTGCTCCTTATGAATGCTCAACGTGGCTTTAAAATAATGAAATAAAGTTCTCAAGACAGGTGGGAGATGTAGAAAACAACAACAAAAAAATCTTGCTTTTATATGCCTGTACAGACACCAGCATCTGAGAGGCTGGGGCCTTACCAATGTTCTTAGAAACAGGAGAGTAGTCGTAGTAGCAAGGCAAGAGTAATATTGACAAGCCTTTGCCCTCATCCTGTATTCCCAACCACTCAAAACTCTAAAATTCTTGAATTCATCCTGCTTTTTAATTTTAGCAGGAATGACTGCTGTTGGAGACTAATAAGTGTTTTGTATCTGCAAATTGGAGAGGATTGTTGACTAAGCAAGGTGGATGACTGTTTCATCTGTTTGTCTGTACACCCAACCTTTGGTATGAACAGACATCAGAGTGACCTGCTTCAGCATACCTGAGCACTAAGGTGAGAGTGGTAGGTACAGGGAAGAATAAGCTTTCCTGTAGTTGCTACATATTGCTTTCATGCTATGAAATATACTGGTGAGTTACTGAGTCAGAACTAAGCAGCTTAGTTGACTGTGTGAATTAGTTTGCCTATTGAGAAACAGCAAATATTCGTCTTATACTCATGCTTAAGCCAGGGTTGGCCACACACTATTTTTTCATTTGTTTCCTTTAGTTTCATGTGCATTTTTACGTGTATGCAGGTCTACTTACTTTGTGGCAGAAAGCTAGGACTGTAAAGTCTGAGACAGGATCGACTTTTTGTTCTGTGTTTGCACAGCAACAAACCCTGTTGGGTCCTTCTTGTTCCAGACTTTACATGTGTCTGGTCCTGAAAAAAACAAAGGTATTACAATTTTTACTTTTACTCACAAAAGTAAACTTTAAAAGTGAAGGTTCTCTCACAAAAGGCAGCAGAGTCCTATGCATGATAGGGAAGATTTGTAAGGTGAGTCCCCCGAAGGCAGCACTTTCACAGCACAAACTTACGCAGCTTACCTGTACAACTAAATGAAGGAAATCATTGATACATGCTTTTCACAGTGCATGCACAGTATGTATTTACCTGTTTGAAACAGGCTCAGTTTTGCTACTCTTAATACATGCTGTATTGTACTTCGTTTCTGAAATACTCCCACTAATGTCAGGAGTACTTCCTTTTGACAAGGAAAGGATCTACTCAGTGAGAAAGTGGAAGGAAATGAAGCACTGATGGGCTCTTTCATTAGGTCACACAGTAACCTTGGAATAAGTAGATTTATTTCTTAAAAGCTGGCAAGATTTATCTTATGCAGAGTTAAGCAGAGATTTTTTACCTGAAGCTGTCATGTAGCCCAACTCTGCTAGGTGTTTGATATTGTTGTGATAATTATGGAGTATGACAAGGGGGGAATAAATCCAGTCTTTTTTTTCTTCAGACTAATCCGTAATCTATCTGTTCAGAATAGAGCTCAGCAAATCTTGAAACATGGAATGAAATGTATCATTCCTACCTAATGATAATTCAGATTATTCATCCCTTTTCCCCTGTTCCTCTTGCCCTTCCACTAACCTTGAGATTAGGAAACAATTTATTCACAACTGAGAAATAATGTGAAATGCTTCCCTCTCAATACTGTACTGAGAGGCATTGATTCAGAATCCATAGCTATAGCACAATATACAGATTTTGAACTGTTCAGGAACTTCTACTAAAGTAAACTCCCCTCAGGAGTTTGACTTAGTATGTGCCTCCAGAACACATATCTGACTCTCAAAAATATATAGCATTGCTCTCAAAAAGCACAGCATGACTAGCCAGTTGAGCTAAGTGATTGTCCCACTCTGCTCTGCGCTGGCACAGCCTCACCTCAAGTACTGTGTGCAGTTTTGGGCACCACAATAGAAGGATATAAAACTATTAGCCTCCAAAGGAGGGCTACAAAGATGGTGAAGGGTCTAGAGAGCAAGATGTATGAGGAGCAGCTGAGGTCACTTGGATTGTTCAGGCCAGAGGAGAGGAGACAGAGCGGAGGCCTCATGGTGGCCTTGCAGCCCGCCCATGAGGGGAGCGGAGGGGGAGGCACTGATCTCTTCTCTCTGGTGACAGCGACAGGACCTGAGGGAATGGCATGGAGCTGTGACAGGGGAGGGTCAAACTGGGTGTTAGGAAAAGGTTCTTCACTGAGGGGGTGACTGGGCACTGGAACAGGCTCCCCAGGGCAGTGGTCATGGCACCGAGCCTGCTGGAGTTCAAGAAGTGTTTGGACAACACTCAGACATATATGTTTAAAAGATTTCCAATACCTTTTTCCAACTGAAATTTCAATGTTTTACCTGAATTAGCCCAGTTCTCAGCTGCTTGGAATTAGCTCTTGACAAAAGGAGAGGGCAGATAAAAATCTTAATTCCTGCCTTGCAGACAGATACTAAGAGATGCAGGGAGATGCCTGGAGCTATTAGGGATGTATAATCCAGAGCTGGGCCTTTCAAGCACAAGCAACTTGCAAAGACCTCATGTCCAATTCCTTTCTACAGTTTAGCATAATGATAGTGGTACTCACCTAGGAAGCGAGTGCGTTTCCTGTCTCTTCCTGAGTGTGTTCACCTCCATGCCTGCCTTGCAGAGAATGAGCTGCCAGTCCATAACCTATTCTGTGCTGGTGCAGTCCTTCTCCTTGCTCCCTCTCCAGACAGCTTTCTGAATTTTAGCCTTTGTCTGTTTAATGGGAAGTGCACACCTGGTCAATTTGAATTCTGTCAGGTTGAAGAAGAGTCTGGTTGGTATTTCCTGGGTAAATAACTTAATCATTAGGTAGTAAATGGGAGGGACAGTTTTTTTCTTTTGTTTTGGCTGTGCAAGTGACTTTTTAAAAGGTGGGGGTAGCTTATAGTGCAGCTAAGCAATTCTCAAAACTTCTGTAACGCAACTGTTGAAATAAGTTATAAAGCAATTACCTGCATCTCATGAACACTTTCAACTCTTGTAGGTCATTTTCTAACCCCAAAAATTCAAGTTAAGTAGCTTTAAGAAGCTTTCCCATGTATAGGAAAAGTGTCTGTTTTGACTTTTTTTTTCCTTCTCCCCTTAGGCAGGGCTTTAAGAGGGTGGGGAAAGCTGTTTGCCTTCACTTCAAATAGGTGAACGTCTGCTATAACTCTCAAAATGGATGTATATTTTTGTAATATATTTCTGTCCCTGTTCTTGTGCAGTAAATATGATTGTTGTGTTTTGTATTGTAATCACCCGTCTTCCTATCTTCTTGCAAGAGAACGCCTTTCTTTTTTAACATTTGTTCTTTCATAAACCCACAAATGACAACCTAAAGAATAACTAAATATTCACTCTGGCAAAGCCAATGCTCTTTTCATGAATGCCATGCCTTTTGCATTAGAACATCACATGGTAAAAAGGCTTTGTGCTGGAGGACTGATGCATGTCTAATTGGCACAAGCAGCATTTTATACAAAGTTTAAACTAGAAATGGTTGGAAATTCCATGTCACAATATATTCTTAATCAACAATGCAGTTTCTGCAAACTAGACTTTTTAATGGATGTTCATTTCTGAAGTGATTTTCTTCTAGATGAGGAAGCTTATAACAAATTCAGCTCTTTAAAATCTGCTTGACCCAGATCAGACCTTATTTCTTATCTTAGTGTTATTTCAAAACACCCAAATATTTAACTGTTGCTCTCTCAGCACACTGCTTTATGAGTATTTATCATCTTAAACAGGACTCCCTGGAGGCCTGTAGTTCCCATCATATGTATAAGATTTGCAAAATCTGCAGTAGTAGTAGTGGAATATTAACTTATTAACTTAGCTTAGAATTAGTTTAACACCAAGACATAAATAAAACAGTTTTAGGAATATTGCAAAAATAACATGAAAACACTAACACTTCTGAGTTGAATTTTTTCAGAATTACCATTCTGAAACTATTTTTTGTCACCTATATCAGAACAGAACAATTTAGGTATTGAAATGCTGGAATTTCTCAGGTGATCAAGATTCTTTATCTCACTCTGTTTTGAATGTTGTTGCTAGTATGTCAGATCTCAAAAGGTCAATTAAAAAGAATGTAAATAGCAACAAGCATTGTGATGGAATCTGTATGGGGTACGTTCATGAGCAAATTGATGATAAAGGAGTTTGTTATATTAAATACTTAAGGAAATAAATTTGAACACTCAACAAGGTTAATCTGAATATAAATACATACCCAAATAGACATCAGACTGAAGTAGTTATCCATTAGATGCAGTAGAGATTAACTGTAGGAGAAGAAAAATATATCAACAAGACTAACCAATGTATGGTACATTTTCACTTCAGGCCTTTAATGTGTTTAATCACTTTGACAATGTCAGTTTTTGTATTTATATATATAAAGGCCGGCAGTGTTTCTAATGATGTAATCAAGTTCTGTACTTTATCTAAAGGATCTGCAAAAAGGTGCTGAAACACTTTACTTTGAAGTGAAAATATTTTTGTGATGATAAATATTACTTAGAGAGAAAAGTTATTGTTCTTTCCAGTTTTCATACTGAGAGTTGATACAGTAGATACAGAGAAGGGTTTTCCATGGGTCCAACAGAAAACAAACATCCAAATGCTTTTCAAGAGATGATGCAATGTTTTGCTGTCATTTTGTGGCATTGAGAACGTTTCTTCTGACTTCAAGTAAACATTCAATACATTCTCATAGAACTGCTTTTTATGCTGCTCTTACTTTTCTGAACTTTCCAAGCTAAGCTAATAGCTGCTAACAGATGCCAGTGCTTCTTCTAAATTTTATGTAGTTTGTCTTGTTACCAGTGAACCTGTTTAAATAGTGTTCCATGGACATTTAATTGGATAAACAAACTGTTACTACCATACAAAAATCCAAAACATGTGGGAAAGTGAGAAACAATCTTTTTTTCTAAAGACTGGATCCAAATCAACCAAAGTAATGAAAAGATTCCCTCTTATTGCTATAGGATGAAGATTTTGACATTAGGAGCTAAAGTAGGAGCACATCATGAATGTTTCTCATTTCCTCATTATACAGCTGTGAACAATATTTTTAATGAGTTATTTTGAAATAAATTAAGCCTTGAGAATACTAATCTTCTTCAGATATAGCTATTCCTCTAGCTCCTCTGACTCCTGCTGAAGGTGGTATGCAGATATACATTGTAGCAGATAGTGCACAGTTCAAGTAATTACAACCTTCGATTTGATTTTCTAGAAGCAGAAGACTAGAAAACCATTTGTTCGTGGTTTAGTGGATTCAGCTTAGAATAAATATAGAACTACACCTTTCAAACCTGCAATTTTCACTAATTAACCCTAGCTAAATGTAAAGGACTACTTCCTTTTTCAAGTTTAATATTTAGTAACCAATAATTTAATGCATAAGATGCTTTACTAAGCAGAAATGCAACTCTGTGCTTTTACTTGGCAAGAGATTTAATGCCAGCAAATAAGCTTGAAGGAATTCAGGGTCACCTGGGCCCTTCAAATGAACTTTCCAGATAACACCAAGCAGACATATGATATTGCAAAACACAAGTCTTCAAACTAACAAAAAAGAATCACTTGTGAAAGAGGAATTTGACATAGTTCTACCTAAAAATTTGTTGTAGCGGTCATTGAGACCAAGATATATGGCCTTTATCCAGGCTAGAATTATAACTTTGTATAGCATTGGCCCATATTATGAGATTAGGCTAGCTGAAAGATTATCTCATACTAGTCTTCTACTAAGTCATATACTTATTAAAATAGCTTTAGAAAATGAAAAATATAGTGTTTGGAAAGAATGGAGTAATCAGAACACCCTAAATAGGGCGGTTACTATTTTTCTACTGCTTGGGAAAACCAACTAAAATTATGGTGTGAGAAAGGTATAACATATCTACCAAAAATGGTCTAGCAGAGGAGAACATTAAGCTTGATAGTAGAGAATTGCACAATAAAGCAAATATTTGAATGTGAACAGTTAGTGGATGGGCTTATAAGGGAATGAAAATGGGATTTAATAGTGACAATCCTGCTGAAATCCTTTCCTTTGCACTTGTCCTTCTGACAGGGAATTACAACTGGGTTTGTGCTCTGTCATCACACAAGAATGTGAGTTTGAAAGGGTATCTTTAAATGGTATCTTGCAACTGAAGAGTTAGAGCATCTATTTAATCACAAAAGCAAGTGATAAGTGTTCAGCAGAGAACAGATTTTTTTTGTAATAAAGACATTAAAATGGTTGTGTCAAGTACAGCATGCATACAGCAAAGCAACAGTCTACAAAAATACATTGTAAGCATGAACAGTGATGAAATACAGAATTACATTTAAAACATAATAAGCAGCACTAATTGGTGCTGCTGCTAATAAAATGGTCTTTATTGGTCTCCACAAACTTGAATAGTAATAATTAGACTAATATTGGAATAAACAAAGCAAGAATGAATGTCAAAATCATTGACAGTTGTAATCACAGCAAACAATTATACTGTGTTGAGAATTAAAGCGCATAAAGAAACAGACATAAATAAATCTGTTCTGTTGAAGTTTTACAGAGCAGGAGGTTGTGCCTAGACTGGAGTGTAATAGATGGAAATGTGTGTGATGACATAAGTGTGCAAGTGGAGGTATATGGAGCAGGATGTCAAAGACTTTGCTAATTACTTTACAGAAATATTTAAGAGGGTAGCAAGGAGATTGTATGTGATAGTGATGGAGATACCAGCACATCATTAATGCATGCAATTTTTTAAAAAAATGAATGGAGTTTCTGTATACAAAAACCATAAATCAGACTTTCCATAGGAGAACATTAGAAGCTGCTGAGGAAAGACATTGCAGTTGGCACAGTTAAAAATGTGATCATGTGTTGGCAGAGTCAAACCTATTAAAAATTTGTAAAAAAAAAAAAAAAAAAAGTCATCCAATATGTTAGTGTGAGGTTTTCCGATGTGCAAAAGTTTGTTAAAGAGAGCTGGTGATGAATTATTCCTTGTCCTTTAACTACAAAATGATAAGAAGAGCACTGTTTAATTTACAACAAGAACATTTAGGTTATATGTAAGGAAAACTAAGTAGGAAATCCCAATTAGAAAACCACTATGAATACCTTGAGGGGAAATAAACACTACAACCATGCTACCCTTTCAGGCTATGCTGGCTTTCACATCTGGGGAAAAGGCCAGACAAACCTTCATTCACTTTGTAACTTAATGCTTCATTGGACTAAGGGCTGAGTTCTGCAAGGAAGGTCTCTTACAGCTGTATATTTCTCTGATAGAAAAGAGCTGAACAGAGCATGTCCTAAATGCTGCAAAACTTGAACTGTCTTTGTGGTAGGCTTAGATTTCAGTGGTTTCTGTGCAATATTACTTCAGCAGCTAAGGATGCTGTATCTAATATTTTAGAGATGCTGGATGGGTTGGAAGCAGTAATGGATGATCTCCAGCTTGCTTCTGAAACTATCAGCAGCAAACAAACATTCTAATATATGGCGATGAAAATAACCTAAAGACTACCCCATGTTTCACACCGTTGTACCTTGAATGGTACCTAAGTTTGCTTATAAAATCAAGAGCATCCAATTCCACATGGATTTAGGCTATGGCAACTTTCTTTTAGCCTTAGGATATAATTTTGCTAAGATATTTTTAAATATTTAGTTCCTTACCAGATTGTTACTACAAAGCCAGTATTTTGCCACAAAGGTGTTCAGCCAGATCCAAATAGGGTAAAAAGCTAATATACAAAGAAGTATCCTAGAATATATGAATCTACCCAACCTGTCAAGGTATCTAAACAAATTAATCCTCACTTTGTCTGAAATAAGTCTCTTTGAAATTGTTCTTTTAGGACAGCGCAGAAAGGGAATGGGATGATTGACAAGGTCTCAGAGAGGCATTTTAAGATCAGTGGACAGTCTGAGGTACTGATGAGTGCAGAATGACTGTCCGAGATGCAAACATACACACAATTCAATGAAACCTATCAGAATTATGTTCAGAGTGTGGAAGAAGTCATTGAAGTGTGAATAAGGGAGATGTCATATGAAGGAGATGAAAAGCAAAATAGTTTTGGCTTTTTGAGTTTGAAAAACTTTTTCAAAAGTTTTCTGTCTGGGATTTTAAGATAGTGTTTTCAGTGAATCATAGAATATCCCAAGTCAGAAGGGACCAATGAGGATCATTGAGTCCAACTCCCAGCTCTGCACAGGACTGCCCAAAAAAGAGCATTGTCCAAACACTTCTTGAACTCCAGCAGCCTCAGTGCCGTGACCACTTCCCTGGGGAGCCTGTTCCAGTGCCTGACCACCCTCTCAGTGACAAACCTTTTCCTAACATCCAGCCTGAACCTCTCCTGATGCAGCTTTGTGCTGTTATTATGAAAAATAATGTTACAAAGAGAAGACTAGCAATCCTCATAAGTTATCCAAGTCAGTATAACTTGTCCAATTACACCATTTGCTAGAGCAGTTCGTTAGTCCATTTCCTTTTCAAAGTCGATTTGGGAGGTGCATGCTTTACTCTAGTCGCCTACTTCTGCCACACAGCTACTTCCTCTAGCAATAGTACTACTGAAAAGATGAGGTGATATGGCTGAACCTTGTGCCTTGCTTGTGTTGTGATTTTTTTTTACCAATTTTCTTACCACTGTGTTTCAGAGTAGGGGGCATCTTTGAAGAAAAGGAAATGATTATATTTGCAACTGCATATGGTGTAAACCCATAGGACCATGCAACCAGATTAGTTGAGGAGGTCAATAAAAGAGTAGAGTTCACTGAGGAGCAGGACACAGAAAAGTAACTCAGGAAATGCTGGATTAATCTCTCAATTCACATGCTGCTCCCTCTTGAGTCATGTTTCTCTTATTTCTTTGTGTCTTCTCTATATGTAACTAATCTGCAGTCAGCTCCTCTGCTTGGACCATTTATCCTGGTCAGCAGCCAAAAGAGTTCTGAGTACCACCTCAGTAAAATCCCAACTAATATTTTCACAGTTGGATAAAATGTGCTGCATGAAAACCTTCACCATGCCTTTCATAAACACCTGATATTTTCTGTCACAATCAGGTACTGCTTATTCCTTCACTCTGTCCTGAATGCCTGTGGCTTATAAGTTATGCAGACATCTACCAGTACAGAGCAAAGCGGGCTATTGATTGAATCTATGTCTGGGAAAATGAAGGAAATGTAGACAAAGTGTCAAAGGTGAAGAGGAATTTATCTAAATTTTTTTGTGTAATTTTAGATTTTTTTTAAAAAGCACAAATAAGGATCCATTTTCCCCTAAAGACCTTGTTCTGCCTCCATGAAAACAGACAGAACCTCCCCACTGCTCTAAGTCTTGAGTACAGCAACAAAATGAAATCTGTATATCCTCATGACAGGAAGGACAGAACAGCTACTACATTTAAAAAAAAGTATGTGCTAACCACACTACCATCTGAAATAGCTCCTCTTGGCATTGCTTAATGAGGAAGACAGAAGCATTTCTCACTTAAAGGCCAAAACTTATTTGAGGGTCTGCCCAAATTATTCTGTTGTGCTTCCTTTATCATACAGTGATCTCATACCTCTCTTAACTGACTGGATACGTTGTTACTGTGCTGCAATACCACGGGACTCCCATTACATTTTTCTTTGTCTCAGACATGACTGACAACTGAATGTGAGACAAATTCCACCAAATCTGACATCCTAGCACTTCTAAAATGCCAAGGATCTTTAATGGGAAAATGTTGCTGAAAGAACAAGGCCAAGAAAAGTCTCAGCAAAAATAGGAGTCAGAACCAGCAAATTTTCTGAAGTCTCCTATTTGAATTTTATTATCTACAGTTGTTTATCATTGCAGTTCATATTGTTTAAACACAATTGCTCCCAGAATCAGAAACTTATGGAATCAGAGACACCAACAGAATGCATCTCTGTGTGTCTGATGAGCTTTCTGACACTGGAAGTTAAATACTTTTATGATTCTATGTCACTCATGCAGTTTTAAAAATCTTCCTTTATTTCACTTATGAACACTGTGCTTCTAGATCTGGATCCATAATTCAGCTGGAATTAGAAGTAATAGTTACAAAAATGGGCACCATAGTTTTGTACAGGCCTCTGTTACACCTTTTTATCCCAAGAGAATCGATTATGACCCAGAACGCATTCTGTGATCTGAATGATTTCTCTGGTAATCAGGAAATGACACTTTCCAGTAGCCAGTCTTTAATGGGAGAGGAACTTCAGGGGTAGGTAGAATCCTGTCTCTATGATCTTCTATAAACCAAGGTATAGAACAGAGATGCAGATTTAATTTTGGTGGGTATCAACTTCAAATAGAAGGCCATACATTGAGAAACCTTTAAATAAAAATTGTAATAATCTTCTTTACTAAATTGGTATGTGAAGGAATACATTGCTATTTCAAAATCTTTTCCATCATCTATTGCTGCATGTTCTTCTTTATTATCAATATATGGAATTTTATACTGCTTAAATGTAAACAAATTCAGTTCAATATTACAATATTGAAACAAAATTCAGGTCTGTTGTTCAAAGAAGAGACTGATAAAAAAGCATTATGGAATAGTCAAACATGAATAAGTGCATCAAGGTTGTTTTATTGTAATAAAAACAAGTTAATAATGATTAAAATGAAATGTGGACAGCTGGTTACAGTTAAACTCTATGGAAAAACATACAGATTAACAAATGAGCTTCTATTACTGTACATGAAAAAGCATAGCTTTGTATTTATCCTAGGTTTGTTCATTGATCTTCATGTTTATTCAAGCACTTGCTTGAGTAAGCAAAAATCATACAAGAGCACTGGTCAAAGAAAAAAAGTGTGCATGTTTCTTCTAAAAAGACTATTTCCAAGCCCAAGACAATGAAATCTTCCCTTCTTTCTTGCATCAGGCCTATCAAATGCAGATTTTGTTTGCTGAACAAAAGTGAAATCTCTCTTTTTAAGGAAACCTGTCATCACCAAGGCAATAGGTTCCCTCAGGGAAAAGTTGGGTATGTAGATACAAATTTCATAAGAAACGTTCATACTAATATTAGCGGAGGTAATTTTTGTTGGAAGAGACAACAGATATATTCTCCATTGTTGCTATGTTCTACTTTTGGTTCCATGTCATGCTCGTCTAGAGTTCAAACGATAATAATTTTCATTTCCATTCTATTTTTACCCTGCATCCTTATCTAGCAAAGCATGGTTGCATGATTGAGAGAAAACTTTCTTCTTTTTCACAGAATATATTTCTTCTCAAACCTTTAGTGTATAATACAAGGTAGGTACCCAAGCGTCCTGTTAAACTACTTTTCTAAGGCTTATTTCCATTCCCCGCACCCACCCCCCCCATATCCTGCATTGATTTGAAGCACATGTAATTTTAAATTAAGATTTTGCAAAATTTTCCCCCTTTTTCATTAGAATATGTTACATATAGGCAGGTACATTAATGAATATCCTTCTGATGGCCCAGAGTACAGCAGGAACTCAGTGCTGTGTAAAAAATAGTAAGAAACAAGGAAGTATATGTAACACATACCATGAAAAAAATGTCTTATAACAGAGGTCTCTAAACTGGCAGAAGCATGAGAAGCACTAATACATATAAGCTGAATGCAGAGATGGTGGAGCTTGATGTACTTCATAGCACTGAGAATAATTCATCACAGGAATAGCTTAGTGAGGACATAGCTCTCTGGGCAGGACATAAACAAATGGCTACTGGCTGGCCAGACCTTACTTATACATATGCATTAATTTAAGACTTGCATACTAATGCATTATTCAAAACAAAGCCACAATCAGGTACTACGAAGTTCTTTAAATAGCTATTTTTTAAACCCCTCAGAAATACCAACCTGTATATTTGAAATAATACAATTCATAGAAAGTCATCTTAAAAGTTTTAATAACATAGAAAAAATGTTTTGTTCAAAATAACTGTTTGGAGATTTTACACAGTTAAGATCATAGAAACAAACTATAATTGCTGGGTTCCACATGATAGCATAGGCATGTTTTTGTGGTTGGGGCATAACTGAAGATTTCAATTTGAAAAGGCTAAGCATGGCATTTTGGGTTTTTAGAAATAACAAATTACAGAACTGTAGGTATTATATTTCTGTTCAGATCTTTTTATATATTGGTAAGTTCTTTCATTCAGGACTGGCAATACCATAACAAAAAAAAAAGGAAAAAAAGACAACAAGTTGTGTACTCCGCACAAAAGAGAGGAACTGAGCCACTGTCTTTTGTTGTTTGTATATATATCCATGCATGACATGCAGTGGTAATCTGATTGCATTAAACAGCTGCTGATGAAAGAGGTGTAATTCTCTTGATATGCACACAGTAGAAGTGCTCTCTTCACAGGCTGTTTCATGTTAAAGTTTTGTGATGGGAGTTGTGTTGCTCCTGTATTATTTCTGCCGCATTCTCTGAATCTTTTAGGTATTTTTAATTGAGACCCAAAGGGCTGGAGTGTGTTTATAAATCTAGCCCTGAAAAGAAGATGGAAGTCAAGTGTGTTAACACAGAGAGGCACTGGCGATACCAAGTGAGGCTTTGGGGTCCCTTTCTGCTTCTCAGTTACTCCTGGAGAATCTGCTCAGGCTGCTGATAAATGGGCAAACATGCTTCTTTGAGCTGTTCTTTGTCCTAGTGCACAGGAGAGAAAGAGTAAGGCCAGTGCTCAATGGATGTGCTTCTCTTTATTTTCTTTTCTTCTGTTCCAGTTCTTTCTTTTCCTGCTTGTTCTTTGTAGCACAGGAAAATGGTACTGTACTTGTTTCCTGTGTACCATAGGAAAATGAGATCTAGACCTACCGTTCTCTTTTCTCCTTGCTACATACATCAGCAAAAGCCATGTGTATAGTGATTTCCACTGTGCTTCTGACTACCTCTCATCATCTGTGACTTAGTGATTTTCTCAGATGACTTCCAGCAGCAGCAAAATGGTTGCACTGATAGAAGTCAGAATGTACCATCCTGAAAAATGGCATTTTGTAATAAAAGCATCAGAGTCCTGTATCCATTAAAGACTTTGTGCTGAGACTGTTCTCTTACTGTGGGCTCTAGCTGGAGTAAAGATACAAATTCTTGCACAAATAGAAAGGCGATAGCTATGATGAAAGCAGTGAAGCATTCTGGAGAAAAATGTGAGATTTTAGACATTTTATTGTCCTTCCAAATGACCTGGAGAAGGAATGAAGGAACTATCCTGCTCTGACAAAGCAACAGACCTAGGGAGTCTTTCCATCCCTAATTTCCTGGATACTGTGTTTTGGCAGTGGCTGGTACAGCTGCAGCGTGGACAAGGCTGCTCCTGTGTCACGTGATAGTGAGCAGACATACTACAAAATTGAGTATTGCTAGGAGAATCTACCTCCCCAAGGAAATCCAATTCTGCCTGTAGTTGAAATGCCTGGTTTTGTTTTGTTAAAGGAACAGATGCCCAAAAGTTACAGTTGGTATTCCCTAAAATCTTTCTCCTGATTGTCCACAAAACCGGGATTTTGTTGTTACTTTGGTTTCACAGCACAATACCATTTATTTCAGCTTTACTACTTTCTCACAGTAACAGCAGAAATATAAGGTGTTTCTCAGTGGACTGGTAGATAAAACAGTTCTTTTTTAATAATGTACTATTAATGGCAGGCAATTTCTCAGCTTGAAATACTTCTGTTGGTGGAATATCTGTGCTGAGTGCAACAGCTCTAACATATACATTATCAGTATTCAGTAGTATGGTGCAGGCTCATGAATTATTTGGAAAGCCTGTTCACCAAATATATCACCCTGAGTGAGGTCCTTTGAAAAATGTTTCCAGCTACTATAAGAGTATTCAAATAAAATAAAATTCTTTTCTGTGTCAGGGAAATATCTGGAGTCCATCCATGAATGGCTGGAATATTACCAGTATCAAATATTAAAGATCCAAGTCTAAGTAATTGCTCTTTCTATATGCAGTTGAGTCCAAGCTTTAAATAAGAGTTAAATGTCCAAAAATTTGATCCCAATACCTTCACTACTAAATATATTTGATAGTGTCAGAACAATTGTCTATCACATGTTGTGGAATAAAGAGAAGAATGAGCTAGTATTTTTCTGGCTCAAAATACAAAACCAGATTCCAAGGCAGATTATGACTTTTAAAAGTACTTTCAATGTGAATGGAAGAAAAGGAGCCATGCCAGAGCAGAGTTCCCAGGAGAACTGTAGCTGAGTCAAGTTTCTTCTTCTGGAGACTGTAGAGTTAAGAGGATGAACAGAAGAGCACAAGATGTGATCACCCATCTATCTTAACACATTGCACTGTGCATAAATTTTCCTCTGTGCTGGGATTCAGTTTGAGCTAAATACCAAAACTATCCTTCTCTCTCCCACTCCTTTCTAGTGCAAGACAGAAATTTATAAATGCTAGATGGGATATTCATTGTTTTACTAAAAGTTTAAAGTAGAGATAGAAGTTCTGTTTATTTTGGAAAGCAGCCAAAAGCAAAGTTTATCTGCTACTTCAGTGCCAAGTTGAACTGCAAATACAGACAGCAATTCTCTTTACCCTGACCACAAAGCACATAAACCCTTGAGCTAGCTAAGGGTAGTCCCTGTTTGTGAAAATTAATGTGAACATTTCAATTTATGCATTCTATATACATTTTCTTGTGTTTGTAATGTAGAATTCTCCTCCAGTATTTTAGAAATATTTTAATATCATGCAACTGCAGCCCTGGCTACCTATAAAGGTCAGATCCTTAGCTGGCAAACATCTGAGTAGCTGAGGAAGATTTCATTTGGAGTTACCAAGACCTAAATGTTGCTCAATCTGGATAACCTGCATGCAGTAAAATGGTAATAGTAACATAAGACTGGAAGATACTGAATCATGGACAAGTTCTGTAAGACACTGACCATTGGTCTCTGTGTATTTATGAAATGTTGACGTGGTAGAATGTACAAGAAAGCACCAGAGGTGTACATTAGACAGGTCAAGTGCAGTACAAGGAGAGGGGAAAGATGCTGCAAACAATACCTGAAAGCTATTCTTAAATCCAAAATGTTCTCAAAGCTTAGTTTTAATTGTTTGGTGTTCTCCGCTACTTCTGTTTAATTTACTTGTTTGAGGCAAAATATCCTAAAAGCACGTTTGAACAATAAGGAGGAAGTTCCCAGAGAGTACCTACCATACCAGCCTCTTGCTTGGTCCCTCACTAGTTGCCTTCCAAAAAGGAGAAATTACTGGATTTACACTTAGAGTGCTCTTCTGTCTCTTAGGTGGTAGATAAAGAATTGACACTAGTTCAGATGACATAAAAGTAGATGGCTGCCCATGTGCAATAAAAGAAACATTGCACAGTGAGGAACTATGTACCTTGGCAATGCCTTTTGCATCACCGTTTCTGAGACATCCAAGAATTACACAAGTGATGAAACCAAACAGGCCGGACTCCAGAACAGCATCTTTTTCTTTTGAGTTGTTGTCCATGAGACCTACAAATCAGTTATCAAAGTTGACATGTATCATTGGTTCATATACAGAAACTAATAACAAATCACAGCATGTAATTGTGTAACACAGGTGTTTTATTCAGAACCAGAATGTGGCATTAGTCTTCACAGTGGGAACCAAATCCCTCTCTTAGGTGTAGCATAGGCCTACCAAACGCATAAGGACCAGCATGCAGTGGCATGGCAGCGATAGGAATGTTGACCAGCCAGATTGCCTGTTATAGGTATGCATGCTGTGATAGCTGATGGTAATGGGGGAGACTACATCTCAGTTTGTCCCAAAAGTAAGTTCATGTCTAGTACTACTGCTCACCCTTTGTTTCCAATTATATCAACTAATTTATACCAATCAGTGGATTTGATTTTCTGACAGAAAATTCAGGTGTGTGCCTTCTAAAAAGCATCTGTCTTGGTGGTTTGTTGTTTTTTTCTTTTGTTAATGATGCTCTTTGAAACTAGTTCTTAACTGGAAGGTGTGCATTTTGCCTGGATTTTTTAATAATTCTAGAGCTCTCGATTGGTTGTTCCAAGGCTGTAGACATTATAACCTGACGCAATATGTCCCAATGCATTTTGTAAATTTTTATATATTCTTTTCAAAGCACTGGTTATTTCTGAACAAGATTTAATTGAAAAGGGAATTCTTTGGAATCAATAAAATAAACTGAGTGCGCCTATGATTAATGTTGATATGACAGGAAAGGTAAAACTTCAGTCTATTATATGTAATGGCATTGTCCATTCCAAAAGACAAAATAGGCTCCATCTTTCCATGCTATTCCCAACATGATTAAACAAGTCACTGACAAATAAAGCAAGGTTTAAAGGTTGGAACATGACTAACACAAAGGTGTAGGTTTGAGTATAACTGGCATTATCAGTTAGCATTTGCATTCCTCTTGTGGGCTAACTGGTACAGGACCACCATGCAGTAATGCAGTAGTTTAGTTTTGAAGAAAGCGTAAGTCAGAGGTAGCAAACTTTGGGTTTTTTTGTTTGTTTTTTTGTTGTTGTTGGTTAGTTTTGGTTTTTGTTTTAGTGTGTTGATAGCCACTTATGAACATTCTCTCATCTTTCTGCGATGAAAAGGATGTGATACAGCCCAGCTTGTCTCCTCTCAGGCAGCTCATTTTTATGCATGATTTTAATAGCTTGTGAAAAATACTTGGTGTGTGGTCTCAAATTATTTTAATCCTGCAAATCTTTGATTTCACTTGATGCATGCATTTATGAATCTTTCATCAGCTTCATTTTTCAAGAAAGACTCTTACTCTCTGACATGGGCATATGCTTCCAGTGTTGGTAATAGCACAGTCTTTGTAAATACCTAGCCCTTGGCTTACAAATAAATCTATTTTGGTCAAAAGCGTAAACCTATATACAAATACATCATTCACTGTATATAATAAAAATGGCCAAGTTATAAAACATTTGAATACAAACACATAGTGTTCACCTTGCATAAAGTTTATCTGAAAGTTGTGACATTTTCTCTTACTTGTCATTTCAGCATCACTTTTGGAAACACCAATATCTTTCAGAATACCTTTAGCTTTCAGGAAAGGTTATGAAGGTTATGTATTTTATTTACAAATAAATTCTGGTTTCCCCTGAAAAAGTCTGAATGAGAGTATATATATGCGTAAGGAAATACTTGTCTACTAGTAAGCACCTCCATAGCATTGGCATTTATTTTTCACTTTTGCAGTATATAGCTTTCCTTAGAGATTGTGCTTCTACCTAGAAAGAATGCAGGTCTCTTTCCAGTTTCTACCCAGTTATTGCAAGCAAAATATTTTCGTGCTTAAGGGTCCCTAAAGCAATGTATAATGGAGAACTCAGCAGTTTCAACCAAGTGCAGTTTCACTTTTATAACAAGGGCATGAGGGAAATACTATGACAGCTGTGATGTCTGAGGTGTCCTCTGGTAGGCTTTGCATAAGCAACTCTTCATTCTACACTGCAGAGAGAGAAAGAGGTTTCACAGCACGTTTCAGTGATACCATGTTCCTTTTCAAACTTCTTCTGGATGCAGAGTGTGGCCATGTGCAACCTGCCTGCAAAATCCTACAGTTCAGAAGTAGGTAATATATTGGATCAGAAGAATTTCAAATGAATATTTTTCAAAATGAAATAATTGTGCTGATATTGGCAACCACATTGAGAAATGCTATTGCTTGATAAGAGAAATATCTGTATTATATGTGGGTAAGAACCCACAAATCAGCAAGTATATAATATAGAATTTTACAGCCAGAAATTTTTGCCTTACTTTGAGTCCCAATCCTTCTCACACTGACTTCAGTGTTGCAGACCATATTTCAGCATGAGCAATCAGCTACTGATTGTGAAGCAGTTGATCTGGGACATTTCCCAAATTTTGGGGGTTTCCTTTTCTAAACATCAAGACAAGCTTAAACTTTGGAAAAGGTCCATAAATCAACAGATTGAAAGAGTTTACAGATCAATGTAAATGGCTTCTGATTTTTTTTCCATTTCAACCTGTTTATTTTTTTCTAAAATGACTTTTTTTTGTCAAAAGAAGTGTTTGAAAATGCACACTTTTTCAAATTCCATAAGATTCTTTTCTGAAATTAAAAGGCACTGAAACTTCTCTTATGAGCACTTCCATTTTCCACAAGCTGGTGTTTTCCAATGAAAAATAATTTTTTGAAAAAATTTGTGTGCCCTATCAGTGTGAGATATACCAGCTTCTTCTTCCTTTCCACTTGTTAATGAAATCAACTGTAGCCATAGTAAGGACTGTGTTAAAGACGAAAGTTGAAATTACTTGCACTTTATACTGAATTTTATGATTCCCTTTTTATTCTTTATCAACTGTTACATTTTCTTGAATATGCCAGCACAGAGACTTTTATTTAATGTTTCCAATAAATGGTATGGGCTTCTGCTTCTTAAGATTGAATAAGAAATATTTAGATAGTCCTTCCTTTCTTTCTGAGTGTGAGGTTGTGCAGCTGTAAGAAAAGCCAGAAAAGGTTTAATTCATAACATTTGTGCAGTTTTTTCATAGAATTCTGCAGATGTTCCTTTCTGTTGTGGCTTTTTATTTGGCTTTGCTTCTGCTTTGTTCTCATATTTCAAATTTCAGTATGAAGTAATAAATGACTGTGGTACATGGAGAATTTACAGATGGATCATGATTTCTCTTTTTCCATACTGTTTTGGAAAAGTTATATTGCATTTAACTTTTGACAAAATTCTTTCAAAAAGACTTTATTGGTACACATTCCACAAAAGCTGAAGCAAAAAATATAAACCATTGATAACAAGAAAAGTGAGGACTTTTTTTCAGAGTCAGGAGCCCTGAAAATGGCTAGTGAATTACTAGAGTAAAAACTATGATGAGCATCACCTTAAAGAGGGCAATGCTTTATGAAAACATTGAGTTACATTGTGCTTCTGGTTGTCTCTGAAGTTGAATTACATATTTTATAGTTTTTCTAAAATGAGACACTGGGATTAGGTAGTCACGGACAGCTACATTCTCTGGCCCCCTCTGCAGGCATGCAAAGCCCAAGAAACAAAGCAAGGGTCATACTGTGCCTATACTGGGACAGAAAGGGCTAAAGAAAGCCTAAATGCGGACATAAAAACCCACCTACATTCTGCTTGTCACAAAACCATGAAGCCTGTTAACTCACTGCTGATGGGTAGCAGTAGGGAATGAGAAAGCAGATCTACTGACAACGAATCCTCTCAGGCAAATGGGAGCAAGGGCAGCAACTGCAGCTAGCCAAGGTCAAGCCACCACAGCCAAACTTGGAACCCTTATCCACGGTCCGGTATCCTGCACGGTCAGTACAGGGTGCCCTGGGGCTGTGCTGTCTAACCTCTGAAGAAATCTCACCTGCGTATTTTGCAGGCAGCAGTCAAGACTGACAAGGTGAAAGAGTGGGTTTTCTCTGTGAAGATTGCTAAATATTAAATAAAACCAGGATACCACCCACTCCTGGTTTTATGTCAGACCTACAGACATAACTTAAAAATGACTATCTTTAAATAGGTTTGATTGCCTCTCAGAGCCATACAAAAAGTTTTTCTTCTCCTTCCTCTCTTCTTTTTCTCTTCCTCACACATACGCACACTGAAGCACACTGCTTCTTTCTTCCTCTGGAGTGATACCAGGAGACAGTGTAAAGCAATTTCTAGGATTTGAAATAAACAGGCCTGACATAGATAATGAGATAATATCAGTCACAACACAAGGTTTGGTAACAAAAATACCCTGCATGTTGAGTTCTGAAAAGAATAAATTTTGTATTAAAGACAAAAAATACAATGAAGAGTTAAAAGCACTAAATGATAGTGTTAGTCACTGAGGTGTCGATTTTTCCTGCAGAAATTCCTATCCCGTAAGGAATGCGTCATACAATTATAAAGATATCCAGAGCATGTAGTGTTTTTTTTGTTTTTTTTGTTTTTTTTTTAATTCTAGTTGGCTATTTTTTCTCTTGGAGAAATTTCCCCTTGCTGGGTATGAGCACCACAGGTTTTTACCAAGATCCCCCTCTTTTTCCAGAAAGTGGACTGTGTTGACTGGTATTAACAAGCACGCCTTTATACCTTACCTTGAGAGAGCACAAGGATTCTTTTGAGCTCTGTAATGAAGGTTTGTGCTTACTGAAATTTACACAGTGGGCTAAACTCTGCCCTGGCTTGCAGAGCTGCGACCCCATTGAGCAGGTTCAGTGGGGTTACGTGGGGATAACTGAACCTGACCTCCTGACAGTCACTATAATAACAAAAAAGAACTTTCTTTTCTTACTTGGTTTATAAAGGTCCATTTTCACTGAGTTTTTTTAAAGCTACATCTTAAGAACTTAATCATATTCTGAGCATACCAGTATAGTATCTTAAAAGTAAGTTGTTCATGGAAAGCAATGATACTGCAACAGATTTCTTTATGCTCATTATTGTGGAAAGAAGACTGCAACATGGTCCAGGAAAGTCTGTAGCACTCGCGCTTCTTCATGTGTACCCTGTGAGTTAGCTCTGGCCTCTTACTAGGAAACATAGATACCTTCTGTTTTGTAAGATATTCTTGAGCCAGCAAGAGAGTGAGGGAACTTGAAAGTAACAACTTAAGGAAACTTGCATCCCTTAAAGATGTAACGTATTTTCAATAATGATTGTTTCGGCTGTTGTTGTTTTTTTGTTTTACAGTACATTTTCTATAAATACCTACATCTTCTCCAATCCATAGAGATGTGTATGAAAGTATATGTACACACCCAATGAGCATTCATTGGCAAATGTGTCAGGCAAAGCATGACCTGCCCACATGCATCAGGGATGGATGTTTAGTGTCAGCAGCTTTGTGCACCAGCACAGTTTTTGAAGTAATTGTTGCCTTTCAGAGTCATTTTGCACAACAGAATGTGTTAGAGTTCAAAATACTTTTTTTTAACCCAAATTACACTTACCTTATGCTACAGAGTAGTTTCAGCTTTCACAGATTTCAGTTTATGATTTATTAAAGCTATTGCTATTTCCTGAATATCTCTGGATTCCTTTCAGAGGAAAGTTCTGACATGTTCTTACAAAGACAGCTGGAAGCTGCTTAAATCTGCCCCCATTAAAATCCAACTGTAAATAAAAATGTATCATTTCTCACTGCAAACAGGTACATTTCTATATTGGAAAGAGATGGTCACATACAGTAGACATGAATCATAGAATCACAGAAGCACAAGGTTGGAAAGGACCTTCAAGATCATCTAGTCCAACCGTCATCCTATCACCAATACTACCCACTAAGCTACGAAATCATATCTTGTAGCACCTTGTCCAGGCGCTTCTTAAAAACCGCGAGGGTCGGTGACTCCACCGCCTCCCTGGTCAGGCCGTTCCAGTGCCTGACCACTCTCTGAGAGAAAAAGTTTTTCCTGATATCTAATCTAAATCTCCCCAGGTGCAACTCGTGGCCATTTCCTTGAGTCCTATTATTAGTTACCTGAAAGAAGAGGCCGACCCCCTCCTCATCACAACCTCCCTTCAGGAAGTTGTAGAGTGCAATGAGGTCTCCCCTGAGCCTCCTCTTCTCCAGACTAAACAATCCCAGCTCCCTCAGCTGCTCCCCATAAGACTTGTGTTCCATACCCCTCACCAGTTTTGTTGCCCTTCTCTGGAAATAAAGGTCTGTAAGAAAAAAGTCATTTTATTTATTCTTGCTTTTTACATGCAGATATCAAATTATCTGCACCATGGGACTTAAATGCACCTCCTTAGGGGACAATGAAATATCAGGGGAATCATTCCTATGGAAGGGAATAAGCCAAGAACTGTAGTAATTCCAAAATGTGCTCCTAATACTTTTCTCTGGGAAGGTCAGCAATGTATTAGGAACTACACAGGCAGAAACAAAACAGATAACAGCAAAAAAAAAAAAAAAAAAGGAATTAGGAAAATGGTTAATTCAACATTGAATTGAATAAGTGGTCATCAACCTTGTTATGAAGTCACAGACTTTTTTTCAATTTTAAAATTATCCCTTAGTTGTCCCTCTACTTCGCTACTTATCAGCTTTACTGAAGGGTACATCAGGGAAGAACTGTCCCATGGATAACTTCTCAGAACTGGGAGCCCCATAGAAAAACAAACAAACAAAAACAAACAAAAAACACCAAGAAAACCAACAACAAAAACCTCCATGGTTAGCCTGACTGAAGTGGCAAATGCTGTGTAAAGGCTGCCAAAAAGAGATGGGACCAAAAAGGGAAAAGATGAATAGATGCCATGATGGATAGATAAAAAGGAGTTATTCATGGCTCTAAAAGCATGAAGAAGAAATCTTACCTAGATGAGAGGCAGGAAGAGCTTCTGAGGAGCAAGCCATTAGACAAGTAAATGACGTAAAGTTACAGGTGAAATGTGTTCTACTGCATGAGTTAGTTCTGTTAATCCTTGTCATACCTTTTCAAATACTAAAGAGTATTTAATCAAATCCTGTTTATAACTGAGGCAGAGGCTATGGAAGTTAAGTGCATGTGATGGCAAACAAGTTGGATCTTCTAATTTGAATGTGCATCTGCAAGTAAGTTCTTGGTTTTATTGTTTTTGTTGTTTTAGTGAAGACCATGTTGAATCTTTAATGGACTTCCTTACATTCATATTTTTCTTGACATCAACACTTGGAATTCATGAGCCTTTTTCTATCTCTGCCAATCCTGCTGTACGTTGGCCTAGGTAAAGGCAGGTCAGTTCTTCTTTGATTCTTTGTTCTGACATGTTAAAAGTATCTAATTATTTTGTATGACTGACCATTTAGTTTGTTTTAGTCTTTGCAGTGGGTGATCTCTACTGAGACACTTTATTTTGAACTGAGGCCATCCAGATTAGTATTACAGGCTGTCTAACTTCTGGGATTCTACAAACATTTGCTACCCGGAGCTGTGCAAGTTGCTCAGACAGCTTTCCAGACCCACACACAAAAGTTCCATTGAAATGAATAGCTCTATTCATTTGTGAAAAGGAGGGAAAGAATCGAGCAATATTTTAAAAGGGCTCTCAGTCCAGTTCTATAGCTCCTACAGAAGTCACCAGCTTTCGTTACAGAGCAAACCTTGCTATCCTAATTGTTACAGTGCTTTGGCTATTTCTTAATTGCTCCCTTTGGACTCCCTTATGCTTCCGTCTGGGGTCTTTTTTAAATATCTCCCTTACTAAAACACTGCCAGGTTATGGCAGAAAAAGTGAAAAACAGGTTCAGGCTCCTCATACATGAAGAGTTTTAGTAACAGAAGTAATCCCAGGAAAGTAAATGGGATTCACTATGAAAGTAAAATTACCCATATGCATGTTTGTAGGATTAGATCCAAGACATTCATTATTAGCTGTAAGGTTTTATTGGTTTTGCTTCTTGAAGGCCCTGAATTTTTAGCCAGAAGGGCTGATTTAGCACCCCTAGAGCCACAATGACTAAATTAAGGGAAGAAATACAAGCAACAGCAAGTTGTTCTAACCTACTAATTTTAGTGCAGATGTGAAAAATGCAAGATTATCACTCCTCAATTTCAAACAAATGAAACTTCACCATCATTTTTGCAAACTATTTTGTTGTAAATATGGTGACATATCATTCCTCTGAACAAACAGTAAACCTATATGCATATGTCCTATTGGAAATTTATCCACTAAGTGAAAAAATATACACTTTTCCAGTTCTTTGTTTCCATTTTCACAAAGTATTGAAGCACAACTCAAAGGGGATTTTCTTCTTTTATAAAAACATAAACCTGGGTATTACTGAAGAATAATGTCTTGCCATGACATAGATCCACATTAGCTACAAAATACATGCCACTAAAGTAGATTCAAATCTGGCCAGTGTGATGAGTTTCTGGAGACTTAGTCTTATTACTGTCTCTAGTTTTCCTGTGCTGTTACTTCATCCTCATTACCCCCTTGACAACTATGGCCTTCCCCTGGTCGGGTTCTTTCCCATTCTAGTCTATCTAAGGTGTTGCTGCAAAAATCATAATCTATTCTAAATACTTTTCCTTACAGCATCTTGACTTCCCACCTACTCCCCAATCATTCTCCTTGTTTTTACCTTCAAGATCCTGCACAAAACAAAATTTGCTTTTGCCAACACTCTTTTTGTTTCCTTTTCCATTCCTTAATGTCCCTCTTTACTAATCCCTTTGCTTTCTCCTCCCTGTCTTATCTTTGTTGCTTCCCATGAGTTTTTCTTGGAAATACAAGGAAATACAGAGGAAAGAAAATATTTTTGCCAGTATACAGTTCTCCCTTCTCTTTTAAAATTTAATTCTTTTTTTTACAGCCTTCCCAACGAAAGCTCTTCTTGTCGCTCTTCACCTTCTAGTAACTGAGCTTCACATTTTTTGTCTGGCTGTGCAAACTCAATTGTAGGATCTTTGAGACCTTTGCTTTAATGTTCTCATACCTGTGCATTTTTATGATACCACAGAGATCTTGGAAGCAAAGGCAGTGAATGCAGACTTTTAAAAATGAGATGACAGACTAAAGAGAAACACCAGTGCTAAAATTCAGCAGCTGATCTTCTTGATCTCATTTCCTAAGCCATCATTGCAAAGTAATAGTGAACCTGGCCTGCCTTTCTTTCACATCAACATACATCAGGTGGGCTTCCAGTAAGATGACTAAAGAGATGCTGGGGATACGGGTGAGGGGAAAGGCAGTCTGTGATCATACACCCTGTTCCAGGCACAGATGATCTTGGAGGAGAGCTTACAACATTTCACTGCTCGTTGCCCCCTGCTAGCTGAGAACACCCGCCTTCCAGATGGTGGCCAGATGTGTATTTAACCAGTCTGGTTTGGGCTTGGGGTGTGATCCCTTTCATGCATTTCAGTGTCAGCAGAACTGGATGTGACCACATCTTTGATACACCTTGGAGATCTGTTACTTTTGTCAGTGTTCCGCTATGTAATCTTACATTTCAAGGGGAGAGGTTAGCTCTTTATGTATAGTGATCACAACAAACCAGTTTTATTTAGCTTGTTGAGCCAGCCACAAGGTAGAAAATGCATTCAGCAAATTTTAACATCTATTTTTCCCTGTGTCACAAATAGTAATTAGTATTAGGGCCATAGACTGTACTGAGCCAGAATTTCCAGACTTAAGAAAGATCTGGTGTGGGAAATTTAGGTCTTTGGTAACCCAGTCCCGGTGAGAAGAAGCCTCTTGCAGAGGGTGATAAAACTTAGCTGGGACAGACCAGTGAATGTTGTTCTCTTCAGCCAGCACAGTTGTTTATAGAATATTCTACAGCTACCCTTATATATGTAACTCCTCTGTTAGGTCTGGTTCCTGTAAGCCTAGCGCAACCATATATGACTCTTCAGCAGAGCACTAGTACCTTTAAATAATACAAAGAAATAATTGCTCATGTGTTTAAATAAGTCAGCAAATTACCTCCCTTTTTATAAGCCTGTATGCTTTGGTGTGAGACCATATAAACAACCTTAATTTTGGCTAAGACAGTAATTTTTGACAAACTTTTGTGTATTATCAATATAGCTAAATGACAAATGACCAAATAATGTAATGTCATGCACAGGACATTAAAGAAGACTCAAGTATTTACAGGCTATATTTATGACAAGATGTAAGCATTTTTGCTATTTTCTTTAGAACATACAGAACGAAATCCATTGGTAGTAAACACAGTATCTTCAGTAAAGCCAAGACCTTTCCCATAGTAGGCAATGAAGTTCAAGTCACTTGCAGATTAACTGTAACTATCACTTTTTTTGCTCAAGCTTTCTTTCACTTATAGCATATATACTTTCTTTGTAGTTTTTTTTAGTTATTTCCATTTCAGAGCAATAATGTTAGACTGATGCTAGGTATCTTGAAGCAGAATTATATTTTAAAAAAATATGATTTTTTTCAAAAGGTTATTGATTTATGTATCTTGGCATGTATGGAACATACAATTTAATGTTATAAAAGCAATTTTTACCTGTTTTGTGGATCATATATTTTTAGAAATAGTAATATGATGCTCAAGGCTAAATAAATTCCTTTAACAAGCTCTTCCAAGTTCTGCCTCTTCAAACCAACAGAACATGGGTTTGAAATGCACATGTTAGGTCATTGTAAAAGATTTTTAGAATAAAGCTTTGAGAAAATAACTTTTATCTGTCCTTGAATTTCTTTTGAGTAGAGGCTGATCCAGGAAAGGCAATCCTGCATAATGGAATTCTAAGAAATTAAAAAAGCCTCTGTGTAATGTTTTTTGCGTATCAAATGTCAGCAGTATGACTTGCTTGGCTAAAAAAGAAACAGATATCTAAATAATGAGGTTCAAAGGCATTATCAAACATTTTCTTTTCCAGTGTACTTAGAATTACTTTAATATATCCAGGTAACTAAATATAGCTGGTGAGGCAGTAAAATATGTGAAATATATGACAAGGCACACAATAAAAATCTATGTATGGAACTTTGGTTGAAAAATGTTCTTTTCCCATATATTTGGGTGCTTACAATACCCAAGAAAATTTAAACATAGTGTACTTCATGATTTTCTCTCATGCATGTGACACCAGTTTGACCAAAAGGTCTGAAAGATTAATTTCCAGGATTTTCTTTTTGCTAGTATTCTTATTTTTGCTGTAGCTACTAGATAACTCATACAGAACCTACCTTTATTGCACTGAGTCTTGGAAAACAGGAAAAATTATAATCTCTCTGCCAGTATGCAAATTTACCCAAGACTCAAAGTGATAGTGTCCAGTGCTTAGGCTGAACAACAAAAATTATAAAGCAATGGTGACAAAAAAAAATCTGTATTACTAGATAAGAATATACTTGATTCAGGTTATCAGTATGTTAAGAACAATGATAAAGAAAGAAAACAATCAAATTTTGCATACTAAGTATGAATTGTTTGACTTAGTTCTTCCTCTCTTGAAAAGTTTTTTGCTGGGTTACATCCCAGTCCTCCATGATGACACTTTCCCTCTTGTTTTTAAGTCTTTTTCTTTTTTCCTCCTCTTTCCTTTCTTTCCATATATATCTTAAAAGCACAGCTACTAAATGTGGCCACATTTGTAGAATGCATTTTACATTTGAGCAGATCCTCTAGGCTGCAGAGAACAGGAGACTGATTCGCAAAGTCTGTTTCCACTCAAGGATTCCAGCCTCTCATTTTGCAAAGCCTTCTGGGAATACATTTTCCCGGTCTGCATTCCAGTAGCTTTTTATTTCCTGTAGCTGTGTCAAAAGCAGTAATAGTACGTCTAAAGAGTGGAACAGGTTCCTTTATAATATATGTACCACATGGCTTTGCAGCCTTCTTTCTTCATTTGTTTGGAAATGATTGCAGAGGATAATAGTCACTCTGTTCACTAATTGCTGTCCCATGTGCCATATTCATGTATTTGTACTGGGCTGTCAATGAAGAATTTGTGCTTTCTTTTCAAATTTTCTCTTAGATCATTATATGAGCAAAGGAAGTTAATTGCAATTTTTCTAGAAAACTGCGGCTTCAACAGCAATGTCTTTTGGATCATCATCAACTCCATACACTACATAGGCACTTTGTGTTATTTATTTCTTTATATTTAAATCTGCTTTTCTATGGAAAGGAATGCCACTCCACATTACATGGAGCTCCAGCATCTTCAAATTGACGAGTCAAAGCAGATCATTTACAGAAGCTGCAAATTATCTTAAAAAAGACGGCAGCATCAGAGCTGCAGCCCATAGTGGGGTAACATTCTTCGTGGTATATTTCAAACCACAGTTATGAGCTTAGATTTCACTTGCAAAAAAAAGCACATTAATCAATATTTTATTTCCCCAGAATGTTGCTTGTTGTCAACTTAAAAGCAAAACAAATAATGTTTTGTTCTTAGGTTACTTACAAATTTTACTGTAAGCACAAATATAAAATCTTATTGTATGCATTTTTAAAAGCATAATTAGAAGACAACATTGTAAATGGTAAAATTATGAGAGGCTTCCTTGATATTAAAGACCTTCCTGTGCTTCATGAATTATTAAAAAAAATTCCTTTGTGGACAAATTTACGCAAGGTGTCCTACAACGTAATAAACAATTTTAAAGCTAAATATTGATTAAAAGTTCAGTGTTCTCTCTACACTCAGTGATTTTTATTTCTTATTTTTTTCTACCATCAAGTGATGCAAACTACACTGGGGTATTAGCACTAGCAGAAAGTTGTGTGCATTTCTGAGCTTTTGGGCTTAGCCAGGTAATTCATTGGAGAGACAGCTGGGATTGAGTGGAAACCAGTGGAGAAAGAAGGCTTCTTTAACATTTTTCAAGTCCTCAATAGCAAGGCAGTAAAAGGAATGTCCATGCGCAACTGTTAAAAACAGCACAAATAAACAAGAGCAGTAACAGAAACAACAGTCAGAAGATTTTTTTTCAAGTGGAATATAAAACTGAACAATGAACTAGATGAGAAAGAGAGGACAAAAAAAGACACTGAACAGCTAAAGGAGTTGTGGGGAGTAATTTTGTAGTATTGTAGTTCACTGGTCATCAGTGACAAAAGGAGAAATCAGGGATGTTGATGGAGAAGGGCAGAAAAGGCAAAAGAATCCTGGCTAAAGAAGCTTGTCCTTTAACTTCAATGTACATCATGGGTAATACAGCACAAGAATGGACTCCTGAAACAGATGAAATGGAGCATTTATAATGTTTAATTCTGACACATTTGAAAGAAACTTACAAGCACTGAAGTGTAACAACTATGAAGAAGAACAAGGCTGCCTTGTGGGGCCAGCATGCTATTAATCAGCCAGGGTGGGAAACTGTATTCAGTAAGTGGTGGGACGAGGTGAAGTGATTCCTTGGCTGCATAGACTCCACGAATGTCCGCAGCGTACCATACAGTCTGGCAGAGATTTCCTATGTGTAATGGCAAAATGATAGAGCAAACCTTCCACTTAAGCACTCCTACCCGAAATCTTCATCATTTAAACCAAAGGAGAACCTTCTGATCCCATCATACACCAGTCTTGAGGTAGCGATAGGGTCACAGAGTTGTTGTTTAATCAGAAAGAAGTCAAGAGTGTCTTTCACAATAATAGAAATAATTCTATTTACACCTACAGTGTTCCCCAAATGTGCCAGTTATAAAGCAAACACCTCAAAGCACAGAAATTTGGATGGACAGCCAAGGCAGAAATGGAATGTGAGGAAAAAAGAGAGCTATTTAATTTTGTGGTAGCCTTTTCACACTATCCAGTTACACTCTGCTGTTTCAACATTAGTAATTCTGAATGAATTACTTTAGGAAACTTAAATGCTATCCCTCATATTTTTTTTTCCTTTTGAGATTTGGTTCTCACTTCTCCATGTTTCCATGTGACTGAAAGACCTGAATGAAGACTGAGGTGTAGTATGTTTTTCTTTAGATTTGTCTTGTTCACCACTGGACTTAGTTGGCACACGTTCCACTCTCTCAAGAAAAAGGGCAGCTATGGAGAAGGGAGACGCTTGCCTGCTTGCTGAGCAGCAGAAGAGCTAAATTACCCAAGGTCTTCTGGTGGCACAAATGAATCACATTACCAAATGGGATGCATAGAAAACAGTAGCCAAAGCACTAAAATAAGGGCCATAGGGGGTAGCTAGAGAAGGATAACGTAGGGTTTGTTCTGAGCAAATAACTATATGATAATAATCTTATTTACATGGCTTCATTTTCTTTGTGCTCTTTAACAGAGAGAAGTGAGCTATAGAGTATTTTTAATCAACACTGTGAAGCATTGAGTTCCACTGTTAGTTATGGATTTTGCAGAGAATTGCTTTGTTATTTGGTCTGATCCTATTGTCCTTTTTGATGCTCCTTGTACTAAAAGAGACTATGTAAATTGCTTATTCACCTTCTCCACGTCATTATTAATTTTATGACATATTTTAATCCTCTCATTTACCTCTTTTCAAGGTGTAGTTGTAATTCATTCCTTGTATGGTTACAGTTCTGTATCAACATGCTTGCCATCCTGTGTTCCTTGTCTATATGTGTTTATATCTGAAGAACCAGAACTACATGCTATTCAAGATGTGCACCTCATGGATTAAACACTGTCCTTATAATGTTTCTGTTTTATTCTTGGTTTCTTTCTTAATACCCAAGAATATAAATGTTATTTCTGTATACTACTAAGCACATAGCTGATTTTTTTCGCAGATGTTCATATTGTCTAAATCCTTTTTTTTTTTTGACAGTTGTGAGTTCAGGCTGTTGCTATATGGACAAAAATAAATCTCTTTCTCCGTCTGTGAACATCACTTTGTGTTCATCTACACTGACCTTCATCAGATATTTTATTGCTCAGGCTTGTATCATCATAAACCCCTTTTGTCATTTTCTTGCTAAGTGCTCATCTTTACTACACTGAATTATTTGGCAACATCTGAAGACTTTCTCAGGTCACTATCCTCTTTCCTGTGCACGTACAGATGGATGTTTAGATCACAGCATATGTACATGTTCATGTATATTACAGCATGAATACTGAAGATATCAGTATTTTCTCTTTTCTCTCCTCTCTTTTCCAATATACTTATCCATAGTCATAGATTATGAAAATAGACATTGTATTTTATGCTATCCCTTCCTGCAATGCACCATTGCAATAAGCCATTGGAATAGGTAACTAGCATATCTCACATACATTGAGCCTACTGACTAATTGTAACCCATATCTGCATGTGTTCAGTCATTAATCAATACACTGGCTCTGTAACCTCCATTAATTCCAGTAATAAACATGATAGCCAAGTAGAAATGCCTGCCACTATAAATCAATCATGTATGAAAACTCAAGCTGATCCAGGATTTGTGTGTGAATCAGCAGTCCCTAAAGCTGACCTTCTGGGTCAGGTTTACTCTTGAGACATGCTCTTCGGTATCCACTTCATACAGAGTGCAGAAAGACCACACTAGAAAATGACTTTTGAGAAGTCATATGAGTTAAAAAGCAAGACCATAATTAAATGGTGCCTATCAGCTCTGCAGAAAGCCCATCTGGAGCACACAGCATTAGAAACGAAAGCTAAAAATGAGGCCTTGGGACTGACTGCAGTCTAGTCTAGATGAAATCTGCCCTTAACTGAGGAAACACTTCCAACTCCACTTGAATTTGGAAACACTTGTTTCTAGGCTCTCCTGCTTACCTCCTTAAAAGCTTTACTTTATCTCTGTCCTGGAGAGGAATGGAATCCAAAAGCTCTATTTCCTGCACTTTTGCTTTGTCCAGAAGAAGAGGGCTGATTAGAGGTTATATTTCTTTAGAGGCTTTCTTTTTCTTTTTGTTGCTAAGAGGAGAAAGCTGTGTTTTTTTTCTCAGTGCATTTGACAACTTTTTTCCCGATTTATCCAAAAGAAAAAGGGAGAAGGAGTTGCTGTTATCAAGACAGAGATAGTCTTGGGGACAAGACAGAGAGCTTGGGGAACAAATCCGGCTGTTGATATAACTTCAGGGTATAGCTAAGATTGGAACATCACAAGACAAAGTACATGATGGTTCATCCTTCTACAGTTTGACTAGGTGAAGGAAAATCTAGGCTAGATGAAGGAAAATCTAGGATGGTCATTTCCTGCAAGTCTTTTAAAATCTTTGTTAAGAAGAATAGGAACGTAACAACTATTATTCAGACTCACCAATATGTAACGTTTCTACTATTTTACAACATTTATACAAAAAAAATGTTATCCCTTGATACTCACCATGAGTAAACAGATACCGCCTGAATAAGTATAATATAGTAGTTGTACTAAAACAAGTCCCTTGGCTCAGGGTGGAATCTCATTAATACATTTAGCCCAACATATTCCTAATAGGGGTGTTGAGAATCCCCTAGACATGGGTAAACTGTAGACAGCATGAAGTTAGTTTATGTTACTGCTATTCTCATTGCTTAACCTACCCAATTCAAAAGGCATTTGAAAGCTTAGACTAAAGAAGGAGAAAAGATTCAGGCCAAACTACATGTCACACTGCTTCAAGAGCAGCCCTGCACCACTGTTGCGTTTGCTTCTACTTAGCTATGCAGAATATGAGCTTGGCACTGGTGAGCTTGAAGCCCAGGTTGTGGACAGTCAGTAGAATTCTCTCAATTTAATAAGTGCTTGCCATAGGGAAGACTAGTGCTCAATAAAGGACTAGTCCAGCAATTACTTATATATTTGACATATGGCATTTCTATTTCCGGTTGCCAGCGTATGTCTGAAATGTATTTTCTGTGTCATTTTGTGGTAGCAAGGAGAGCATATTCATAGCCCAAGTACCAATGCCTTGTTACCCACTTGCATACAAAACCTCTGATTAAGATTACAAGTGTATATCAGCAATTTCAATTAGGTCATTTCAGTTGAAGATCCTACGTGCACTTGTGCATAACTGTGCCAGACATCTTCCAGAAGACTCTTTCTTAAGCCCTTCTAGCATGAGTGACTTTTGCAGTGCTTGCAGTTCACTTGTACAAAGCTGCATGAGTGTGGGTTAGATACCCCATCAATATGATTTTTAAAATACGAATTCACTGTATCATTTTCGAATGCATATTTTCACAGATTTTTATTTCCATATATTGCTCTTCCACTTGTCCACTGATCCCTTTCTCAGANTTTTTTTTTTTTTGTGGTTGACAAAGTATTCTGTGTATTCTAATGTACAAGATAAAATGGAAATGATGGCTGTGGTTTGAAAGGGTAGCTCAAGGGAATTAGTGTGGTAGAGCCCAGTGTTTCTGTTTGCAACAAATGTGGTAAAGAAATACTATGAAAAAAATGCTTGGATTTAAACTTTTTTTTTTTTTTTTTTAATTTTCTCCAGAAAGAGAGAGTGAAACTTGGTATGTGTATCTCATGTATGGTATCTTTGATACCATTTGGAGTGGTGATCAGAGGTGCTGCATGTCCCATTTCCTCACACTGAGGATTAACCCAGTATTGGGAAAGATGCCTTAGTAGGTGACAGTGGGAAAGTGCCTCCCACTACCAGCCCTACCATCATAGGCAGTGCAGACACGTCATGGCAAAGAGAAAAGTGGAGTTATCAGGCTGTTTCAGAGTTACCTTCACTGGCAGACTGTCCTCTGGGAGCTCTTGCCAGCTGGCAAAGGTTGGAGCAGCCCACAGGTTGCATTAGCGTGTCCAAAACTGAGAAGAACAGAAAAGTACAAAGCACAGCCAGCTCCCTAATGGTCTCCTCTTTCTGCTTCACTGAAGCAGATAATGTAACACTCAGTGCTTGTGTCAGACATTGCTTGAAAGGATGGCTCCCCGTGTTGCTGCTGTTTCGTTACTGTCCCTCTCAATAATAAAGACCGTGATCCCAAGAGGGGCAGAATGCCATGAAGTGCAGTGGAGGATCTGATGGAGTTAAGAGTTAGTTGTTGGCTTCACAGGAAATGAAGGGCTGTTACTACATCACCACCAGCCAAGGGTAATGTGCTGAAAACCTGTCAGACCCATTGGTCAGACATCAACTGCCAAAGGTTTTGTTTTATGCAGTAGTTTTTAAATGAATTCAAGGAGATTCTAACTGCTCTTCAAACAAAATTTAATATCTAAATACCAGACAGATAGCATATCATACTTCCTTATGGTTCAAAAGCCAAGGGAGTTCAGCCTAAGATTCATTTGCAGACATCTGTAAAACACATTGCTGTGGAATGACAATAGAGGTGATCCATAACTTGAAGTGGGCACTTGTTCTTTATTATGAAATACAGATATAGTGACACAAAACACTGCTTTTCAAGTAATTGTGCTCAGTACTGTCTAAAAACACAGTATAACTGCATGCCAGACATTGATTTTCTTTTGCCAGTGAACATCTGCTTGATATACACAGGCATCTTGTGATTAGGATCCACTCAATAGCGAGATTAGAAAGTGAAATGGATGGAGGGGAGGAGGACAAACAAGCTTTCTTTCTGCATGCAATAAACAAACCGTAAATGTGTTTATTTCCATAAAGAATAGAAATAAAGATTCAGAGTTCAAAAGGTATTTGCTTTCAGCACATTTCTTCATTGGAGCTGGATGTTTACTTTTCATTGGCAGTCATCTATAATCAAGTGTATTTTCTGGAGGAGATTTTCATCTGCTGAATTTAAAGACTTAATGAATAAGGAAACAATATACATATGAATCTATTATATGCATGAATGATAAAAAAAATGAGTTATTAAACCGATTTCCCAAAGTAGTGCAGAATAAAAATGTTGTAATCTATTGTTCTTAAGAAATGTTACATCTCATCAGGGTTTTTTAAATCCTCTGATTCCTGTGGGTTGTAGTTTCCAGTTTCATAAATATCTGTCAGTTCTGTATGTCATTGCAGTAAAATCCAGTTGGGGCCAGATCTTACTATGATCCTAGTTTCCATTCCTGAGTGACAAGTATCAGTGCTGTTAAACCATCTGGACAGAGTCTATTTTACAGATCCAAAGCAATGTATTTCAGTAGCTGTAATATGCAAATGATGTGTCTGTTGTGGTCTGCTAGCTAATGTATACTTTTAATGCTTGTAAAGATATATGGCGTTTGTGCTTTCCTTTTTGATTTGTTTTCTATGCAGAAATTTTTAAGTTAAGCCATTCATTAAATGAAAAATTCGGAAGAGGGGGGTTCATTTCAGAGATCTGCTGAAGATTCCTTATCACAGTTTATAGGAACTTCACCCTCCTTCTCAGTTAAGAAGCTGAGAACTCTTTTGCTAATCTCATTTCTGCCTGGGGTATTTTTGTCACTGAAAAGGATGTTATGTTCTATAAAGCCAGAAAGGAGTCTTTCGTTTATTTAGTCTGCCTTGCCACATAAAAAAAGCCATAACAGCTCCCTGAATTAACTCCTCTAAGACAAACATTTTATTTTTAAAAAATTCTGAGGCTCAAACACTCATTAAATTGTTCCATACTTTGATAAATCTTATTATTAAAAATATAGGCCCTGCTTCTAGCCTGTATTTATCTACTTTTTTAATTCCACCATTTTGATCCTGTTGTATCTTTGTCTTGTACTTTATCTTATCCCAGATAAACTAATCAGACTTATCTTCATGACTCCAGCTGTAAAAGCCATGGTTTCCAATCATGTAATCTTTCTTATGACTCTTCTCTGACCCTTGCTTATCATTTTTGGATTGTAGGCATACAAGCTGGACACAATATGCCAGCACCAGCCATGCCAGCATCATATACTGGGGTAACACGACTGCTATGTGAACTGTTCACTGCCCTCTATTCCTTTGATTACACATCCAAGGTCTGGTTTCAGCCCCTCTGGACTCAGTGTCGCATGACTCAGCGTCCTGCTTTTCCACATGATTTCCAATGACTTTCATCATATATTTTTCAGAGTCCCAAGCAGAGCAACTTCTGGGGTATGATGTCCATTTTTCCCTCTTAGATGTATGGCTTTATATATAATTATTAAAACATGAATTGTTAGTTTGTGTTCAACAACATGAAGCAGAAGGAGTACGGAAAATGTAGGGAAGATAATTCTTTTGTTATTTTCAATATTTGCTGTCCCTCTAATGTCAATGTGAAAGTTTACCATATGGCTGGAAGAATCCAAAAGGAGATAGAATATATATGTATTTCATTGCTGAAGAATGTCCATCTAACTGATTCCTTGTGGCGGAAATACGGTATTTCTCAACGTTCTTATGATTTGAAAACTTTTCTCCAATATCCAACCAAAATCTTCCTTTCTGCATATGTAAACCAATTAGTCAATGTCTATCATTTTGTCCATTTCTGGTAGAAGTGTTTAAAATGTAACATAAGGAACTGGTATCTTAGCGGATAGCATCACCTAGTTTAGTTACAAGCTATTGCCTTCCTAAGTAGGCAAATTCTATTGAGTATTGTTGCATTTCTGGAAATAGACATCTCTCTTTCATAAGAGCTATTAGCCTATTAAAGATCCAGCCTAGGACAATGTATTTTCATCATTTCAATGTCATCTCTTGCACAATGTATGCTAAAACCACTGTTCCACTCCTGATTAATACCTTCTTATAGGTTACTTTATAGCACAGCAACGATAGATTTTGTGCATATAAAAACCAAGGAAATTTTTGTCTGTACAGTTGGCAATAAAATGACATATAACACATACTTCATCACGTATCAATTACTAGTCTGTTTCCAAAAGGCTAAAGATGAACAGGAGAGAATTTTGACTCCCTCCACACAAGCTCAAGGAAATACTGAGTCTCAAAGAATATTCACTGCTTCATAAAAAAAAAATACAGCAGGTAACTTTGCCAGAAATGGCCTACCTAGTACTTATAGCATATCTTTGTATTATTCTACAAATGAATGCTTGGAACATAAAATAGAATGAAAGATGCCAGAACCTTATACATGGTGTACTTACTATGGCATACTGCAGTGCATTTTAAAAAGTCTTAGATTAACTATTAGACATACCTCAACCTATGTAGAAGCAGTCTAAAAAGGACCCATAAGAACAGTCATGTGCTTTAGATATATTGTTAATATTTGATTAAATTACCAACTAACCAGTGAGCATATAGAGTAATTATATACAGGTATTTATTCTTGAACTTTTCAAATTTTTGGCCTTGGCCATCTCTGCACTTTTTCATGAAACAGGAAAAAAAAAATGCACATTCAGACAAACAAAAATTGAAACTGAACATGCTTTTTAAAAGATTTCACACTTAGCAAAACAGCACTGCTAGAGACTTACACAGCATTTCTTTTCGTTTTTAAAGACCTAATCCAAAATCTATTTACAGTTGAAGAGAATGTTTTTATTGAATTTCACGAGCTCTGAACTATGTTGTAAATGCAAAAGAATTGCTTCCAACTAGAAAGAGAAATATTAAATATACATATTAACCTATATGTAGAAATATAAAGATTTTTTCTATAAAACTCAGATTCTTTTTAATAGAATATTTCATAGTAGTATTCTAAGTTATTTCTCCTCACAAATTTCTTGATATTTGGGTAGTGAAACAGTATCTTTTCCTTAGAGGAGCAGAAAATAATGTACAGCCTATTCTTAGAACTGAGAATATTTAAATTACTTCTCTGAAATTAGATGTATTGTCTGCTATGTTTTCTTATAAGAAATGCATTCACTACAATTAATAGCAATATTTATTTTTTTAATTTGAAAATGTCCTTGAAGAATCCCTGTCACTAATGCAGAAGTAACTGAATATGGATTATGAGTATGTGAGTCTGCATCCTTATGAAAGATATTCATATTGTCTGTAAGACATCTGTTTAGTTATTTTGAATATCCTTTGGATGAGTCCAAATAAAAGAAAAAAAAAATACATTTAGAAAAATGTCCAGGACTTAACAGTTGTAGGAATTATCTTGAAAAAATATATGAAAGTAACATACATGAAAAAGGTACCTACGTAATTATTTCTACCTTTTTGAGAAATACTGGAAACAATAGATTGTAATGCTTTTTGTATTTTTTTCCTTTATGAGTATTTCTAATACCTGGATAACTATAGACGTAAATCTACCTTTCTGTTATCTCCTTCCTTCTTGTTCCATCCTCCATCTGCACTGTTCTATTCATTGTAAGGTTAGAGCTTAGCTTCAGTGTTTGAGATATCTCAGAGGTTAATTTTTGCGCCTTCTCCAGGATCTCATTCATCTTTGCCAATGTCATACTTCTCATATTAATGTATACCCAAACATACTGGGTTTTCAGAACATTTGCTAAAAGTACAATTAGGCAACATGGTCACCTTCTAAAAGTATGTGGAATAAACAGATATTCTCTATGAAAGAATCATTCATATAAAATAAAGAATATATAGATATATGTCTTACATAGAATAAAGAAGGAAAAAGGAAAAAAAAAACTCGGCAGTGAACTGAGGGAAAAGAAGATTAATTCTGGACTGGAAAGTGGATTTACTAATTCCCAAATTCAGGCTAACTTCAATCCAACTCTTTACTAAATAAGCAATCAGTGAATCTTAAAAAGCTAAGAAAATCTAGGAGTTACTTTTTACAAGTACTGCACTTTTTGCTAATACAAGCCAATAGGCTGCAGTAAAAGCCTTTGTGCATAGCCATAACAGAAGCTCTTCTCACAGAACAGGAAAAGAAAAGATGGACATGTCAATTCTGGCAAGTGAGTATGTGTGTTTAATCTCTGATCTTTCAGGCAGTGGTCTTTACAGGTCCAAAAGGCGGTTTGTTGTCCAGTCAGAGAATGTGCAGAAGTTCTCGGCAGTCCTTAATCTTTGGAGGCCTTTATCATGAAGACTGTTTTCTCCTTCTTCCCTTTTTAAGAAATACTTGGTTTATTATAAAACAGTAAAACAATGCATGTTAGAAAAGGCACCAAAGCTTTGTGTTACTGTTCCATAATTGAACAATCTACAATCCCAAGAATCTTGTCTAAACTTAAAATCTTAAATCTTAACAAACAGCGACAGCAACACCTCTGAGACAAACGACATCATGAGAAAAAGAGATTTTAATAGAATCATCTCTGAACCAGATGATCTTCCATAGTTTTGCAGGAGCACTAAAAAGGCCATGCAGCCTTAGATACATGTATTTGGTGGAAGAAAGTCAGAAAAATGAGTAACGTGAAGCACAGGATTATGCTAACAGGGACAGGACATATGTGAGGATAAATTCTGAGTACGAACTTTCTTTTGCAAATGTCTTCTGTCTGACTCTGAAAGCTGCTGCAACGGGAAGAGGCTACTTAGGTGGTTTTTTGAGGTGATCACTTCAAGGGCAGAGAGAGGTAATTCCAGTTCAAGATTCTTGTCTGCCTCAGGAACTCATCTGAGTAACTATGGGATTTGTTAGGACTTAAATACAGTACATTATAAATTGTATCCTAATAGAAGTACAAGCGTCCCACAAGCTTATTATGCAAATAGCATTTAATTTGCAGTTAATATAAAGTTAACAGTTATTGACCGTAAAGTACCTAGAACTGGAAACAGCATAGTGCTAGAGTACTCTATTGCAGGACTGACCTGCATTTATCAGCAAAGGATTTACCTGGTCCTGTCGATCTATTTGTACGGCTTATATGACATCCAGGTTTTTTTGAATGACACTATAAAACATACAAATGCTGACCCAGAAACTGGCAAAGTTAACTAGCACCAACTTTTAGAATAATTCAGGATAATGATCTGTGACAGATAAGATTCACAAACCACGCATCTGAACGTTAGTGCTTCATGACGTAGCAGTAGTTCAGATACCACAAAATTACTTGGAATCTTTGTTTATCTGTAAAATTTGTTGATCATCAGTACGAATATTTGGATTATGAATACTTGGAGTGATATATGTTTTTATCCTGAGTTTAATTTAAATTAGAGGGCATTTGTAACATAGATTTACTTCATTGTGTCCGGAAAACTGTTCATACGGTTTTTGCAGTACATGTGCTGACTCTCAAAGTCCCCATAAGTTAGGAAGTGTATCCTGTGTCATTCTTAGGAGGCTGGAGTATAATCTGCATTTCTATATACTAAACTACTAAGCAAATATCAAGAGAGTAAGAGTTTCAGCAACAAGGGAAGCAGAGGAAAGATATTGTGTGTAGGCCTGAGCAACAAAAAAAACTAACAGCAGGGGTGAGACTAAACTTTAATGGACTTGAATGAAATATTTGTATCAGAAAATTTCATCATTTTTGTCTCACTGAATTCACAGAGTATTCAACAACTTGAGAGGAGGTAGACAAAAGGAATCACAAATCGTGGTTTGTACTGCTTGTACCTGGGATGTTTAGTGGACTTTGAGTACCGCCATTGGTTGGGGATGAAATTTTTTCCCTGCAAGCAGAGGGACGGATCTTTTGGTAATGTTTTCGT
>VXAL01014438.1:6437-26236 GCA_013399475.1 Chauna torquata | reverse complement strand
GACTGTCTGCAGCAAAACTTACAAATGTTTTATTGTCTAGCATCATTGAAGTCTGCCAATAAAATTGGGCTTCATTCTACAGTCAGTGAAATATTGTACTCCCTCTCCATAGGGCTATTTATTTAGTATCCACTCATGTCGTGTGTGTTTATGCATGTGTGAGCATGTGCACTGACAAATATGTGTTATTTTACAAAGAGAAAAATCAAAACAGACATAGCTGAAGACAGAGAACAAGGACTTTATGTCAAGCAATTTTCTTTCTGAATCTTATTCAGAAAGCCAGTTATATATATTCTCTTCAGTATTTATGATTTATAAATGTATAGCCTTTAAAAAGGTATACTGGGCTAATAAGCTGCACAAATGAAGTTTTGTTGAAGCTTTTTAGTGTCACTGTTTTTATCTCTGTGTTCAAATCACTGAATAATTTTTAGAAAAATAATTTGGAGAGTTGACAGATGAATGCCCATAGAGTGACACCCACAGTATGTCCCCACATATTCTTTGTCCTGGTTCATCTATATGATGTCTGTTTCAGCATTTATCTGGAACTACCATTTACAGATTGAGAGAAAGCGGTTTGCTTAGTCTTTAAAACTGAAAAGATTGACAAGGCATGGAAATTATAATAGAAGTAATTTAACAAGTACACAGATCAAGGTTTATGCGATATGCCTATCTTTGAGCTAGGAAACAGACGGAAAGCAACTCACATCAGAGATTTTTAACAGTTGTTGAGGCTTTCTCAAATGCCCATTGAAATGAAGTGGAATCTTTCAGTTCGCCACATCAAAGTAGGATTTGGATCAGGCATCCATACTGTTCCCATAATGGGTCCATTCAGACCCAGAACGAAGAGGAAAAAGGTCCATTCAGCATCCTCTTACTGTACAACTACTCCTGATGAATTGCTTTCCTTTTAGACATTCCTTTTTACCGTGATGCTCTCTGAATTCTTGGTAGCTTTTTCTCTTGGAAGTTTAGTTACACATGTGTACCAATTTCACTTTTTAATCCTAGCAGTAAAAATAAGTGAATCTACAAGGCTGAGTTACAGATTTACCATCTCTGTTAGTGAAGTTGCATTTCCCTCTTCCCACTTTGTGCAGAAACATGTAGATCATCAGCAATGCATTAACAACACTGTGGGAATAAAAGTGAGGCTTTTGCTCAATTAAGCTATTTATTACACTGCATAACAAAATCCATGGTTTCTTTAAGCCTATGACTTTCATAAAATGAATTAAGTGGAGGAGGGGATGAAGGTGACAGGGATCTTATAATATAACATGTATTTTAAGGGAGTGTTCTAATCCCATCTATGTCAAGTAACATTCCTGTCTCCCAGATACCAGGACTTGGTGTAACTTTGATACAGTGTTATCACAAAATCTTCTGAAAGCCGAGCTGTGAACTTTATAGAGGAAAATGAGTCTGAAGTCTTCTACAGCTCAGGCTCCCCACAGGGTGCTCCCTGAAAGGAATTCCTTAATAAATGGGATACATCATAAAGTAGTACTGGCCAGGGCAGTTTGCTCTGTTTTCCTCTACAGTTTTGGAGAACAGAGAATCTAGAGAAGCTTATTTAATTTCCCATTTCAGTGGGCCCTCAGGAAGGGTTCTTGAATGGGCTTTGCAAGACCTAGGGAGACTGCAGGAATCATGCTGCAATTCTAGAAAAGTAGGTTTTAGCTTCCCCTCCTGGAACGGGAGGCTGCTATATACCTGTGAGCAAGGGGAGAGAAAGGGAATGCATAACAGGTTACTCAGACTCCTGTAGCCCTCACTCAGTTAAACCTATGGCCTTGCATTTGTTGCTTAATTTTGTACTTCAGATAATTTGAGCCAATAATCCCATTCATTTCAGAGATCAAATAGATTTCCAGTTGCTTCCCCTTGCCCACTCTTTTTCTTTTTTTTAAAATTGGACATTACCATCTTTGTGAATTTTCGGAGTAGATGAGATCAAAGATTTTACACGTTTTCCTGCAATTTTTGACATCACTTAACAGTGATGTCCAAACATGATCTGAAAAATCCCATTACGTTAAGATTAAAATAACATGTTTTTTGAGGTACAAAAATGAGATGGATGCTTGAGGTATCTCTTCCAGAGAATGACACAGAAGAGTCAAAAGAACAACACAAGAAAGTAGAAATAATGGGGCATTACTCCTATCTCTAATTCTGACCCACACTATCTGTTTAATTATATCTCTACTGACAGAATATTTTCAATAGAGTAATTATAGGTTGGTTTTTTTGTTGTTGTTTGTTTGTTTGTTTGTTTTACCATTGTCAGTGGACATAAATGTGGTCACAAGTGTAGAATGATGATGTGTTTTCTTTCAAATGTGTTATGTTAAATCCTCTCTATTTCCTTTTTATTGAAAGGTACGCAACATTTCAAATTTTATTTGTTATGCATTAGGATATTCGGTTCTTTGCAGCTCTCATAGTTGGAATTATCTGGTAGTGAATTCTGACCTTGACTTAAATCAAAGGAAGGGTCCCACTGACAGCTTCATACATACATAATTGGAAACCAGCTACCTTACTTTGTTAATGCAGATGATGAACATTGAGAGAAAATGTAATCAGGATGGGACTGATGTGAGTCAGAAGAAACTCCAAGCCTTATTTTGCATTCCTGGTCTGTAGAACAGCAGAAGATATACTACAGAGTTGCACTGCCTCTCCACCTCTCAACATGTTTGCTTTAAAAGGTGTCATTCATGACAATTACAGCAATATTGCCATATAGTATTAACATAATATTAACTAGTCAAGAGCAGTGTTAATTGTTCATTTATAGCTGATGTCCTAAATTTCATACCCCATGTCATGCAACACGTAGCTGAAATTACATGGAAAGAATGATAATTATAGAAATCTCAGGGAACAAGCATACTACACATAAAATCCTTATTTGAACATTCTAATTAGGTATTGCTTCATTTGTAGGAGAAGAGCAAACAGAATTGCCACACACATGATCTTACTAACGCATCATAAACTCTTATTGGAGTACACAGTTATTATTTAATTATAAATTTCAATGACAACATTGGATAAAAACTTTGTTTTGTGAATATTTGTCACTCCTCTTAAACGAGCCTTCACACTCCAAATTTATTAATCTGGGATGCTACACTGACTCCATTTAACCCACATCACAAATTTATTTAAAGTAACAGATTATAAGCTCCATAAGATAAGACTTGCATAATGACTTTGCATAAATTTGAGTTAGGTATAACTTCGCTAATTTCTGTGGAATTGCTTCTATTTTACAAAGCATAAATGAAGCAGATACCTTCTACGGCAATTAAAATGTTTGCATACTTCTTAATTCTTTACTGTTCAACTTTGAAAGACTAGCTTTAACAAAGGATCACTTGTTTGTTTTCTAAAAACAAAACGATTGATGTTAGGGTCGCATTTGACTATTAGTATGATGGAAATTACAGGTCTCTACAATTCAGCACTGGACTGATCATAATTTGAGATCTCATTAATACTGTACAATAACGTACCTTTGTCATTCTTTGGAAAATGTATCACTTGTTCTATGAAGCTAGCAAGAAATGTAATATATGATTGTCATTTGCTAAGCCATTACCAGTATATTCCTATTAAAAACATGGCTGACAGTATAATAAGGATTTTAAATTGTTATTTTCTTGGACAGTGATGCAACTTTCCTTATAGTTTCATCATAATTAAATTTTATACTAGCTATTTTGAAAAGAGAGAGGCTCCAATACTTAACTAATTGTGAGGCGGTTTCTGCTGTTGACAAAAAATGATTTTCAGTCAAAATGTCTTTGGGCTTTTCTAATAAAGTAAGACTGTTTTATATCTTAAATTGATTCAGAGATCATTTATGTTTTGCCTTCTTGCAGAGCGATAAGAGGATTTTAGTATGATGTTGTTTGCTTGGAACTGATGTAAATTGCTCTGTGGATCAGCTGCATCCGGCTCGTTCTATCTGAGGCCTATTGTCTGGGCAGGGTGTAGTTGCAACATACATCCTCTGACAGATTTCCTTGGGTTACCCACACTGCTCAGAATGAATAAATCCTTATTTTTTTTCTTTCCATTTGGTTGTTTTCTGAGGGAATTGCTTTTGCAAGGGTTCATATCTAACACTGACTTATGAGGTAGGGATCCACTTGTTAGCTAACAGTGCAAATCTGGACGGGAATTGGTCAACAAAGCACAAATACTCGCTGCTCGTGAAATGCTGTCTTTAAAAGCAAACCTACATATGCTAGATAACATCTACCCTGGTTCTATGCTGTGGGCCTGATAAGAAGGAAGCATTATCCTTCCCTTCTCCCTTCTGTGCTCCTGAGTACTCTGCTTCACTCCTTTAGAAGTAACTCATGGAGCCACCATACATTTTCTTACTTCTCACACCCACTACAATGTGGGTTTATAATTATCATACCTGCTGAGGAGGATACTAATATTATATGCATCCCAAAAGTATTTTCTGAGCCAGAGCAATTATTCTTGCCAATGACTCTGACAGAAAATTTCCAATTCTGTTTTGTGCTACAAATCATCTAGAATCCAGCTATGTAAGAGCTGAACATATCCAGCAACATTTGTAAAACATGAACAGGACCATAATTACTGTGCTCTCTGCCCCATCATCAGCATTGATTTCTTGCATGTCTTCCAATAAGGAAAGGAAGGAAAGAATGGGGAGAGGAAGAGTAAGGGAAAAATAGAAAAGTATTTTAAGCTTCAAAGCATCACGGTAGGAGGAAGAGAGCTGATCTTGTAAGCAGAGGCATTCTCACTTATGCCAAAATGTTATACAAGCTCCAGCAAATTGACATTTGATTTGGATAATGGGCTTTGGATGATATATTCTTAGACTAGACATTTTTGCAAGACAGTGTCACTAAAATTTTTGGTGGTGTTCACAGCAAGCCTAGCTCTGCCTACAGACACATGCAGGCAGATACTATTCCATGATCCAAAGAGCTTTTAGAGCAACACGTTAAATAATACATGAAGAGAAATGGAGAGGGACAATTAAAGTGCAGTGTACTGATGGAATATATAGAGCCATGTTCGAAAAATGCCTATGTATGTTTAAGCTCTTAAACATGATGGGAGAAATCTAATGGCAGCTAGACCCACTGGAAGTCTTTCTAATGACTTAAAGCCTCGTGAAAGGATAAAAGGTAACATACAGTAAAAAGGATGACAGTTTGTACATGAAGGGTGTAGCTTTTTCATCATTACTACAGTGGTTAGCACTGTAGGAGGTATCGTTACATACTGGAAGATTTTTATAACTTTCAAAATTCTTTCCCTGTCTCCATTGCATGAATGGCCCTATTTACACCTCCAATAGGTGGGGAGAGCTGGTGGCAGCGGGGAGGAAGAGAGGGCATATTTCAGGTCTGAGCAGCAAACACTCAGCTCTGGCTTTTTGAGGTTCTGTGTGGGTCAGGTTTCATGTGGCTATTTTGGTACTCTTTACAGTTAATAGATACTGCAAATTTAGCCCATCTCTAGAGGCTGGCACTCAAAAGTGAGAATGGCTGCTTCTGTGTAGTGTAGTGAAGGAAAATGTCCAAGTTGTCTGCTAACTGACAGGCATTGTGTGTCTCACCAAGGACACTAATGCACAGTACATTCTGCCAAAGTTATTACTGATATCATCTATATTTGTCTTTCTAATGTCTTTCTCATCTAATCTGTAATTCCTACAAAGCCTTGAACATAGCCTTTTCAGGGTTTATAATGGAGTGTCCTATTTTTCCTTCTCTTAAGGAAAACTACCAATTTTTTCCATTACTTTGAAGGAAAAGGAAAAGACCTGCTTGCAGCAAGCTGCTTTCTAAAATCCTACTGCAAGAATTTCAAGCTCTAATTGATAAACCTTACAGAAGCACACAGCATTAAAGCAAGAGATGTACTCAATTTTATGCTTCTGAAGTAGTGGGAACTTGAGAAGAATAAAAAGAGAGAGAGAAATAGGTTCCTTTAAGCAAAGCTCAGCATAATATTTCTGATTAGTCTTATCTGTAAGAATGAGCCATTTAGATTTTAGCTGATAATCAGAAAGATATATCATGGGATTTTTTTAAGCATCCTATGATATTTATTTTCCCTGGAAAGAATAGACTACAGTGAAGCTTCTATTTCTGTTCTGTCAGTTTCTGGACCTACATTTGTTCTAATAAAAAGGATAAAGCTGCCAACTTAAACAGCAGTGTGGTGAAGCAGAGTTCCAGTAAACAAGCAAAAACCAGCTTCCACACGTACAAATAAAGGAGCTGAATGGGACTAATGATACCCCAAATAGCAAGGTACTCCTCCTCCTGCTTTCTTCAGAGTCACAAGCCATCATGAGTTCAAACTCAGGACTAAAAGACAGACTTGCAGAAAAACTGAAAGGGAACTCCAAGGCGAGACACTGATGTAAAGATCTTGAGGATTTCCTGTGCTAAGGCAAGGCTGCCAAAAGAACTATTCACTTCATTCAAAAGCCCTTTGTGTTTCCCAATATCTTAATTATTAAATTCAATTCTGTAACAACAACAAAAAAATAGTATTCTAACCCCATTCTTTGCCTCACATACCTCTGCAAGTGTTTCCAGCCTTTTCAGTCAGACTGGCCCGAAGGAGAGCTGACCACCAACTGGTCCTTCCCTGTGCCAAAAAGCCCTCTCTCTCTGCCAGTATGGGTGGAGCGCCCGTGTAAAACAATTCTCCCTGTGGGAGACCATACCAGTCTTTGTGAGGGTCGCATGACTGACCCACTTTCTTTGGAAAGCACCTCAGCACAAGTCCTGCAAGCAAATTCCAGAGCTCCCTTGTTCCCTGTTCACCCAAGAAGCATTTCCTTTTCAGTTTCTCTTCCTGCCTCACCCTGTCCATACTGACTGCCTCTCTCAGGACCTTCTCCTTCAGTGTACGCTCCCACTGAGCCTAATGACAAGGAAGCAGTTGTAAATACTGGGGGAAAAAACCCAGGGTATGATTTTCAACTTTTTGTTGTCTGTGAAATTAGGCAGCAAGCTGGAGGCATTTTTCAAGTAATGTCAAGAAGTATGCCAAGAAGGGTTGAGGAATATGAGACCAAATATAATAATTGTCCAGGTATTCGGCAATGGCAATGCACTACTGATGATGTTGTTGGTATCCTCACAGTGGCAAAACTAACTGCTGAGAATTCACTGTGTTGGCCTAGCAATATTGTAACCTGTACTATCAGGTACTGTAGGGCAGTATACCCATCCTACATTTACTGAAAAGTTTATTCTTTACATATTAATGCTCACCAATGAACACCTCTGCCCCAGTGAATTCACTTAAGAGAATCAAAAAAGGTCATATGCATGAATGCTGGGACGGAAGAGGAAATGAAGGATGGGAAGAGGAAGGAGTAAGTTATAGAAATTTTGCTCTCCTTCAGAAGTTTTTCTCAGTGGTTACAGTCCACTTTGGCTTGAGCAACTCAATGAAATGACTATAAATAGTTATGCTGTAAAACCAAGATGGACTGAAAATGGAAAAATATTCTCCATGTTAAGTACAAAATTGCTCATAGCTCCTATAGGTTATACAATGTAATGGATTCTCATTTTAATCACATGAAACGCCTCAAATTTTCTCTGTAAGTATTCTTCAATCAGCTTATGTATGAACTTGACTTTTTTCTAAGTATCAATATATTTCTGAGGAGAAACATGAATTATTCTGTTCATGACATGGACCGGAAAAATTTAGAAGTTGACCGGGACATTCTAGGAGTATTGTTTGGAACAGGATATATGTTCACAGAGGCTTAGGCCTTATACACAGTGAGCGAGAGGGCAATATGACGATTGGAAATCTGAGAGTACAAGGCCCTTAACAAAAATCATAACATTTTTCATTCTAGAAAAGCTCTGTTTTTCCATGGTGAAGGCTTAATTGAAACTTAGCAATATTTTAAATGTAAACTCAGCTTTTGAAGCAAAGTAATAGAAAATATACATCAGAATATGCCCACATTTTCTCAAGTCCTTTCAGGTTCCTAAGTTGTAAATGGATTACCCTATTGTCCTCCAAACACACTCAGCCATTTCAGTCTTGTTCAATACAACCTGTTTCTCCCCAGGTTCATTTATTCCTGAAAGAATTAGCCTTGTTGAAATAATATGTACAGGAACACTCAGTTTCTTGGTAGGCACAGAAAAACTCATTATTAATCTCACAGTCACTAGCAGAAACTAAATACAAAACTGAAAAATGCTGATTTCCAAAACACTGGAATCACGTACTTCCCAGGGTCGCTGACAGCACACAGCTTCCCAGAGTAATCCTACAGAGCTTGTTGCACTAATTGCTGTAATTTCTTTTATTTCTGTTGTCTTTGACTCATCAAGGGAGAGAAATACTGAGCATGAGGGTTTGACTGCTAGATTCTGCACAGTTATCAACCTTTTTCTGTTTTCATGCAATTCAACTAAAATCTGTTGCTTAAAATACTGAGGCAATGCTCATAATTCTGTAGAATAGATAAATTCTGTCTTAAAAATTTTTATCATATGCAGATAATCTTCTCCACAGAAGTCTGAACATCTCTTCAACTGATCAGCACTATTAGATTTTAGCCTGATAAGTAAAAATTGAACATGATTCCTCAAGCTCCATGCACTAGCAGTAAGTCTTCTTATTGTGCAGTGAAATACCAAGATAATATACTTAAAATACATACAAAATTATAGAATGTGCATTTTGGTTAATGCAATAATACAAATTAAAGCCTACTGTGAAAAAAAAAAAAAACAGTTTCAGCTGCAGATAGGAAGGCTTTTTTTTTTTTTTTTTAACAGAGAAATGGTAGTAATGGAATCTGTCTAGAAGAAAATATATATCCATGCTCTATGGTCTGCATAGACTTTGAATAGTTTTAAAAAATCATTTAAATATTGAATTTGAACAAATGTATTACTGGTGGGAATTTTGTTGCCTTACTAGAAATAGTCAGTGATTTATGAATGATTTCTATAGTTTGCTGAAGAACATCAAGGAACACATATAGTTAAATGAACCCAGGGAAAATATATGCTAAGGGATTCAGGCTAGAAAAGCAGATGCAAATTCGTGGCATAATATTTTAGTTTTTGATACAATTAGGAAAGCTTTACCTTTTTTTTCAGTAAATATTGCAGTTACAATATTTTAAGTGTTATTGCAAATATAAATGCAGTTTCATCTCTTCCTGATGCTGAGTATAGTGTATGCATACATACAGAAAACTCAGGAGCAAGGAGAGATACCCAGAATGATATGGTACAAGATAATAGTAAGCATTTTTTTCAAAAGATAGAAATCCTGCATTTTGTCAAAGAGTAAAATATGGATGCAAGATGGAAATGCACATTGGCCATACTGTTAAACTGGCTTTTAGTTAAGCTAATTGTTTTTCATTTTTCTTTACACTTGAGCAAATGCGTTTCTTCATTGATTTTTCCTAAAATATTAAACATGAATGTGTTCCCTGACAGTAAATGTTTTTTTTTTGTTTGTTTGTTTTGTTTGTTTGTTTTGGTTTGTTTGTTTGTTTTGGTAGTGGAATAAAAGCAATAAAACGCTAATCTTCATTATGGTACAAAGAGAGAAAGAAAGGGAAATGCTGAAGCAAGTTTCCCCTTGTAGTACTAGGAAATACTTTCAGAACAAGAGGCAATGGGCACTAAGTGAAACACAAGAGGTTCCGTTTGGACCTCAGGAAGCACTTCTTTACTGTGCAGGTTACTAAGCAATGGAACAGGCTGCCCAGACAGATTGTGGACTCTCCCTCCTTGGAGACATTTGGAAGCCATCTGAACATTTTCCTGGGCAACTTGTAGGTGGCCCTACTTAATCAAGGCAGTTGGACCAGATGACCTCCAAAGTTTCCTTCCAACCTAAACCATTCTGTGATTCTGTGAATAGCTATTTCAAAGCAAACATTGCATAAAACCAAGGCACCTCTTCCCTGCCTAGGTGAGTTAGGTCAGAAATATGTATGAACCATTGGTCTCTTACTTGCTAGTTATTATTCAGCTTGTCTCAAAAACGTATATTGCCCCCTTGATTGTACTTGAGTTTATCATATGACCTGGTTAATTCACACAGATTTTGTCTCAGAAAGTAGTTCTGAACTCTTTTATGAGTCTCAGTATTCAAGTAACCTGTTCTCCTAAAAATGATCAATAAGCATAATATTCCCTGTAATTCTGTAGGCACAGAATGCATAAGGTCTCTGAATTTTAGCAGCAAAATAATTCTCAATACAGCAATTACTAAACAAAAGTGAGGGTTTTTTTGTTTTGTTTTGGGTTGGGTTTTGTTTGTTTGTTTGTTTTTCTTTTGTTTTGTTTTAGCCATGGGAAGAAAATAATCTCCCATAATACAAATTGCTGATACATTCCAGCTTAAGAACTGCTGACTGAATATTTACCTCCTATCCATCAAATCATCTGGGAGGTTTCTGTCATCCTGCAGTTCTCTTCACAGAACTGAGAGCCTTTAGGTCCCTTCAGAATACTGTATTTGGATATTTGGAGTAAGGCGGAGCTACAAGTCAAATCTTTTTTTCCTCTCAGTGCATAGTGTTATCAATGCACAGGTAGCACTCTTAGCATCCCATTCCTAAGTTTGCTGAATATACTTCTGAATGTTTCCTAATGAATTTGATAATGCTGTTACAAGCAATCAACTGTAATTAATGCGCTATGCTTGTCTTTCTGAAATAAGGCCACTAAAGACCGTTTCAAAAGCCTGAATTCATGTATTACTTTTAAGTGCTCTCCATACAAAATACTATATCCTGGCAATGGCTTCCTTTAGTTTGTATTTTCTCAGTGTGAAGTTCTGGCTAAAGCAAGCATGAAAGCTGCTATTCAAAAGCACGTGATACAACTTAGAGACCTTTCTCCTGAGTTCTGTGGGCTGTGTAGCCCACGCTTGAAAAAATTTGAAAAAGAAGTTGTATCATGAGCTAAAAGACAAGCTGATTAATGCTTCACAGGGCTCTCCTGAGCTGTGGGTCTAGATTGCCCTTTTCTGTCACTAACCAGTTTCGCCAGTGCTTCCATGATAGACTCTATCTTCACTTTTAAAAATGCTAACAGGCTCCTTGTGGATGGGATCAAATGACTGCTCTGTTCCCTTCACCTGTGAAATTTCAGAGACTACTTGAAAAGGGCCATTGTTTCCCAGGAATGCCAGGCCTAGTTCAGGAAAGAAAGTCTTCATTTCAGCAGGAATTTGGAGTCTGCTTGAGAAGGCCTTGCAGTTAGTAGGTGAAAGCTATGGCACATTCATTAAACATCTGAACATTTATAGTGACTGGGCCTCACCTTTCCTGGGTTCTTTTGCTTACTCCTGCTGAGTGGGTAGGAAGGAGAAGGAAGGGTTCACCGCTAAAACCATCAGGTTTGAACTATGATTAGCCCTCCAGACACAGGTTTCTCTGTTCTTGGCTCTGTCTTAAGCATTTATAACACTTGTGCACTTTCATGTGAATAAACTTCTATGTTTAATAAGCATTTTGAAAAAAAAAAATCTAATAGAATATGCTTGTACCTGACTACAAGGAAAAGATACAGGGAATGTATTCAAGATCAGACAGATGATGCCTGCTTCAACAAATTGAAAGTCACATCTAGGGTGAAAACTGGAAATAGAAACTAAGAGAATATTCTGGTATTTTTAAAACCATTTGAAACACAAGCACATAGGCAAACCATTTTTACAAGAATCTACTTGGAGTGGCCAACAGTTTTACTATCTGAGAGTCCTACTAGTTAAATCTCTGGGATATTTTCTACGGATTGAGTTGGGAATGTTTCCAGGATGGACCAATGATGCTAATAAGCTATATAGCTTTTCATAATCCATACTAGGAGTAGTTGATCCAGTGTCATGAAACCTTTAATGCATTACACAGTAGATGCAGAACATGCAAATGTGAAACACAAAATAAGGATGAATAATTTTAGTAAATTTGTAACCAGATTGGCTGAGGCGAACAAAGGGGAGAAGTCTTCAACGGGTTTTTCAACCTGTTTTTCAAAGGAAGGAGAAATCTGACCTGAATATAAACTAATGATAATAAGTACTGTGCTCAGTGAGCTGAAGCTCTGGAAATTTTATTTTTTGTACAAATACATTTCTTCTCTGTTTTGGTTTCAGATCTCATTTAATCTCAACATGGTAACACTTTATTGACATTAAATACTCAGGTTATAATAAACTGACTTTGTTTTCTGAAAGTATGGACCAGAATGTAATGATAAAGCTAATAATGTATCCTAAAAACCTCAGGAGATTTTTTGACATTTTAGGTTTTTCTTTCTTTTTTTAAAAATGTTTCCAATGATCTAGCTAAAAAAAAGTTGTAGCACTGTGTGTCCTTAGACCCTGGTATAGATGGCACACAAAAGGAAGCTTGTCCTTTTGGGACCTGGCTCTGAATCAATTACAGACGACAGAGAAATACTCTTTTGTGGCTGCTAAAGTTCAGGAATGAATTCTGGCAGGCTTAGCCAATTCCCTAATGTAGCATCCACGTTACCAACATCAAATTGGCAGCTTTTGCCTGTCCCAGTGGGAACAGGGTAATGAATGGATTTCGTTAAGGTGTCCTGACTCATCTACAAAGTGCCTGGTATATGCACCAAAGCTCTCCTGTATAACTTCCAAAAAGCTGTCATTCAAAGAAAAATAAAGTTTAGAAAGCTTGCTGGCTAGCACTAGCATAGCACACGACTGGGTTTCAGTCTGCTCTGAGAGCCCTAGAAAAAGCTGCTGTTCATTTTCCTTCTAATTGGTAGACGCTAGGGCACTGTAAGAGAAATACGTTTGTCATAATCTCTGATTTTTTAATTTTCAATGTGTTTTTATGGAAGATAATTTCTTTATGATCTTCCCACTTTCCTACTTTTTTTCACTATCCTATCAAAATAACTTACTCAATGCCAAGACTATTTTGCCTAATGAAAATTTTAAGTGACTTTCCCTGGAATAAGACACTGTCTTTCTTGAGTTCCCAGGCAGTGTGTTTAGGAATTTCTAGAGAGTAATACAAATTTTTCTGTGAGGCTCTTACCTCTGCCTATGTAGTGAAGATTGACAATGGATCCAAAAGCAAATACACCAGAAAAAAACCAAAGAAGTCCAGATTCTAGAGAAATGACAAGCCAGTTCTTTTATTATCTTTCCACAAGTATGTCTAGATTCCTACTCTCTCTCTCTCTCTCTCTCTCTCTCTCTTTTTAATAGGACCTATTCTTAAAATTTCAGGATATTTATTTTTAATGCAAACACAAAGAAACAGGGAAAATCTTAACTCCATTTTTACTTAATTTTTTCAGTCCTCACTCATGTCCCTAAAATCTATGCCAATGTTCAGGGAAAAATAAGTGATAAGTAAGTTTATCGTACTCTGATAAAACAAGAGTAAGAATTTGGTCTACCTATACACACTTTTCTGTTTAGCCTTCATTGCACAAAATGAAAGAGAATAAAATGACCAAGGTTAAGGTTTTCCTTCAGTTTCCCTCATTTATTTTGGTTGCTTCAGCAAAGATTGGCAACATTACTGGACTCTGAAGGCACAGGTGATCAGGTGTAATAGAAAGATAATTAAACAACAAAAAAAACTTGTCATTAGAATGATCTATTTAACTGTTGGGTTTTTTTTCAATATGAAATTGAACTTTGACTTTTTGAAGGGCTTGTGGTGAACAAATTAATTCTCATCTTCACTCTACTGTAAATCAGTTTATATTCACTGCACACAACTGCACTAGACTGGTGTCGTGTTAGTCGGGAACTGAGTCCATGTGCCTAATTGTAAATACGTGTACATATGTATATACATATGTATAGTTTCTAGAGGGTTTGTATGTTCTTTCAGTACTTTCAAATAAGTAATTGATTTGCTGGTATGAGTAAGTCCCCCAAGGAATTACATTACAGAATCATTTAAAATATTTGCAGACCCTCCCAAGCAGAACATGTTAAAAATGTTAAATGTTAAAAATGATATAGAGATATCACACACTTTTCACCCTGGCTATGATAAGTGATATGAAAAAAGAGAGAGACAAAAAAAGTCTCAATAACAAAATCCACATTGAAAAGTTAGACGCTTTGAACTTTCCCATCACCTTTCCAGTGTTTCCCCACAGGCTGTCTAAAAGACAACTCAGCAATGTCTGAATGGAACTGCACACAATAGCTCCTTCACAAGTAGGTCTTTAATTGATTACGGCTGTGTTTATAGAAGCAGAAGAGAATTTACACAAAATGACGGATTGCCTTTAGTGTTAAAATAGTTTGGTAATGTTAATGGTAAAGGAGGTCCCTTTTACCTCCTCTTCAGCTGCATGAAGTCCTAAAGATGAGCTCTTTGTTACCTCAGCTTTCAAAATCTTTTTCTTTCTCTCCTCCCCTTCCCACTTTTTTCTTTCTTTCCAAGTAGTGATATTCCTAACTTCCTGGATTGCATGAGCTGTGCAAATTTACATAAAGAATAATAACTAACTGGCTATTGCAATGTTAAAATCCTCCAAAATTGCAGATTCAAATATTACATATGAGAAAGCAGAAGAACAAACAATACAAACCTACAGGAACTCATCCTTGCTGCACCACTGCCTGTGTCAATTTGCTCAGATAATCACAAAGGCAGTGTTTGAGAGTACAGTCAAAAGGTTAATCCAAATCAAGTACTGGGAATAAATCCCCTTTTTTCTATTTATATTAAAATACTCCCACCTAACGAGTTAATGGTGCCGTGGGTGGACGTGGCTCTGGACCCCCGAGCCCCCACGGATGCTGGCAGCACAAGCGCTGGGAGGGAATCTGCCTGGCCTCCCTTCAGCTGATGACTCACTCCCCACTCGCAGCCCAGAGACCAACCCCCAAATCCGGCTTGCGGAGGCCGGATAGCCCCGGATTAACCCTGTCTCACTTTACCCTGGGGATGTCTTGCATTTCCCTGTTAATAGTGACCTCTAATGGTCACATGCCTGAGTATCACAGACTTTTTTAACTATGAAAAGAGGAATAGAAATGATTATTGTGCTTTTGTGATACCAGGTTTAACTTCAAGATAGATACTTAGTTTCAGGACTGAAAAACCGTTCAAAGCCTTATCACAACTTCCAAGCATAGGGAAAGATTACATTTTTTCTTTTCTGATTTTTTTTTTAATTCTAAAATTTTAAAAATATTTTTTTCTCATATTTTAAAATCATTTTTAACCAGGATTCATGAACTTCTAGAATCTCCAGTTAATTTGATTGAGGGTGATTCTAACGTTGAGCCATCAAGTTTAAAAACTGTGTTTCTTCTCCCTTCTTCAAGGGGAGATAAGAATTTTAAACGGTGTTTCTTTTTCTTTTTGATGCGCCTGAATTAGTTGGCGGTTGAAGTAAGCAGAGACAAAAAACAAACAAACAAACAAAAACACATTACAGATCATGCTGTGCAGTTTCTATTTATTTGGAACACATTAAAAGTCTCATCTGATACTGTATTCAATTTAATAGAAAGATACTTCAAATAGATTCTTTCTTTTACCTATATGATTTTAAGTGTCAGGAGAGAGCTGTTATCAGAAAATTACAGCATTCTAGAAACACAGACACGAATAAGCCAGGAGGGTTTGATCAATACCAAAATACACTAAAGAAGCCTTTGGGGGTATGAACATCCCTGCCAAATATCTTCTAAGCTGCGATTGTACTGAATGCCTCTTGATTGGAAAACATGTTGTCACGACGCTTTTTAGTGAGACTTGTCTTTTCCAAACTGTGACTCTTCACTGGATGATTCATCACGCTGCCTGCTTATGTTGCCACACTGAAACATGCTACTAGTACAATTTAACAATCTTATAGTGAACAGCCATATCTCCAGCAAAAGAATGTCAGGAAAAAAAAAAATTCCCGAAATTAGCAGTGAGAAGAAAGGTGTGAGGAAACAGGGACAGGAAGTTCTTTTTCTTGTTACAGTGCAAATTCAGAGCAAATTTTCTCGTACCTGTTAAATTATGCTGGTTTTACAGAAGGAGAAAAAAAGATTGGACTCTTATTAATAATGACTTTTACAGTATTATTTTTAGTTTTCCAGAATTGGATCAAGTATTTATGAAAGAGTTTCTACTTCTCATTAACTAGAGCTTTATAAAACTGAAACATCTGAGAAGCTATTCATCCACATTTCACAGCAGATTCTTCTTGACTGTGCTCTCAGCCATTTTGTATCTGCTTCTTGTAACAGATGACAAATTTGGCTGGTATTCATGGAAGCAGCTGATTTGAAGTTAGTACTAGAGAATAACAGGAATAGACAAAATTCTTTGCATGAACTGTCTGAAAGTGAATTTACACCACGCAACGCCATCAATTCAAGGTGCAATGACAGACATACTCCTACTAAATGGACCTCAGTTTACTCGAGAATGACTAAGTAGGAAAGAAGGAAAATACAATGGGAAAACTATGTAAAGACAAAGATGGCAGCAGTAGGTCAAAGTCTCCTTAATCTGTTCCTATACAGCATTTGGCATGGTGGTGTTACGAAAAGGACGGAGTGCTTGGCAGCGCCTGTCACCTCAACAGGAGAAGAGGTATGGCTGCTTTTGCCAGGGCGACCTGCCCCAAGGAGATCAAGCCTCACATGAACTGCCAACTTAGATGCATGAGGAAGCAATTTGGGACTACGAAGTAAACATTGCTAGTGGCATAAGAAATAATTCATAAATAATCCCTTCAGTTTTCAGATACTACAGCTTAAAGTAAGACTGTAAACTAACATATGAATTTAAGTTTCAGCTCACTTCTCAGCTATGCACTACAAGACCTACGAGTGGTTAAAAACCTTCCTACCTCCTAAACTGCAGTGTCAAGAGATCGAATAGGAACAGGCCAGTACAACCCTGTATTCACTTGATTCTTCCAAATCTGTTCAAGAATGGAACCTTAGTTTATTCTTTCTTCCTCCATTAATTCAGTTGAACTTTTTGCAAGGAAATCATGCTTCCTATCCCAACTCTGCAACTGCTTTTTTTTTTTTTTGAAGACTCAACAAAGAATGGAACTACTTATATGAACCTGGAATAATGGAAAGACTTTTTTTTTTTTTAATTTTTCCAGTTGCCATTTTCAAAAATACAGATCACCTGATGCTGATAAAAGCATGGACCCATTTGATATATCTGAGAAGGCCAAAAGCAAACATTATCAGACAAGCAATAGTCTTACTTCAGTCTCACAGAGAGTTCATATTCATGCAAAAAATTTGTGACAGAAACAATACATCTTATGGAAACTCACAGAGCTATAAACACATGCTCCCACCAGAAATGTCAAAGTTGTCAGTTCCCCATGCAAACACATTCAGAAATTCTAAAATAACTACATGCAACATTTGCTCTTGCAAATGTACATCACATTCAGGAGTCAACTGAAGAAAAACGGCATTAATCCTCCAATCAATCAGTACAGCACATCCTAGTAGACTATACAAATCAGTAAACGAAATGTATATGTGCTTATGAGCTTGATCCTGACTGTATGAGTTAGTGTGGCCCCATTAACATCAACTGAGCTAATGCTGAATTTAACTCAGTTTCTGTTTCTGAACAAACAAAGTTGCCCTTACTGTACATTTGCTTGTGGTCATTGTAGTTAAAGGTCCAGAAAGGGAACATGGCCTTTTATTTTTAAACATTTAAAAGGCTAGTAAGATTTTGTGCCTACCATTTAATTAACCTAAGAAATTCACCAGCATAGGCTACTATTTTGACAGATGCAAAAGCAGATCAGAAGTCAAGATGAGAAGGGATAACACATGCAGTAACATTAGCTAGGAAAAAATTTATAATAAGTTTCATCAATCAGGAGGAATATGTTAAGGAATATATTTCTTCCCTGTGGGCAGAAATGGGAGTGTTTATTAGAGTGTTACACAACCTAATACTTGCAACTTTTCCTTCAAAACTTGTCATTAGCTGGATACAAAATAGTAAGGGAGGTAGACCAGTTAGTCTGCTCTCTTACACTCTTTTGCTGTTAGAAAAGACTGCAAGTGGGGTGAAAGAAGCACTGATGAGTTGCCTGGGGCCTATTTTAAAATCCAGTGAAACTATTTTAAGTCCTTCAAATTGTTTCAATGGATGCTAGATCATGTGAAAGCTGAGACTGCATTTAGAAAATTAATCCTTACTTTTATTCAATTTATTTAGTGCAGTGCCTTCTGTGGAGTAGACTCAAAGCACCTATAGCGTAACAGCTGGTGAGATCTTTCTGAACCGTTTTGTTATATTATATGTATCAAAGGTGGTAAACCTCAATATAGATACAACACATGATTTCTAAAATTTACTTACGTTATGTAAATAAGATAATAGCAATCAGATATATATTAAATCTTATCAATGTAAGATATATTTAAATGTCTTGTTTAAATTAATTTATTATATCATTTATTATATCAAGTAAAACTATTTTATCATAACACATGGAAAATATAATAGCACAGGGGTATAAATTTAATTTTCTTTTTTGAGGAGAAAGGCGTTTTTACTCAATCTTCAATGAAGCATGATAATCACAGAAATTCCACGGACATGTTTGCAACTGATTAAACTAGTGACAGCCCTTAAATGGATCAAAGAGGTTGATGATTCTGTGGGCATATTTTGTACCTGAACTTCTGTTTTGACAGTCAGGCCTGAATGCACCAGTATGTCTTTTAGTTGTCTTTACCATTCTGTGCTATTTTCTTTTAAACTGTGCTTTGAAACTAATATGGATATGCTATTGTGATCTGTGCTGTTTGTAGCAGTGAATTGTAAATGTACTTAAATTACAGGCTGTAGATGCAGGAGTAATTTCATCTAAAGTGAAGCTATTATGAAATGTTTTGGAGCATAGCACTTCTGCACTTGGTACCCAACTTTGTAAAATAATTTACAAGTTTGGGTGTTTCAGAAAGAACCTGCTTGTACTAAAGTGTACTATGGGTTATATAACACAACAGAAGCAATACTCAGTCTGCAATACAGCTTCATTTTATACATATTCCTTACCAAAACAAAAACTTTAATTTTAAACTTTACTGCAAATTATTTTTAAAATGTAAGATCTGTAGTGTGTACAGATGTGACAGTGTGTCTAATTCTCTGGAGGGACATAAGGGAGTTAAGAAGGTACAGAGAAAGGCATCTAAAGTGATCAAGAAGAGGCCAGCAGATACTTTATGGGTTAGGCTAACAAAGCTGCACTTCCTCAGTGTGCAGCATACAAAGCCAAAGGGGCAGGAACAAGGTTTGCAAAACTATGAAAGTGCTGAATAAGGTAAATGCAGAACTGCTTTTCAGCAAATGCCACAACACATGATAAGAGATACCACAGACTAAAGAAAATACTTAACAGAGTGGGTAGCAGTTTCTGGAACTTGCTACCACAAGCACTCACGGAGACAGATAGTACTAGCAGGTTCAAAAAGGGACTAGGCAAGTTCATGGGTGGTAAGGGTGTAAATGGGTGCTAAAAGGATTATGTATCCACTAATACCTGGTACAGCAGTTATGGATTCTGGAGGTTTATGATAGGAACAAACTGCAGTTAGTGGCTACACTTGAATATCCCCCCTAAATAGTATCTCCTACTGCTACTGTAAAGAGCAGACTTGGGACTAGATGCACTATGCATTTGGCAGAGTATTTATGTTTTCATTTTTTTTAAGTGCTTCCTTTGAGTTTTTTTTTAAATATT
>VXAL01014437.1:82248-133340 GCA_013399475.1 Chauna torquata | reverse complement strand
GGCTCTCACCGGGGCCCGGCGCCGGCCGCTTCCCTCCCCTCCCCTCACGGAGCCGCCGTTGACACCGCGGCGCGTGCCGGCCCCGGCCCGCCACACCTTCAAACGGGGCCGAGCCACGGCGCGGCGGAGGAAGGGGGGGGGGGGCCGGGCACCGCTGCGTCCGCGGCTCGTTCCGCGCCCACCCGGGGGTTGGCAGCCCCCGCCGGTACCAGAAGGTGGGAACCGCTCCGTGGGGCCCCGCGCAAAGTCGTCGCGTTGCGGGTGCGGCCTCGCTAACCGAGCGCCGCGGCCCGAGCACCCCTCCGCGGTAGCGCCGATGGGCCGCCCCGCAGCGTGAACCGTAACGGCTGTAGGCTCCTGCTGTCCACCACCCCCGCCTGGGAATGGAACGCTCCAAGCCCCGGGCCGAGGCAGCGCGGCGGGGCTCTACCATTGAAAACGCGGGGGGGAGGGGAGGGATACGAAACTGAGGGGCCTCGTGGAAGAGAGGAGAAGCGCGGGCGTGAAGAGAGGGGCGGCTGCAGCCGCGGCCGGGCGAGGCCTCGGCGCCGGGCGTTTCGTCTGGAGCAGGGCCTGGACACCCCGGGGGCTCCGACACAGCGTTCCTCAGCGGCTGCGTGGTGGCGAAGGCGTCAGGGTGTGGTGACCGCGCTGCTCCGGCCCCGTGCCAGGGCCTCAGCCAGGTGAGGAGGCCCCGCAGCTCCCTGAGGGCCCGGCCCGGCCACAGGCACGGAGCTGCTGGAGCCGTGGGGGTCTGGGGGGGCCTGGAGGATGCGGGCAGGGCGCTGGTGGGGGCCGCTGCGCGTTCGTGGAGCACGCAGCGCTGCTGCTGGGCTGCGTGAGCTTGGCGTCCCCTCAGTACTGAGCACGTCCCCGGCCGCGGTGCTAAAGGTTTTCTGTCGCTTCCTTGTGCCTTGGTTTGCTGGCCTGTACGCCGGGGTGGTGAGAGCGGCCCGTCTTTCTGTTCAGCGTTGCAGACTTGCTCATGTTCCTGCTCAGAGAAAGGGAAAACCACAGTGTAAGTAAAGGAAAATTTTTTGCTTAGATTCGGTGCATAGTCAGCGTGGCCCGATGCCTAGGAAACATGGCATAACCTTGACTTTCATACTGCAGGTAGCTTCATATGTTTGGTACCTCCAAAAATCCAGCTGGTAGCCTGGAGGAATACCCATTTTACACACTGGGACTGGAGAAACTAAACAAGACCGATCTTTCTGTACCCATTCTTTGTAGCATGTAGCACTGCTCACAAAAGGAGAGCTAAGCACGGTTTCACTCCTTGCTGTGTGTCCCTGCCAGCTGTCAAGGCACCGTCTTCCTTAACAAAGGCATTACTGGTGTGACCTTCCCAACTCGGTTCCCAACCCCTCCTTTGCGATATATTTCATAGGTGGAAGTTGCGAATACTTCAGGAGGCCTTTGCAGGCTGAGCCAAGCTGCAGCCAAACAAAAGGCAGTCGCCGTGTCCGGCTCCCCTTGCCCTCTGTGGAATGGCAGGAATTTCTCTGCCGTCCATAGTCTGGGGGAGTTACAGCATCAGTGCAGGGCTGATTGTTTTTATATCTAAAGCCTGTGCAAGGCTGTGGCTTAGTGGCTGTCAACTGCCAGGGTATTAACCTTAGACCTGTCAGGGTGAATAAAATGAAAAAGCTGGCTCTGTAGTGCTGGAGAGGCTCCAGAGAGCGCCACTGACTGGTACTGGGTTTGCAATATCTGCAGTGTCCTTCCACCTAATTCTCATTTGTTTTTATCTGTTTTCTTTCTGGTGGGCCCAGAAAGCAGTGGGCAACCCTTTGGCCATGTACCTTTTTGCTGTAACCTCCTCTTGACTTCACCAGGACTGGATTTAAATCTTCTGGGGGGCAAAATGCCCAGTCTGCGCTCTTCGTGCTCTAATGAAACGTTTGCCTTTCTTCGCCCTTCCAGCACTTTCCTATTTCCTAAGCATCTGATAACACTCAGTGGCTGACACCTGCGCTGTCGATGGCTGGAGCTGGGAGGTCACAGAGCACTGCAAGCCTGTGGGGCAGGGGATGGGAGGTCTCGGGGTGACCTGCGCTCAGCCCCACGCGTGTGTGGGACAGGCACGAGAACCAGCCCGTTCGGGAGCTGGGGCCTTGATCCGCCCCTCGTAAAACAGCTCTGTCCTCCAAAGTCTCTGAAACGCTTAAGATGTCTGGATGTTGTGGCTGGAGAAATGCAGAGGATGAAAGGCACAGTGCTGGCACGCCATGTGGGGACGGACAATCCAATTACTACATGTAATTAGTTACAGCTTCACAGCTGGGCTGCGTGAATGATGCTGCAGCTCTTAGCCCACTGCAGTTGCAAAGGAAAATATCCTGGGAGGGTGTTAAAGGTGGTTGGAGCTACCGCCATTGCTGTGGGTTTGCAGCAGGTTAGGGGTGCAGTTAATGCAGCTCAGCTGATGAGTTGTAACCCATATAGTTTTTATAAACAACTGCACACTGAGGGGGCTAGCCGTAGCCTGAATCCACAGCTGTCCCACTGTGCATCTGCAGCACACGGCTGTGTTAGAGCGATCTCCTTAAACCGTTGGTGATTTCCTTGCTGCCCTGCAGAGCTGTAAAAAATATCCCATCAAAAAGCAGTAAGGGAAAACTGCTTGGCTCGGGCAGCGCTGCAGTTACATCACATGGTGACCGGCCCTTGGCTTGGGGGTGGATGCTGCTGAGAAACGAGCTGGGCAAACCCCGACGTGTGGACAGCTCTTTCCTCTTCCTCTAAGCACCCCACAGCTCGTCTGGAGTGTGGGGTTTGCCAGGTCAGCGTGGCCTGGGGGGAATTCACTCCCTCCCAAATCGAGGGCCCTGCAGTCCAGCAGCACAGGCCATAGCACTGATTTCTGTGCACTCTGCAGTCAGGCGGACCCAGGACTTTTTCATTTGACTGTTTTTTTCCAAGGATGGACTCGCCACAGAGAACGTGTCTCGACATAGCAGGCTGACCCCAGGCAGAAGCAGGGCTGTCTGCTCGCCTTGCGTAAGCTGATAATTTTTCTGTGAAACTTTCCAAAAATAGCACATGCAATGCATGCACAGTCAATGGCTCTGGCACGGAAAGTTCAACAGCAGGAGAAGGCGAGGGGAGTGAAGGCAACGGGGGCCTTTGCACATGGTGCAAACGTTGCGTTTGCATGTACAGGAGCTTCAGTGCAGTGGGTTCATCCCAAAGAGCTCGTGCAGCCATGAAGGGGCGCAAGGAGGCTTTGGGGGTGGTTGCTCTGCTCAGAGCCCCAGGGAGGGGCTGGCAGGCAGCTTATGGGCAGGAAGGCCGCTGGTCGTGAGAAATAAAGCCAGTAAAGCTCATCGTGAGGCCAGTCTGACCCAAATCCTGTCCAGGAATTTCCCCCAGTGCTCCCTGTTTGGCTTCATGTGATGCCAGACCCTGCTTTTGCCCCTTCCTGATCTTCAGCTTTGTGTGGGGAAGCCAAGAGTGGAGAGATTAGTATGTATGTCAGAGAATAAAACAGCACAGCTCGCTGGTAACTTCAATTTGCTCTTGTGTCTCCGTTTCAGAGCAGGGCCCAGATCTCCCAGCCTAAATCTTGGTCCCAGAGGAGGCAATTGTGTGTATTTAAATATATATGCATTTGCCCTGCATTCATTTCCTTTCCTCAGTGACTGGTGACATGAAGAACTGTAATAGCACAATGCATTTTTAATGCATTTCCTGCAGATTTCTGCAAGGGAGTCCAATTCCTGGGTGGCTTTAAGTTGCCGCAAAGGCTGAGGACCTGAAGAGCGCTGATAATAAGTGGGGTAGGTTTTTTTAATCTACCATTTTAATGAGCTCCATCCATCTGTCTGATTAGATTAATCTCATTTATTTCATCCAGGCCATTTAGATGAAATCCCGACAGAGGAAATGGGGACTTTGGGTCTTTCAGGGTGAGCTCCTGAGTGTCAGGCAGCAACCTCCTTGGGGATATTTCCAATTTGCCCTTTTATAGCTTCGGAAGTTCGTAACCCCAGCATTCATGTCGGGAAGCACCCATCCGCACTGCGAACCTGCCCACATTAGCAGCACGTCGATGATGTGCCGCTGAGAGCCCTGGCACCTCTCCTCTGCCCTGATTCGAGCAGCTCCCCCAGGAGAGCAAAGCCAGCCTGGCAGGGAGGGCTCAGCTTGCTGAAAAAGCATCTGCCAGGCAGGAGCAGGGAAGCTGCATCACTCTGCCCGTCCCTGCACGTCCCAAGGGCAGCGAAAACCCTGCACGGGAGCATCCTCACCAGTGGCACAGCCGCGCTCTCGCAGAGCTGCCGGCACGGCTACGCTGGGCGCAGCGAGGCAGCAGCGGGAGGGAAGGGCCCGCTTGTTCAAACAGAAATACCTTCGGCAGCGGCGGCAGCCAATGGAAGGGGAAATGGATTTTTTGTTTAAAAGATGGCGTTGTTTTTTCAAGTCTGACGAATGTGAAAGTCCCCATTTAAAGGAGGCGAACCTGCAGTGAAGTTGGTCACTGTTTACACACCCACGCGCCGACTGGGGCGGCCGAAAGCAAACTTCCTGGTGTATCCTGATCCAAATCACCTGGGAGCAAAGCTCAGCGAGCACAGCACCGAGCTGTGAGCGGCCGCGAGCAGGGCTGTGGCTCTGATTACAGAAAAGCAAACCTTGTCCGAACAGAGACGTAAAGCCCAGCCGGCGTTACCATCCCCGCTCCCAGAAAATGGGGGAATTTGGAGCCTACGCGCTGCAGCTTTGGCTCTGCTGGAAATTCTCCTCCTCCCAGGAGGAGAGCGACGAGGGTGGAGGGCAGAAAGCATGAGCAGGTGTTTTTGGAGGGTGTGGAGGGGAGAGCTGGGGAAGACAGGAGTTTTCCTCTGCCCCACAAGCCAGGAAAGCTATTTTTGCAGGAGCTCCTGGTGCACCAGACAAGGTCAGGATTGTTTCTGTGCTGGATGCTGGTGCAAATATGTGGGCAGGCGGTTGGATCCTGAGGAGCTTGTAGTTTCCCTGCAAGCAAATGAAGTATTAGTGCCTGTCTTGTCCAGGTGAGAGGACGTAAATGCTGGGCTGCACGGTTCTGGTCTTGGTGTCGGGGCTGCCGCAGCCACTGGTTGCAATTTGGGAGCCGGTTGGGCAGGCGAGTTTCCTCTGCTGCTTTGGCGTGGATGTGGAAGGCGCGTACGTGCCCATAGTGCGCGACGTGTTTTACCGATGACTACAGCAGCTAATAATTCCCTCCTCCTAAACCAGAGCATGACCGTCTCCACGAGACATCCCATACACGCCAGCTGGTCGTTGCCACCTCGGTCGCAGTGCACGTGTCCGGGCTGTGGAATCTGGCCGCCTTCAGCAAACCATCGCCCACCCAACCCAGCCTCTTGTGGCCAGCACCTGATGTCAGCGCGTTGCGAACCGATCCCGTCATCGCACGCTCAGGACATGTCAGTGCTGGGTAAACTGAGGCTTGGAGGAGTTTGGCTCGTGGTCACGTCGTCAGCCTGGGCTGGTGCTGAGGAGCTGCTCTTCATGCTCTCTTGCCCCGCTGGATGTTCCCGGATACAGTTTTGGGCACTTTTGGCAAAGCACGGGTTCACTGCCAGTGCCGCTGGCTCGGCGCGTTTGGGTGATCTTTGTATTTGCTGACTTGACTCCATTCTTGCTTGGTGGAGAGCTCGACTCTGGCGGTGCCGTGGTATGGGGAGGCCCGAACCACACACAGCGCTCGGGCAGGGATTCCAATCCCAAAAAAAAGTTCAAAGGTGTTTTGGCTTAATGCGGTTTATCTAAATTGCTTCATGTTAGTTAATCTGGATTAACACAAATGCTCTTGGAGTGGTTGGCTGGGGAAAGGCTTGCTAAGATATCCTGACTTTTCCAAAAGTGAAAAGTTTGAGCTGGGGGCGGGGAGAGGTCCCATCTCACGTTGAGTGCGTGCAAGCCCTGTGAACAGAGCATGACTGTTCTCATCCCTGCTGCTCAAATCCGAGGGCTGCCTTCGAGAGTCATCTCTGGCACCCACACACTTCAGTCGCTGAGCGGCTTCCCCCGCCGCGGTGGAGAATTAACCCCCAGGTCTCTCCGGGGCTGTGTGAACCCCTCTTTCGGCTGGCGTGCCGCAGCGGTTGGCACGATTACTTAGTGAACTCCAAGGTAAATGGGAGGTCAAGCCCAGATTTGGACGTAGTGGTGGGCGCGAGCGTGACCGAGGGAGCCATGTGATGGGGACAACGTCCTGCAGAAGCAGCTGATCTCCCCGTCCTCTCCTCTCCCGAGGGCTGGGATTAGGAGAGATTTTACAGCTGAGTGGCCGGCCTTGCGTAAAGATTTGGTTTGCAAAGGCTCCACCCAGCCAGCCTCTTGTCAGGAAGGACTTTTTAGGTATTTATGGCCATTTTGCATGTCAGTGGGACCATTCACGCCTGCTGGGGGACTGTCCCTGGGAGGGATCACCCCTGCACGTCTGTGGAAACTTCCCACCTTGAGAACAGGCAGAGAAACACCCCATGGGGAAACTAGGACTCGGGGAGAATAATTGCAAAGCCCAGTGCTTCAGAGATGATTGTCTCATATTTGTGCATTTGCCTGGGATTCACGTGTGCTTTCTTGCCCTGCAAAAGGCTTCTCGTGCAACTTCTAACAAGTCCTCGCACCTCGGAGCTTGCTTCCTCCCGTGTGATGGGGAGAGCAACCCTCCCCACTGGCTGCCCGTACACGGACCGAGGATGCTAGGGTGCCCTGGGGAGGGGACAGATCGGCACCATGAAGGATCCGGCCCCAGCTCTCGGCAGCCACGAGCTGCAGCGATCGGAGCGCAGCGCTCCTGTGGAGCTGCGATGGAAGTTGTAAGCGAGACCTGGGCACTGCCCAAAACCTGGGGACTCCCCCGGCCCCAGTGCAAACAGCAGATTAACAATTTATTTGACGTGTTGCGGCTGGTTAGTTTCTTCACCCGCTCTCCTGATCAGAGGGAATAAATGTTGCAGTGTGCAATAATGTTCATTTCAGGTGAGGGTAAATATAGAAAGGAAAACCTGCTGAGAGCAAGCCATTTATTTCTGCGTTTGGAACCCTCTGCTCATAAACAGTCAGTCATACCCATTTGGAAAATCCCAGCGTGGTTTTCTTGGCCATCCTAGAAGAACGTTTACTTTCCTGTAGGTTAAGAAGTTCGTTTTAAATTAAAAAAATAATAATGGCATCTCACTTCCAGCTGCCCTCGGGTGTTTAGGGCTTGTTGACACACTAAGGCCGCTCTGTTCTCCGGCAAGGCTGCTCTGGTGCAGGATCACAGAGGGGATCCTGCAGGGCTTTCCCAGCTGGCCGTGCTGGGGGTAACTTGTTCTTTGATTTCCTCTTGTCCCCCAGCTTTGGGGACACAGGGGGGTTTCAGTTCGGGATTTGGTCAAACCTCTCAGCCGTGTGTGGGAGTCGAGGGCAGCAGGCGGGCGTTTCGGTTAAAACACCCAGCTTTTGGGGTTCCTAGTGCTGGTGGTGAGGATGCAGAGAGGTGCTGGGGTGGTCTCAAGAGCCCCGGGGCTCAGGGACTGTGTCTGCAGGGAGGCAGCAGGGCTGGGGTAGGGGGACGAACCCGCCGTGCTGTGCTCACACCGGACCAGGAAACCTCTGAGGGTTTTCAGGAGAGCATGCCAAAGACAACAGGACAGTGTGGACTTGCAGGAGCATCCATCAGCCATGCCCCACTGTCCAGATGCTGCAGCGTAGAAGAAACGCCCCAAAACAGCATTGTAGGGGACAGCTAAGAAAGGTGGGGATACCCTGGCTCGACCTGGCACCTGGGCTCTGTGTTCCTCCTCTATCCCGACAGCGGCACCGAGGACCGGTGCAGGAGACGGCGAAGCGGCCGCTTTGGCTTGGCTCGCTGCCTGGCCGGCTCCACGCCGCTGGCACCGGAGAACGGGAGCCAAGGCGCTGCAGCCCGCGAGAGGCAGCAGCCTGCTCCTGGCTCTGAAGTCCTCTACAGTCAATAAGGGTCTCTCCGTGTTTTCCGACAGGCTTTGGATTTGGCTCAGGTTTGCCTTGGTTTCCGACGGCAAGAGGCAGTTAAGTCTCTTGGAAGAATGAATTAATTAGCAAATGCCTTTGGTCAGGTCAGTGCCCTCGAGTAGTGTTCTTCACCCTTTAAAGCAACGCCTCAGCACCAGGTAAGCCGCTCTGAAAGGCTTGTATTGCCAGTAGTATTTTAAGAGCTATGCATACATCATCGCAGAGGAACCCTGCTTTAAAAAAAAAAAAAACCCTCCCCAAAAATGCGATGTTGACTCTAATGGTGGCATTTGTGTCAGCAACAAAATATTGACGCAGTTGGCTCAGGGCTGGCTGGGGCTTCTGGAAATAAACTAATGCCTTGTTAAATTGTATATGGAAATGCAAGTGGGAAAATGACTGACATCTTAACACAACTCAGACAAATAAAATTGCTGCTTTACTACAGTGTGAAAAAACTCAGGAATTAATAGGTCTCCTTCTGCTCGGGGGCGTTGGATTTATCCCTGACTAAGATTCATAAACTATTTTAAGGAGAGAAGTGCTACTTTTAAACACACGTGTCTGGGTCCTGGAGTTAAAGTGGTGTCAGTGGTGCCGAGTTAACCCTTGCCTTCTTGCAGCGTGTTGGCCCCCAGGGTAACGCTCAGCAGAGCAGCAAGCCCTGTTCTTGGCAGATAGCGCTCTCGACGGATATATAGACATATCAACACCTGATAAATACTATTAGTTTATTTTTGAGGGGTGTTAAGTATGATGTGTTCTAACAACTTATGTCAGAAATGCATTTCAGTTCAGCAGAATCTGAACTCTGAGCTTGATTTTACCTGTGTGGGACATAAAAATGCATTTAAAATAAAACACCTGCTCCATAGCAGTGCCTGGGATGAACTTGAAGCAGACGCGCAGAGCATTGCTGAGTCAGTCTGGGGTGGGATCCAGCACGCCCCAAAAGACTAGTTTTGACTTCAGTAGCTGAAAGGTCTATTGTTCGGGTATCTTCTATGGGAAATATGATTAACAAAGCTTTAAAGAGTGATGTATTGCTTTCCTTTCTGCCCAAAGCCCCTTCCTTCTCCACCCACATCCTGACGATCTGCCAGTTGGTGTACACATGCTCATGGAAAAGCAGGACAAGGTGAAAGCTGTAGCGAGCTGCCGGCAGCATGGGGTACGATCCACCAGCAACAGCTACTCTGGTGTAATTACACCCCCCTGCACGCCGTAGTGCGATTTCGCAGTAATTATTCTGGAATAAAAGCCTGCCTATTTCAGTAAGAGCTTATGTCACTTAGAAAGCTGTTATAAATTCAGCTGGAAAAAGGGACCCTTATTCTGGGATAAGTGTGGTTAGTGGTTAGCTGGGAACGGGGCTATTCCTGGCGCTGCCATTGACCTTCCCGGTGACGCCGGCTAAGTCACCTCACCTCCATGTGTGTGTCAGCTTCTCCTGCTGCACAGTGGGAATTACAAACAAGGGCTTTCTCCGCACGCAGTTTTGGGAAGCTCTGTGACACTGGAAAAAAGGCATCACAGCGTGGCAGGCAGTCATTTAGTGGGACCTGGTGCTTTTCGCCCCCTTGGAGGCATCTTGATAAAATTGTAGGTTGGGGAAATGAGAGAGGTGCCCAGGAGCTTGCAGTGGGGATGGGCTGAGTCGCTTGAGCCTGGGCCGTTGGCTTATTACTGGGAATGCAGTGTTTTCCCCTCTGTTTTTAAAAATAGTCCATTCTGTTCTGAGTTTGGGACCGCACCCCTCACTAGGGCATCGAAATGTCTCGGCTGCTGCTTTCTTGAGCCAGCTCCTGGCAGCGCAGAGCGCTGGGATGCGTTACCAGCGTTATTTACCACCCGGCGCTCTGGATGCAGCGAGGAGGTTGGGTCCTGCCGAGGGTGATGGCAGCGTTGTGCCTTTGGTCCTCGTGGACTGGAGGAGAAGGCAGATCTCCTGATTCTCAGCACGGTGGCTTAACCACTTGGCCTCTTCTTCCTTCAGTGCCCTGCCTGATTCAATAGCTGGTTCTGCGAGCCCTGAGATCCTTAATGGGAATTTTGCGTCTGCCTGCTACTTTGCAGCAGCTTTTTGCACAGCCTCAGAAATCCCTTTTGGCTCCATCATCATGCAAATATGCACAGGCAGTGCTGAAGATGTGGCTCATTTGTAGCATATGACATTAAATTCATGCTAGAGCTGGGGAGAGCTGGTTTCAAAGATTTTTTCATTTGCACTGATAGCACGGGACAGGTCATGGGCCGGACTTTGCTTTGGAGAAGCTGGTGCTGCCTGCAGAGCAGAGGCACCAACATGCGGGTGAAGGGAGCGTCTGCCCTGGCGTCTTCTCACTACCTCCATCCCTGCGCGGGCTCTGGAGCGGGGCTCACCCCTGCTCCAAAATGGACTCGAGCCAACGAGACAGAGGAGAAAAAGATTTTTACAGCCCATTAGTGCTCCCCAGAGCCATCCAGCCCCTCTTGTACTAAAAGCAGTGGAAGCCACAGGAGCATTGAAGCCGGTTGGCAGAAGATGCCAGCCGGCCTCCCAGCCCGGCGTCCCTTCCTCGTGGCTCTGCTGGAGCCAGTGACCCCAATAGCCCCGGGTGCTGGAAGTCCCTCCGGGAGCACAACAACGAGCTGGTGAGCGCTGGTCCTGTCCCTGGCCCCGAGCTCCCTGTCAAGATGTGCATGGGAGGGTTCCAAGTGCAAATGTGTGTTTGCTAATGGGAAATGAATTGCCTCTTGCCCCGAAGGCTTGCAGCTTGAGGAAAACAACGCAGGGTCTAAGAATGACCTCATATTGCCTCCCAGGGAATGTTTTGCCAGATGAAGGGGGGAGAGGCAGCATCAAGACAGCACAATGTATGTATCTCTCTCCCTGTGTAAACATCCCTGTAGCTGCAGAAACCTCTTAAAACCCAGAATGAGAGGAGAACAGCTGCTTTGATCTGTGGATGTGGTTGTTATTTTCTAAGTGCGGATCCTTTCTTTTTTTAATTTTGCCTCAAATTAAAAGAATGCCTGTTGTGATCTTTTGCTTTTATTTCTTGGCTGGAGACCCGAGCAGGGTGCAGTAAATTTTCATTACTCCCCATGTAACCGTTTCAGCATGGTCGACAATTCCTTGCCGGCTCTTCAGCGCCGCAGCACAATGGACCAAATCTTCTGGCCCTACATGAAGCCAGAGCAAATGGGTTTTGCCCAGAAGTGCTCCACGGGGAGTGGAGGCAGTGGGGAGGAGAGTGCTGCCACCTCCTCCCCTTCCAGACACACACACACGTGCACACACACGGACACACACGCGCACCCCACAGCAGCTGTGCTCTCCAGCTTGCCGAGTTGTCCCAATTGCCTTTGAAGGGCTTCGGAGGGGGCTCCCGGGGCCGGATCCGTGCCAGCCCCGCGCTGTGGCAGCAGGAACTGGTAAGGAGCCACTGGGGCCGAAGTGCCGGGCTGTCCTTCAGGCGATTTCAGTGTGATTCAGGGCCCTCTCTCCAGCGTGCCTGTGTGATCCCGGGGATCTCCATCCGCCTGACTTTCCCCATCTGCACCAGGAAAGGGACAGCCCCTCCGCACGGAGGGAACTGCAGCATGCGCGGCCCCCTGGCAGCACGGGGTCTGTGCTGGGACCTCCATCAGCAGTTCTGCTCTTCCAGCCACAGGAACCAGGTGGCACAGTTTGGGAAGAAAACCAGATTTTTCAGGGAGTTTCTTAACATCATCAGCCCACCCCAACCCTGGTGCTCTGCAGCCCCGTTGGATGAGCCAGGCGTGGGGCTCAGCCGCTTCGCTCCCCATGGTGCGAGCAGTGCTACCGTCAGCTAAGGACATGCCTTCAGAGGCAAGATCCACCCCCAGTGCACCACACTGGTTTAACTGGGAGTGCTTGGCTGGTCCCAGCCCCGCCGAGGCTCTCCAGCACGAGCGAGGAGCTTGCTCTTCGTGCCGTCACGTGGCTGCCTGGTGTTTTGGCGTTTTGATTACATACGATACTGTGTATTTAAGACTGGTTTATGGGTGTTTATACTAATGCGTAAACCTGTAATTTAGAAGCTCAGTTATAAATCAACATAGCTGAAGGTCTTGTCCCTCGTGCCTTGAGATTGGTATCCAGATTTAGAAGACAGGTTAGAGAAAAAAAAAAAAAAAAAAAGGGAGTGTTTAGTTTTCCTCTGGTTATGATGATAAAAGATCACGGGGTGGGATGCGAATGCAGCCGGCTCCAAGGTGCGGCTGGGCGCGGGATCCGGCGTGAAGAAGTGGAGAGTTTCCATTTTGGCTCGGGTCTCACAACAGCAAGTCGCGAGAGAGTTGTGTCTGCACGGCCAATCCAAGCCTGGGAAGGAGAGCGGGGCCGGGGCTTTCGCGCAGATCTGGCAGGAGGTCGCGGCATCTCACAAGCACTGGTCTCGGCTCGCAGGGATGTTGGGTTGTGACCGTGAGGCGAGGACCAGAGCCCTTTCCCACAGAGCCGCAGCTTTTGTCCCAAAGAACCCGCAGCAGAGACTGCCGAGGCAGCCCTTGCTAAGGGCTTGGGACGTATTAGCAGAAATACAGAACAAAGCCGTGCAATGCAAAGCGGCTCGGAGGCTGCAAGGGCCAGGCCGGGGCTGCCAGGAGAGCCGGGAGCCCGTTCCAGCGTCAGTGCCAAGCAGGATAGCGCGTTCCTGCTGGTGCGTCGCAGTTCTCTCCCGACGCGTCCTAGCAATGACAGCTCCGCATTCATATTTCTCTATATAACACTTTTTTTGCAGCTTTAATAATCTTTTCTGCATCCTTGCACCTTCCCAGGCTGCCCTGGAGCCTGGTGGGGCCGGGGGTGGCTTTGCATTACTGGTTTGATGCAACACAATGAGCGGAGTTGTTGGGACAGATCATGTAGGTGCACGTGCTGCTCTGCTGGATTTCTTGTCCACGTCTGAGCATCTGTCCTGCAGCTGACAGTGGTCTCCTTGCGTCTCTGGAAGGGGTCGGCTCCTGTGTGGGTTTAGGGCCCCGACACTTTGCCTGGGGGCCTGCTAGTGGCAGAACCTGGGGGTGCAGGACAGCTCTGCGGGGCTGGGGAGGGGGAGCCTTTCCTTCACGTGTCTAAGGCAGACCTGCTCTTGCAAACCTCATTCTGCAAGGAATGTCCCTGCGTGCCCACGATGGCAATCAAAGGGTTATGCATTTTTGTAGGGAAAGCATAAATACACCCGGGGATTCCGTGGCACGTTCCCGTCCGGCTGAGGACCCGTCTCTCCTTTCTGCTGTGAGACAAGAGTGGGTGCCTTGGCTTAGCTGGGCGTTTTCCACAGTCTGCAGACCCCTTTAGTTTATCTTCAGGGGCTATCGGGACAAAAGGGGACAGGCGAGGCTGCAGGGGCAGCACGGAGGGCTGGGACAACCCCAGGGGCAGGATCCCCGTGCACCCCGGGCAGGTGGGAAGCCCACGCACCTTCGTGCCGCCCCCCAGCACCCCGCTGCAGCCTCCTCTCCGCGGTGCCCGCCAGGACTCGGGGCACAGGAGCACCCCAGAGGAGAGGTGCTGCCAGCAGCCCCCGGGGAGGGGATGCAGGCGCGGGGGCCCCGGGATGCTGGGTGCGGGGACCAGGCTGTGAGAGGCTCCCACGAACAACCAAAAAAACCCTGAATATTTCAGAAAGGTGTTTTTTTTTTTTTTCCTCTATTTTTATTCCCCTCCCCCTTATTCCCAGTCCTTTCTCCCCACCTCTGCCAGAGCTGCTCTTCACTCCAGCTTCCCAGCGGCCGAGCTGCTCCCGCAGCCGCTGAGCCCCGCGCCGCAGGTCGCGGCATCTGCAAACTCCTTGTTTTTTTGTTTTTTTTTTGTTTTGTTTTGTTTTGGTTTTCTCTCTCTTTTTTCTTTTCTTTTCTATTTTTATTTATCCTTCCCCTTNGGGGGGCTTTGCATTGATGCATTGATCGCCCATGGTCTGCGCCTGACCTCCCTGCTCCCAGGGAAGCAGTCTCCATGGCTACTGGCCCTGCTCCTCCAGAGCAGACTGTAAATTCCTGCAGGCAGAGCCCAGCCTGGGGGTGCGAGGGGGGAGCCGGGAAGGAGTAGCCAAAGCCAAATAGAAAGAAAGAAAGGCAGGGAGAAAAAGGGCGTTGCTTGGATGGGGCTCTCCTTTCCACTCCCCTTTCTCAGGTCCCCAGCACCAGTGCAAGGCGCCTGCTTCCCCCCCTTCATCGCTGCTGCTGCTGCTGCTCTCTTGCAAAACTGGAATTGGCTGGGATTATTTAGGAAAAAAAAAAAAAAAAAAAAAAAGAAGAAGAAAAACNAAAGAAGAAGAAGAAGGAGAAGGGATCAGAGCAGCCGCCAGAGAGAGGGCGATAGAGTCCACTTTCCTCCAACTGCCCTGGGTCTCCTTCCCTCACTCTCTCCTCTTCAGCAACACCAAGAGCCCCAAACTGAACCCAGAGCAGCTTTTCCATCATTTCAGTTCCCTTCCCTCCCTCTGTCTCACACACAGCAAGAAGAGAGCCCCTTCCTTCTCTTCGTTTCCCTTTGCATGCTCAGCCTCTTGTTTCCTTTAAAGCACTAGAAACCCCCCCTTCTTGCCCCCACTCCTCCAGGCAGACGGGGATTGCAATGGGAGCTTTGCAGATTGCTGGATTTTGCATGCTTTTCTTTCTCCTCCACTCTGGAAACACACTGGCAAATAAAGCCAGTCAAGGTAAGAGAAATCTTCCCAGCTCAAAGGTTTGCTGTTTGATGTGTGTGTAGGCAGCCGGACCTCCTCTTTAGATCTGGGATTTTACGTGCAGGCTGGAGAAATTAGCAGCAATAATAACAACTAGTTGAGCTGATTTTAAATGTTGCTTGCAGATATTCTGCCTGCTGCTTTTGATTGTTTTTCTGTAAACTCTTTAAAGAGTTGCATTTCTTACACTTTTTTTTTTTTTGTCCGAACTCTTTATCTCAGGGCAGGGGGTGCAGAGGCAGGAAATTAGGGTGTGCAGACACGTCTGCACCCATCACAGAGGCAGAAAGCGAAAATGTTGCTGTTTGGGGGGGCTCTTCTGTTCTGGGGGTTTCACCGTGCGGTGGGATAATACCTATTGCCATGTGGGTGAGGAGGACGCGTTGCTGGCTGGTTTAGAGGAAGGGCACAGCGGAGCTGGTGTCTGTAATGCTGGAAGGTGGGAGCTGTACGGTTGCATCCGCATTTGTGTGTTTTACATACGTGCGTGTTGAACCTCAAACGCTGTGATACAGGGGTGTGTGCTACAGAAAACTTCAGAGAGCTAAACACAGGCAAACCCTGAAAATGTTTGGTCTGTGTGTCTATCTCTGGAAGGAGAGGTATGTCCCATCACTATCATCTTAAGGCTTTTCTGTTTCACCACTCCTGTGCTTAGCCAGTTTCTCCTTCTCGAACATACACATGTAGCTTTATGTATGGTCTATCTATATCTTCGGTTTTTCTATAGCACCTCTATATTTAGCTTGGATTTTTCTCTATACACACGCACAGGAGTGCGCGCGCACGCAAACACACACAGCCCTATGTGCATGGTCTTGTTGGCTGTATCGAAGGGGTTTTTTTCTTCCTCATTCACCACTATCTGTACAATCCTTTTTTTTTTTTTCCATAGCATTTAACTGTATGTAAGATTTATGAAAACCAGCTTTGGCTCTTGCTATTGTAGTAGCTGCGTGTTTATGCGTACAGTGAGATTAAATAGAGTGCGAATGAAATATAGGAGTGCAGGATACAATTAAAGATCTCATGCAGGCATTAGTAATAGCCATGTATCGTCGCCTTGAGCCCTGTCACTGACAAAGTTAGAAGGAATTTCAAGGCTATTGTCTTATCTGGCTTAAAGTGTTTTAAAACAATAGACGACTTTTCAGCAGGGCAGTCTGGACAAGCACGGGGGAGATTTTCTAGGGCAAAGGTTTGGTAAGAAGGCATCCAGCTTCATGTAAAGCTTTACAATTTAGGCTTAGAAAGGAATGCTTAGGTTTTTATCCCCCCTCAAATTATCTTTAGTGTATGCATTGCTTTCATTTCTTATCATAATATTTATTTATTAAGGCCTTTTGGTTTCCAGTTCCATTTAAGCCTGAGCCAGAATTGCATTAAAATAGCAAAGTAAAATTCCATCATGCAGAGACTTGACAGATCGCTCTGGGGAATGAGCGGGGTGGAGTGGGGGTGGAGAGAGGTGAGCTAAATCCTCGGCTGGGCTAAGTCGCCCGCTTCGCACCCCGGGCGGTGCAGGCTCCTCCTGCTCCCCGGTCCCAGCAAAGGCTCCGAGCTGAGCCGGCAGCTCCGGCCGTTTGCAGCGGCCGAGCAAGGCTCAAAGCCGCTGCCGGGGCTCAGGGAGGCAGCGGGAGGAGGCTGGTGGCGAGGCTGGCGCTTGTCGCGCTGCTGGGGCACGCGGGGTCCCAAGCCAGGGTGCTGGGCAGGGGTGGACCCAGCAGTTTTTGGACAAGGCTGAATGCCGAGGTGGCGGACCCTGCGCTGCCAATGGCAGATAAAAACATGCTTTTCCCAGGAACCCAGTATCTCCTGGTTTTCTCCATGAACTAGCAACGTCGAGCTCTTCGAAGCAACCCATATGCCCGGGGCATGCTTGGGTAGGACATTTCTGAAACGCAACGGGCAGTCCCCCTGCATCGTTGGGGTGATGCCCAAGGACGGAGTACGTGTCACCCCGCTGCCCCGCCGAAGCCTCTGCCCTTCCGAGCACCTTTTCCAAGTGACTGTCGCGGGCTGCAAACAGCTCATCCCACGCAGGATGGGTTAGTTTTGCTGAGATAACATTGCAGTGTGAGCAGGGCTTGCTGGCTCCTCCACAGCACTGCGTTACCCCAGAAAGCTCAGTCTGTAGGGCAGGAAGGGCTTAGCACAGCCGTCAAGCCTGGATGGCATCTGCCAGAGGACGTGAGTGTGTGCTGGGTTTATTGGGGCAGTTTAGGGCTAGGAAAGCTTTCAAGGGGAGAATTGATATAAATCCAGATAACGCAGGGGAGGCTTCTGGCAGCCTGAGCACTGCACGCACTCGGATGCTGAGAAGTCTTCCCTGCTGCTGCCATGCCACAGCTCCCCTGCATTTTGGAAGGGTGATGCATCCCAGCCCTTCATCCATAGGCTGTCCCACCGCCCGCAGGTAGAAGAGCAAGTCCTGGTCCCCCTGCTCCTCTGGCAGCATCCCCTATAAATGAAGACACGTCGCAGTATTTGCCGCCTTTTCCAACCCAACTACACGTGCCCTTGGGTGGTGCGGGGCCATGCAGCATCTCCTGCAGCCGCGGCACCTCTGAGCCGAGGGGCTCAGTTCGGTTTTGTGGGGATGCACCTGCAGAGCCTACACCGCCAGGGATTTTTTTTTTTAAGGAGTATAAAATTTTCCAATTGCAGCGTGGAGATGCTGTTTTATTCCCCTCCCATCTCCGTCGAACCTCCTCCCCCTTGGCCTCTGCTTTCCTCCCTCTCCTGCATTCACAGTGTGCGACTGTTGTGCCTGTCCCCTCCGCCCCTCTGAAATATGAAATGTAAAACTGTAAACATTTCAACATACAGCAGTTCAAAGGAGATCTTTGACTGAGGGCGTCTAACATGCCTGTACTTAGATTAAAAAGGGGAGGGGGGTGGGAAGGAGGGAAGAAGAGTTTTTTTGTAACTGCCAACGGGAGTATAAATATTCAGACACCTCGAGTCTTCCAGTGTGGAGATGTATTGCTGTCTCCAAGCGGCTTGGGATTTTTATTTTTTTTTCTTTTATTTTTATATAGATTTTTCCTTTGCAGACAGTTGCGCCGGAGTAATCCATTTAGGAAAAAAATATGCATGAATAACCTTAACCTTCACTTTCAAAATTATAAGTCCCCCGAGAGGCTTTAGGAGAAGCCTGGGATGGCAAATAAAGTTTGCTCTGTCTCGCGGCGTCAGAGGACGCCCGGACGCGTTTCGGCGAGGCCATTTCCCGCTGGAGATGTTGTGATTGTTGCTCCCCAAACAGAAAACAAACAAACACATTTTTGAAGGCAAGGCTTGGTCAGCCCCATAAGCCAAACAGCAGCAGCAGCAGCAGGAGCAATCCCTCGAGGAGCCGAGTGAAAGCCACCTAAGTGGGTACAAAGCCCTCGGGCTGCAGGTGGATGGCGGTGGGATGGGGAGAGCTTTCCTACCCCCTCGCTGCAGCCCGTGCCTGTGCTTTTTCCTCCCTTTTCATGCTCCGCCAGCATCGTCACCCCATAGCGAACTGCACCCTGCAGTTGCATCTCCCCATCCCCAAATACTTTAGCAGGAGCCGGGTGCCAGTCCCATTAACAAGCCAGCACCGAGCACCTGAGTTAGGATTTCAAGTTCAGATGATGCATCTTTGGCCAATTTGCAAAAACCGCCTCGCGGGGTGTCTGCCCGCCCCGTCCCGCGGGACGCGGCCGCTCGCGCGTCTGACGGAGCCGCTCAGCGCCCGTTCCGCCGCACGCGGCCGAACCGCGGGGCGAACAAATGATTAATAAAGTGCACCACAGTGTCTGAGGTGGTTATTAATACCCTGGTAAAAAGAGCTACTGAAGTTATAAAGCTTTAATTTGGCATTAAGGCCGAGTGGAAACTCCGCACCTCTGCCAACAGCTACACACACGTCCCTATACAGACAGGCTGTTAATATATATGCCTATATAAAAACAAAGAATAAAACTAATTTTAAAGAAAAAGCTGAAGCTCTCGCAGAAAAGAGAAAAAGGTTTTGTTTGTTTAGGGGTTTCAGGGCGTTCTTGCTACCTTAGCTTGGCTTCCTCCTCAAATTTACTTTGTCTTTCAGCCTATGGATAAAAGCATCTTTTATTATTATTATTTTTAAGAAGGAAGTGAAGGAAGAGCCTCAATCCAGGCTCTAAAGGCACGCGAGCGGTGGCTGTGTCCCCTGGACACATCGACATCGCCGCAGGGCGTGGGACCCCAAGGGCACCCAGCTCCACCACCTCCTCCTCACGCGTCCCCGCTCCGAGCCCTTCGTCCCCTGCGGGCACGAGCTGGTCCCGGGGCCGCCGTCCCCTCGGCGCGCTCGAAATGGCAGTGGCGTTGCAACTGTCTGCCTCGGCTGCCTTTGAAATGGAGAATAAAGCTGCAGCTGGAGCGGAACGGGGCCCAACAGCGAGCGCTGGAAAATCCCACCCACAACGGAATAAAAAACATCGAGCCGGGCGCTGCCGCCTCCTCCCGGGCTGCGCTGCGGGCAGCACCCCAGCCCCGCGCTGCGAACCGCGGGGACCTCAGGGTGAATGTGCGCGATGCACCCTCATCAGCGCTAATTAGCCCCAGAAGTGTGGCCAGGTCTGGAAGTAGAGCAGGAGAGACAGAGACCTCGCGTCCCCAGATGGGACGTTGGGTCTTCATCAAACTTAAGTCCCTCACCTTGTGCAAGGTCCTCTGCTTCGGGGGGATGTGGGACATGGTGCACCCATCGGTTTGGTTCCATTTCAGGTTGAAAAAGGGCAGCTTTGATTATTCATGCGGAAAGGGAGCGAGGGGCCATGGCAGTGGGGGTCTGCGGGGGCTGAGCCCCAAATCCCAGCCCAGGTTTGGGACCTGCGCCTCCCGCAGAAGTGGGGCGGTGGGGCGTACCCCAGCGAAGGTTTTGCAGGGGCGAACAGGGGCGGCAACGTCAGTAGGTTGCCTTTTCTTGAATCTCCAGTTTAGTTGGCTGGTAAATCGCATCCCTCGCACCGCCGCGGTCTCTGGAAGCACCTGCAGCACTGCTGCGGGCTCTTTCGGAGAAGGAAATATCTCCTGCAGGAAAACAGGGCTGTCCCAACAGCAAAGCTGCTGTGCCATGGGAAAATGCTCCTTGCGTTGACGAAAATTTAAAAATTTGTTTTTTCAGAAGGCTTTTCTTTTTCAGTCCATCATTTCTTAAAGATGCTTTTTCTTAGGAGCCAAAATTTCAGTATTCTGAAGTTAGGATCCTTGCCAATATGGGGATGGCTCCTCGGGTGGCTGGGAGGGTATTTATTCACGCTTCCCACACACACACTTTTTTATCCCTTTTTTCCCGTTTTCTAATCCTGTAACCTTTTAGAATGTCTCCAGCTTTGGAAAAATTACAGAGTGGCAAATTTATAATGTTTTCTTTTGTACTTTTGGTGCTGTGTAATCTTTCCAAAGTTAGAGAAGTTTTGAAGTTACAGAATGGAAAAAAAGATAGAAAAAACCCGTACATGTGTGAGAGGGAAAGCCACGGCATTGTTTTCAGTGTCACACAGGCATTGTTCATTGTGTTGACTTTGAGGGCACAGAAGGAAAAAAAAATAGAAAAAAAATACTAAAAAAGTGAGATTTTTGGCAAAACGCTGGTAAAATTTCAACTACATGGTGTGCAATGGATGCTTCATGTTGTGGGAGGTTTCGGAGGACGGAGATGGGGGTTTTTGCCCGCCCGTTGCTGAGCAAAGTGGAAACACAACCTCAGCACGAAAGGGAGATGCTAAACGAGCTGCACCCAGCTCTGTGCCCCTGAAACTCAGAAAACCGATGCATTTGATTTAGGAGGTGGTGCTTGGATGGGATTTCGCTGTTCTAGCGGGTAAAGAAATGTTTTGCCTTGGGCTTGAGGTGTGCGCAGAGGCCACCAAATGCCCCGTGCTGGTTCAGACCATGCGGGTGCCAAGTCCCAGCGAGCCCCGCACGGCAGCGTGGGCACCCCAATGGGCACATTTGGGCGCAGGGAGCTGCAAAACACCAGCCCCTGCCCTGCTGGGCTCCCTGGGGCACGGGGACCTGGGTGTTCACGGGTGTGAGTGGCCATGGGACTGTGGGCTCCAGGCATAGAGCTGCAATTTATGAATTTGGGATTGAATGCACCTTCGATTCACGGTTGGCTTTTGTTTCCATTGGGTCCAAGCACCCATCATGGTCTTCCGAGTGGCGAGCTCCAGACATCCCAAATGCATCCCTCTGCTTTGGCATGCTGAGTGCACTGGGGGCCCTGGGGTGGACACCCAGAGGCTACGGGGTGCCAAATGGGGCACCCTGCAACGTGCCATTGCCGTCCGTCCGCTCGCCCCTCCATGCGGATGGGAGGCGGCTGGCGGTGACGGCCGGGCTGGGCGCTGGGAGCCGTGACTCAGGGAGCAGTGAACTTTACACTCCTGTGGGCTTGTGCGGGTTTTTCCCCTGCTGATTGTTTGCACACCCTTTTAGTTTCGCAGGACGGTGCCTTCAGGAAATGAGGCAGGGACGCGTCGGGGCGGATGTGTGCCGGGGCAGGTTTTGCAGCGAAATGTCAGGTTCGGTTTGGGAGGCACCGAGCTGGGTGCGCTAAGCTCGCCAAAGCAGCAGCCCCAAAAGAAGGATGGCAAGGCTCCCTCTGAGGACGGCGTTGGGTGCAGCGAGCCCACGGGGTCTTTGCCCTGTGGTGGCACCGGGGCCGGTCCCGTGGGTGCCGGAATGGGGTGCCCGTCCTCGCACCAGCCTGCAGCTCCTCCGCCGTCTCCGCCGCGGTGGGTCAGACTCCAGCCCATGATTAATGGCCCAAGGGAGGCTGTGGTGGCCGCGGGCCATGGCTAATGTCAAATAACAAATATGAATGCGTGCTGTAAATATTTATACAATGCACAGGCACGTGCCGCCTCCCTGGTGCAAACGCAAACCTCTCCTTCCGCTGGGTGGGTGACTCACATCTCCTGGCAAAAAAACGTCTTGGTGGCCAGAGAGCACTCAGGCCATTGCTCCCGCGGCCATGGCCTCCATCCCGGCATGCTTTTGGGGCTACTCACCCTCCCCTGGTTTGTCTTTGGGGACCTCCCGGAGTGCCTGTGTTCTCTGGGCTGTGGAAAAGCAGGTTTTTAAAGGCAGCTGGGAGCTTCCCAGCCTCGGGCTCCTGTTTCTGGGGGTCCTAGCCTCTCCCGTGGGAGATGGCAGTGGGGGAAACCCCTCAGAGCAGCGCTGAAGCTCCCTGCGCACAGCAGGGGCAGAGCCACACGATGTGCCCCAGGCACTCTGGGAGTGCTGCCCGTGCCAAGGGGCCATTTGTGATGCTCAGCCCCCACCAGGGACACCCAGCTGCCTCCAGTCACCAACAGCCAGAGAGCAAACGTGTCTGCTCCAGGGCACGCAGCCTCCACTGCTGGCTTAGCATCCAAGCCAGAAAGCAGCCAGGTGAGCAGCCTATTGCTAATAAACCCGCACCCCGCACAGCTGAGGCTTCTCCATTTCTTCAATGCTATTAAAACCTCCCCTCCCTCTACCTCCAGCCATGGCAAGCCCTTGGGCATCATCATTTGAGGCTATAATCTGCAGCATGGTGCTCTGGGCATGATGTCCTGTGTACCTCAGTGTTGTGAGATACTGCATCCCAGTTTTTTGGGTGGAGGATGCCCAGGGAGGCACTGGGGTGTCAGGGAAGTGGAGGTTTTGGCTATGCTCTTGAGGAAGCTGTGATATTTTTCCCAGTTGTCCCTCCTTGGTTCCCACTCCAGGTTTATTTAGTGTGGTCCCTCTTAATTTGTGCACGTTCCTCCGTGCCTAAGAATAGAAAGCGATGACGATTATTTGGGTGACTGGTTGGCTCAGGAAACTGCTAATTGGAGACAGAGACTTTCACCTCTGGCTGGGCTGGCTCCAGCCTGGACTTTGGGCGTCTGAGTGTTGTTTCCTATCAGATATGTGAAGTGGTTGGTGACTCTCAGGGTGGCTTTAACGAGAACAGGGGCACAGGCAGTGCTGTTTGTAGTGGACCCAGTGCCCCATCTGCAGCGAGCCCATCACCAGTTGCATTGGGGCTGGGTGTGGTGATAGGGAGCAAAGTAGCAAAATTCTTCCCTTCTTCCCTTCATCCTTCTTAATCCATGTCCTGATGCTTGAAAACCTGGATGGCCACTACGGGCCCGCATGCTCCTTGCTCCCATCCACAGCTCTGCTGCCCGTGGCTCTACCCATTGCTTCTTCTCCCCTTGCAGATGTGGACGAGTGCGTGGAGGGCACTGACAGCTGCCACATCGACGCCATCTGCCAGAACACCCCCAAGTCCTACAAGTGCATCTGCAAGTCCGGCTACACTGGTGATGGGAAACACTGCAAAGGTAGGGGGCACGCCACCGCCAGAGCCCTTCCAACGAGCTCCAAGCCATCAGAGAGGGATGCTCATACACCCCAGCCCGCTGCAAACCTCTCATTCCCCTCTTCTGCTCCAAGCCAGCCTGGTCTGTTTACACTGAGGTGTACAGAGACAGCACAGTGTGACTGACCGCAACAGTCACCGCACTTCTTCCCCTGCTCTGCAGACTGCCACGTTTGCAAGACCGGGGCTGCTCCACTCCCAGGAGGGTCACCTGGGCTTTGTTTGTAACAAATCTGGGCTTTTTTCTTGCAGGATTTGCAACCCAGAGGCTGCAGAACTAGGTTAGCAGCTAAACGCGAGAAGCTTAAGTATATATGTATCTATGTGCAGCTAGTGGGGCATGTAAGGAAAGCAGGCTCCTCGGAGCACCGGGTGTGCAGCACCAGGAGGAATGGGGCAGGAGAAAACTTCCTGAGTCAGGATGAGTACAAATAGCAATGGGATTAAAGCGAGATCCCAGCACAGATAGGCATGCAGACAGGCTGCCCTCACCACTGCCTTTGGGAAATCCCAAATGATTCCCAGGCTTCTGAGGGGACTTTTCTCCAGGAAGGACATGCAGTGGGGCCCTGCTCTGTGTTGAGGCTTTAAAACATCTTTGTGCAGAACAGGTGAAGTCTTACCCTTCCCATGCATCACCCATCGGATGCAGAGCAAAGGGTCAGCCCTCAGCTGGGATTTCCAGCCCTGCAAGAGGTTCAGCAAGAGGACTGGCCATCCATGGAGCTGCACATTTTACAAGGGTGCAAACAAGTCTCTGCTCCTGCACGGGGCTCAAAGCCTCTGCCAGGAGAGGAGATGCGATGGGGGCTGCTGCAGTCCAAAGCCAGGCTCCCCAGGGCATCTCAGCACCCACTGACACAGACAGAGAGGTGGAAGGGCTGGTGGCCAGTTTGCTGCAGGTCCAAAGTTGAGACAGGAGAGGAGAGGACATGAGATTTTTTGTAGTGGAGTAGGTGCAGGAGCCACGTGGTGGAGGGATGCTGTAGGCGCGGATGGAACCGGGGAAGAAGCAGCCATGCAAGCGGCAGCAGAGACCCCAGGGTGAAATATCAGCCGGAGCGGCGACCAGGCTGGGGTCGGGGAGAAAAAGCGGTGCCATGAGCTGCCTGCGCTCCTTCCCGCAGCTCCCCTGCCCTCCTCTCTCCCCTCTCCACAGATGTCGACGAGTGCGAGCGGGAGGACAACGCGGGCTGTGTCCACGAGTGCGTCAACATCCCCGGGAACTACCGCTGCACCTGCTACGACGGCTTCCGCCTGGCACATGACGGCCACAACTGCTTAGGTGAGGGTTGGGCCCCAGCCACCCTGTGCAGCCATCAGGGCTTGGGGCCAGCTCGCTGGCTTCCTGGAGGATTTATTGTGCCAAGGCCTTGCTGCTGGCAGAAGTTGCTGATTAAATTGACCTTGGCAGCTTGAGGTCCTCAGTATCTTTGCTTTTGCTGGGAAATGAGGGTGATGCCAGCCTGGAAACAGCCATGGCATGGCTCAAAACACAGCAAATTTTAGAGGGTGCAAGCACCAAGAGCTCATAGCAAGGGGAGCATGAGGCTAACGGATGCCCAGTGCAGACAAAGCAGGACACAGGACATGTTTTGTCCCCCTTTTCTTGCAGGGGGACAGGAATCCCCATGCGCCCTGCTTGGCTCCAAGCTGCAAACCCTGTCCTTGCACAGTGTGCGGTGACGCCTGCCACAAGTGCACCATTTTGTCTTGCCGCTGGTGAGCGGCAGTGGCAGCAGCTGGGGGTTTTCAGCCTTTCTTTAAGGCTGACGCATTGGCAGTGAAAGGTGAGTGCCCTTTCCCTGCCAGTCTGCTAGCTGAAAGCTGATAATAATCTCCCAGTTACATATTTCAGATGTGTTATTTGGGAGAACTGCTGACAGGGGAGGCAGCTGGCCTCAGGCGCAGTGGTGTGGGAGATGTGTCCCATGCCATGACAGCTCTTTGGAGACAGGGACAGGATTGCTCCCCATTGCACAATGGTGATGCTGTGGAAGGATGCCCCGTGCTGGGACAAAACCTTGCTGGATGGGGACCATCCCTATGCTGGGGGATACTGGGGTAAGGTGGGATGGAAGGCTCCCCCCTGCTGCTGGATGGGGGGTTGATGGGTGGAAGCTGCATCCTGCTGTGTTGCTGAAGACAGGACCAGCCTGCAGGGCTCGCCTGGGTGCAGCTGCCCGCTCCGCTCGTGCTTGAGGTCAGCCCGGCACCTGCCAAAATAGATGAGTTAATAGCACGTACGGTGGGGATGTGAACCAGCGAAGGGACTAGGTAAATAATCCCGGGGCCAAGACAAACCCGGCATCTGCCTACGGAGAGGCCGCGCATCCTCCCCGCCACTTCCCACCACCCCAAACTCCATCCGGCTGCGGCAGAGCCGAATCCTCGGCAGAGCCCCAGGGCGGCCACGCTGCCCGCGCCCCGGCACCCGCTTCCTTCCGCAGCACCCGCGGGGGCATGGAGCCACCCGCCTCCCCTCCAGCTGCAGCATGAGCAGCTTCATGCTATTTTCTAATTAGTGTCTGCAATGGGGTCATTAATGAGCTCATCACTGGAGGGAGAAGGGGGGAAGGGATTATGGACACATACGCTTTGCATTAACTGCCATCACCGGGAACTTTGCAGCCTCCTCGGTGAAGAGGGAGATTTACACAGCTGGAAGGAGGCGCAGGCGGGCGGCCCTGCCTTCCCCTCCCCGGGGAGGATGAGCCCAAGGAGAAGAAAGGGAAGCCGGGCTCGGCAAGCCGCAGACGTAATGTGTTTACAGAGTTGTGCGGGAGGGGAGCAGGCGGCTGGGGAGCAGCCGGGCTCGGCAGCCCCCGAGGCGAGGGGGGGACATGGGGGCAGCCCCAGCTCCCTGCTTCAGTCCTTCTGCAGCTCCTCCCAGCGAGGTATCTCAGCCATGCTGCTTTGCTTTAAGGATGGCACAATTTTATCCTTTGGGGTCCGTTTTACAGACAAGGATGTTGATACTCTCTTTTTTCCAGCAGCACGTCTGAGTTTGCTCTTTGGCCGCTCTAGGTGGGAAGCGGGGACGAGCCCTGGTGGGTTTTTCCCCATCCTACTTTCACCCCCACCATGGCCATGCTTTACTCAGCCTCCAAACACCCCCATTTAGCCAGAAGACAGAAGCAAAGCAAGGTGAGGGTCCTGCCCGGGCTTTGTTCCCACTGTGGGCAGTGGCCAAACCGGGAGGAGGACTCAGGAGCCCTGGCTCTGCTCCCATGCTCTGCACACCAAATAACCTGGAGTCATTGAGTGCTTTCCCAGGGACACCAGCCTTGCTGCCAGAGGTGGCCAGGTCCCTGCCAGGCACCGGTGGGTGAGCAGGGTCAGCCAGAGCTGGACTGGGGCATGCCAGAGCTGCCAGATCCATCATGTATCCCTTCCTCAGGCAACCTTTTGAACTAGGACAGGAATTCAAGCCCTCATCGTGACAGAGGGCCTTCTGGCTTCTGCCTTCCTCCGTTGCATTTAATAAAATAGGTATTAGAGCGGTGGAGTCTCATTTCAGCCATCGGTTTTGAACAGCTGCCTCCTCATTTTTGTGCGGAGCTTTAAGGAGAAGTTGCAAGACGTTAAGCCCTTGTTATAAGCACGGGATTTGAGGAGAGTTACTGGCATCTGCAGGACATAGCTTGGCTGGGACAAGCCTCAGAGGAAGCCGTGAGCCTCCTGCTGCTGAATAGGATGTCCCTTTTTGCCTGGCTGCAGCACAGCTGTTAGCCCCACCCTGTGCCACTGCTCGGTGGCAGCTCCCAGCCGGGGCTCAGCCCCGCTCTGACTCTGGAGCATCCCCAGGCTGCAGCACCCTTGGGGCTCACATGGGGCTGGGCATGGTGCAATGCCCCTGCGCTGCTCAGGCATGCATTCATCCGTGTCTCTGCCCAAAAGCAAGGGGTTCCGCTGCATGCCGTGTCGGTCGAGCTGTGTGCACCCATGTGGGTTTTAACAAGCAGCAGGGGCTGGAAGCCTCCCTCCACACGCTGTCCCTGAGCTGCTCTTCCAACTTTTCTGGTATCCGCCACTGGCAGGGCTCAGCTTTCGCCTGAGCTGCTGGCTCTGAAGTGCTCGAGTTCACAGGAGGTTTTCTTTGGCACGGGGCCCCTTGCTCCCCATCCTGGTGCCGTCACCCGTAGGGGACAGGGACACAGCAATGCAGGGCTGTGGCACTGCTCCTGCAGCATTTGGACAGGCTGTCAGAGGTTTTTGTCTCCACTGTCTCCTTCTCAAGCCTGGTTGCTGTAGGGGATTTGAGTCTCCTTAAAAGTAATTATCCCCACTGTGGGCTAAGGTTTCCCTGTTCCCTGTAATGAAGTCCAGGCGCTTCCCCACCAGCAGCGGGGTTGGATGGGCTGGGAGCGGGGGCGGCTGCATCGTGGCCGAGCATCCTGGGCACAGCCTGCCCAGGGATCTAGGACAAGGAAAACCCACTTCTCTGTGGTTTGGTGTTCCCATCTGTAAAATGGGGCCACCCCTTTTTTGCCCATCGGCTGGAGAAGCTGTGTGGCCTCTGAGATCCACCCCTTGATGTGCTTTGGCTTCATCCCCTGCAGCACTGAAGCATCCCCGTTTCTTCTAGCTGGGGGATCACGGATGTAAAGCAGAAACAATTTGCTACATAGCAAATCCCTGTCACGCCTGGTTCCCTGGCCACTTGTCGTGCTGTGGAGCTGCACTCACCCGCCGCTGCCTTTCCTTTGCAGACCTGGACGAGTGCTCGGAGGGCAACGGCGGCTGCCAGCAGACCTGCGTCAACATGATGGGCAGCTACGAGTGCTTCTGCCGGGAGGGCTTCTTCCTCAGCGACAACCAGCACACCTGCATCCAGCGGCCCGAAGGTCAGTGCTTGGCATCCCCCTCACCCCGGGACACCCTCCCTCCCCACCTTCACACCCGTGAACTCCCCTGCCCATGCTCCCGATGAAGGACCCCATCGGGAAAACCCTCGATTTATTGCTCAGGTCAGGTCTTGAGGACCATTGTTGTTTGCTTTGGTGGTGGCCATGTGGTGGTTGCAGGGGCCAGGCAAGGTGTTGCAGAAGTGGTCGGTGGTTTCCTGCGGTCACCCCTGTACAGCACATGGGTTTGGGTGCCGGTGCTGGTTCGTGACCGCTGTTGGTGCTGGAAGAGTTGCGAGTTTAAAAGCAACTTTGACATGAGTGCACTGGGAGAGGATGCTGCAGGGCTAGTAAACATCCCCAGAGCAAAACCCTTGCAGGCCTCTTAATCAAGTGCAGTAATACCAAATGGAGGACGTTAATCCTGTATCCAGAGCATTTTATTAAACAAAAGGTACCCAGAGATCCTCTTGCTGCCCTGTGAGACTTGTCCTTTTCTGCCAGGTCTTGCGCAGCACACCGATCCCTTCATCTTGATATCAGCTCTAAATTGCTGCCGTCTGGAGCAATCTCTTAGCCAAAACACAAGGAAATGAGAGATTTTTTTGCATCTCTGCTGATTTTTATCTCTGCTGCTTGGCAAAGCAGCTGACTATTTTTGCTCTCCTCCTTCCCCTTCCCAGCTGTGCCTGTCCCTTGAGCTCCCCAGGGAATCTTGCCCTGGCCAGGACAGCTCATCAGCATCTCCCATGTCCCCATCCTGTGCGCGTGCCCAGGAAGGACGAGCTGGCTGCCCCGTCCCCGCCGGCACACAGTGACGCTGTGGGTGGCCCTGCTGGAGGCAGGGAGGCAGGTGCTGGCTTTCGAGCTGATTTTCAAGCTGAGCATCTGCAGAGCATCGCCGGCCCAGGGAGGTCTCTGTTAATTCTGCACCCTGAGGTTGGTTTCGTAGCTGCTGCCTATGCGGTCCCCGTGCTCGGGTTTAGGAGCGGCTGCTCAGGAGAAGGGGTGAGAGGGTTGGAGCTGATCCCTGGATTGTGAGCCTGGAAAATGTGGAGAACTGAGGACGGCTTGGGATCTGGTGTCTGATCATTCTGACTTTACTCCTGGTTTGGGCACTGCCAAGGCAGAAGCATTCAGTATTAGAAAGCTAAACCTCACTATTACGGCTGCGTCCTTCCTTCTGGGGTCCTTGCCAGTACCGAGTCTCTTTCTATTTCTCCTTCCCTTTCTATTACCTTGGCAGGCTTTCTCCTTTCCCTCTGCTCTTTCTTCTGTGGTCTCTCCTTTCCCCATTTTCCCTGCTGCTTTCGTGTCTCCCTCCTCACTGCGAGCAGATGCAGGGGGATGAAATGCCGCTGGGTCGGGAGCCCCTGGCAGCACCACGCCCCACTCCCTTACTGCGGGGCACTGGCCAGAGCCCCGGGGATTGCTTCCTTGCAGCCGGGAGATGCTGGCACAAGCAGACATGAGATTTTGGTGAGGTCTGCAAGGAAATCTTCCCTTTGTGGCAAAAAAAATCAGATGCCTTAGACCCCACTGGTCACCCCAGGGTGCCTGCAGTGCTGCTGGGTGGAGGAAGGAGAGGAGCAGGAAAGCAAACCTTCCCGACCAGAGACCTGCAGTGTTCCCTGCCCCAAAGCAAAAGCATCCTGGTCAGCGTGAGCCCAACTTGACCTCCCAGTGGGGTAACCTGCACCTCCCAGGAGGGCAAAACGAAGCTATCAAAAGCAAAAGGGCAGAGCAAGATCCTCCTGTGGCACTGGTGCAAAAGCAGATGGTGATGTTGCAGGGAGAGGAAGGATTAAAGGGCATGCAAAGCTCCAGGGCATCCTTCCCAGGTGGCTGCTGTAGGCACAGAGGGTCGCTGTGTCCAGTGCAACGTAACAGCAGCGTGCAGTGAAGGAGGATCCCGTGCCCAGTTGGAATCACCTGGGCAGCCTTAGGAAAACAGCTTGTTTGGGACATTACATGCCCTGGGGGAGTCCTGGGGCAGAGCTGAGTGCGGAGGTGCAGTGTGAGCTCGCAGCAGCATCCTGGCCCCGGAGCAGGCTGGAGGGTGCCCGTGGGATGGAGCCAGGCTCCCTGCAGATTTGGGGGGTTCCCAGTCCTTGTGTGAGCTCAGAGCTTCCTGCAAAAATCTTGCTTGCTCAGGTAAGCAGTGCCATGATGCTGCCTGTGTGCACAGGGGCCGTAATCATAACCACACTCATGCCATCCTGGCTGCGCAGAGCTCAGGTTCGTGGCATCATGGCCCCAAGGTGCCAGCGGGTGGTGAGCGGGCTCTGCCCTCCTGGTAACTGACATCCCAGGGATCTCACTCACCTCCCAGGCATGGCCAGGTGCACCCCAGGGTGCCAGCTCACTTTCTGCGTGGGAGCATGGCCGTGGTTGTTTCATTGCCTTTTTTGCTCGTGGTCTTCTGCACTTCTGGTTCTTTTTTTTTAGTCTATACAATTGCCGATACTCCACAGCCACATTAATTCACTGCCTCTTTCTCTCTGGGTGCAGTTTCTTTCCCTTGGTGGTGTTCAGGTGCCAGGTCTGGCTTGGATCACCCACATGGCTCAGCGCCTGAGCTCTGATGCTGCTTTGCTCATCATCTTCCAAATTGGAGCCCCCCCTACTCCCTCCCTTTGGCATGTAGGGGGGTGCAGCTGGGAAGCCCCCAGCTCCTGTAAACGCTTCTCACCCTCAGGTGTGGGATGGTCTTGCTGGGCCTCCAGGAGTGCTCACCAGAAGGTTGTGAACCAGCTGTGAACCCACCAGGGTGAGCCCGAACCCAGTGCATTGGGTAAGGGTTCGCTGCACCAATCGGTGGCTTTGCCCACCCTCCTGAGCAGCTCTGTGCCATGAGGTTTTGCCCTTCGTGGCATTGCTTGGGCTTATCTTGCCCTGCCCTGAGGTCCTTCCTTGCCTCTCCCCAAGGTTTTCCCCTCATTGCACCCTCTGTGCATCCCTGTCCCACCCCAGACATCTTTCTGCCACCGTGGACCAGCGCTGGATACCTTCTGGAGTTTTTCTTTGCTTCTTTCTCTCTTTTAGAAGGAATGAACTGCATGAACAAGAACCATGGCTGCGCCCACATCTGCCGGGAGACCCCCAAGGGAGGCATTGCCTGCGAGTGCCGCCCCGGCTTTGAGCTCACCAAGAACCAGCGTGACTGCAAACGTAAGGAGCGCTCAGAGGCTGGGGACACGGCCTCCACAGACCCTGGTCCTGCTCTGTAACCTTGTCCCAATGGCACAGACCCCTCCTGGCCCTGCTGCAAAGCCCTAATGCCCCCCGATAGCAGGTGGTTTGTCAAGCCTGAAATAACACTACAGGGGATCCCGGAGGTGCAGCATCCCCTGTTCTTGTCCCACCAGCTTTGCTTTCCCACGTCGAAGATGAGCAGGGGGAGTGTGATTGGCACAGGAGGAGCACAAGAATCCTCTACCCAGTGCACGTGGTGCTCTCAGACTGTCTGATCTCCTGCCAGCATCTCGCTGGCACTGCCAGAGTTATTAAATATACATTTCTGTGTTTATGCAATTGTTTTTATTTTGCTTCTCACTTGCTGTCTGCAGCAAACATGTAAAATTGCTGATGAAATGGAGTTTTAATCCCATGAGCCTGTTTTCCCTCCAAGCTAAACGCAAAGCACGCCTTGTCTCCCAAGAGGGCTGGGAGCACCTGAGTCATTCCAGAGCCCGTGAAAGTCTCACCCTTCCCCTGTAACACGGCTCTCATGCTCAGTGGGGACCAGCCAACCGATCCTCTTCCACCAGGTCCACTGGTGGCATTTAGCAAATCTGAAAAAAAAACCAACACATCAGAGCTTTCGTCTGCCAAATCCTTCAGGGAAAGCTGAAGGGTTTTAGGAATTATCCAGGAGGGAGGAACCTGTCCTAGGACTTGGGTGTTCTTGGCTGAGGTTTTCCAAGCCAGCTCTACGCTACCTCTTGGTGCATGCCCAGCCTGGGGGGACGGCAGGTACAAGAGGGGCCATGGTGACTGCTGTGCTTTGCCTCCTACAGTGACCTGCAACTACGGAAACGGCGGCTGCCAGCACACCTGCGACGACACGGACCAGGGCCCCAAGTGCGGCTGCCACGTCAAGTTTTTGCTGCACTCTGATGGTGTGACCTGCATAGGTAGGTGCAAGCGTCGCCTGGCCTCCGGCTGCGCCGCAGGGATGTGAATCGGGGCGTGGGGCGGCTCGCCCTCACCCCAGGCAATTCGCTCTTGGCCAGATGAAGGTTTTCTTCAAGCTTTTGGGGTGGGGCGCTTCCTTTTGCTTGATTTGAGATCAGAGCAGCTCGGTGATGGATGCTGCAAGCACCCACAAGGCTCAGTGATGTCGCCACTCAACCGTGCAGAGCAAAAGTGGCTTCAGGGATGCTTGAAGGGACATTTGGTGGGGCAGGTCAGTGTGTCGGGGTCCCCGCCTGCCTTCATGCTGCTGGAGGGAGAGGGGTGGCGATGTCCCCAACGGTAGCAATTGTCAGTGTCACCCAGGTAGCATCTCCCTTTGTGCTCACTAGCTGGCAGCATCCGGGGAGGTACATGGAGGGGACAGATTTGGATGCGGCGTGATCCATTCCAACTTGGCACTGTGGGGTCTCGGCTCAGGAACAATTGTCTTGCAAAAAAAAAAAAAAAAAAAAAGCCGACAACCCAACCACCCCAAAATTGTCCTTTTCCTGTGTGTGTTTTCAAATTGTAAAACATCAAACAGAGATAGAAGTTTTACTGGTTTCATATGCTTGTGCTGCTTAACAGCTGATTTGATTTAAAAAAATGTTACATTTGGGGAGTGATTAAGTCCACAAATTGCTCTAGACGTTTTAGTTCTTATTGCAAAATAAAAAAGAAAAAGGAGTTGAAAGCAACTGAAAGCAGCAGCGAGGTTTTGGCTGCTCACGTCCCTGCTGTGCATGCACAGAGAATGCTCTGCGCTTCCTGAAGCCAGCCCCATCCTCAGGGCTGCAATGGGGGGGGCCCATCCACAGCAGGCGCTGTGCGCCCAGCAAAACCCTCCTGCCCCTGAGCGCCACTACCTTCATGTCACCACTGTCACCCAGCCTGCTCCGTGGTTAATCCCAGTCCCTCCTGGCTGCTTGGAGATGCCCCTTCTGCCCCTGTCCTTACAGCAGCAGGGAGCCAAGCGGTGTTTGCTCCTGCAGATGCGTCTTCTCCCGTCCCGTTGCATCCCATCCCACCTCAGCACCCAGCAGGGACCTCCCCGGGAGCCTGTGGGGACATTGCTGTGCTCGGGGAGGTGCCAGCTCCTCCAGCATAGCTCTCCATGGGTGACATTTGCAGCCTGGGGTGCATCTGCTCTTGCATTCGCCCTGGATGGGGCTCCTGTGTGCGTGTGCGCGTGTGTTGGCTGTGGAGGTGCGGGGACTCGGGAATGGGGTGCTTGGCACCAGAATGATGCTACTGACCTGCGGGGTGAGAGCAGCTGGTGATCTGGGGGATGCTGGCATCTGGTTTCTGGAGGGTCTCAGTGCTCCGAGCCCCAGGTACCGCAGGTGTGAGAGTGGGATTTCTGTGTTTCAAAAATCACTCATCCTTCCTGAGAGCCTTGGCTAAAATCTCCCCTTTCGTCCCCAGTCTGTGCACTGTGGCTGCTGGGGAGACATCTCCCACCTGCTCCAGTGCATCCCAACGAGCTCGTCTCCCACCCACCTTCCCAGGGGGGAGGGGGGATTAAATGCTATGGCCAAGGATTTTTGGAGCAGCATCAGCTCAAAATCTACCAGCCATTGCTCATGTCCGCCTGTGCCAGGCCATTTGCTTCGTCCCCTTTTCTTCCCCGCAGCTCCGGTTGCTGCAGTCCCATCTCCCTTGCACCACGGTGCCTTTTGCCGTGGCTCTGCAGGGACAGCCCCGTTCCACTCCACGTCCACCCTGGGGGGATCCCAGCCCCCCCAGCCGCAGCGGGAACAGTGCGGGATTGTGCTCCAGGGATGCCCGGCCGACAGATTTACGGCTGAGATGGGGGCTGAGGTACCTGCTTGGATATTTATAACTGCCCGGTTTTGTTTTATGGCCAGCGCTCAGCAAACAGCCTGCCCTGCTGTCCCACCACCCCGGTGCTCCCACCGCTACCCCCTCCCTTCTCTCCTTCTCCATTTCCTCTGAAATATTTCATCATTTCAAGGGGAATAAAGTTTCCAGCGAGGGGAACGCAAACTCTCTCCCCAGGCTGCGGGCTTTGAAATTGTACGCGGTGCGTTTGATGGGTTGCTGGGGCAGGCCCCTGGTCCAGGTTCCCTTCAGATCACACCACGCGGCAGGAAGCACGAGCAGCCCCTTTGAGTGACAGTTTCATTAGGCTACGGCCGGTGTTTTTCATTTTTCCGCTTTTTATTGCTGCTTTTAAAAATGCAGATAATGAATAACATGCCTCTGAGCGAACCGGGGCCAGCCCTAATGGCTCCCAACATGTCTGCAGCATCGAGGGGGATGGGGAGCCGAGAGGGGAGGCCAGTGACCTTGGATATTTATGTTTATGCTCTAAAAGCAGCCTTTAAAAAAAAAACAACGCGTAACAAATCGCCCTCCCAATTAAAGCACTGTGCAGTGCGCCAGGTCAGGTCAGCCCCATGCAGAGCCCGGGGTGCACGGGGAGTTGCAAACCCAGCTGTTGTGGTTGCTGTGGATTTTAGCTTTCTGGGAAGATTTGTAAAGTAAGTCTGACACTAGCAGTGCAGCTCCCCTCCCTTCGGTATTTGGGGTGCAGAGGGCTGAGCCAGGGTGGTGAGCACTGGCTGTGCTGGCAGCGGGGCGAGCCCGGAGCAGGAGCTGTGGATGGGCAGGAAATACGATTAGGTGGAGAAGGAAACTAAATCCAGCTCAAGTTTTATGGCAGATTTCCTGACCCGTGTCCAAGCGATTTGCCGCAGCACCTATGATGCTCCTGTGCTTTGCAAAGCACGGGCTGCGCCGGGATGGTGCCAGGGAGCAGGGATGATGCCAGCGGCGATGGTGGATCAGGGCTGGGAAAAGCAGAGTGAAGCAGCCGTGGGGTAGGAGAGCTCTGGGAGGGGGAAAGCAGAGCCTGGGGACACAAGGCGAGTGGCTGTGGGCTCACCGTGCATGCTGCTCTGAGCGCATGTGCCGGCCTCACCAAGGAGGGCGAGGTCCCTTCTTGGCACTGCAGAGCCTCGGAAGCCCCGTGTCCTCACTGGTGAACCCCCTACCCTTGGCTTGAGCCTCCTGGGGCAGCATGGGCACAAAGCGAGCTGGATTTCTTCCTGTCTTTTCCCTTTTCTCCTTCCTCCCCTCTGCATGGACCCGGCGTTGTTTCTTACTGGGCAGGGATGCGGTCGTCTTCATTTAGTCCTGTGGGTGATCAGCTTCGGGTGCCCTGAGCATCCCCAGTCCCATGGGCCTCTCCGGCTTTGGTCCAGCACAGCTGCAGGGCTCCATCCCTGCACGGGAGCAAAATGAGGTGTTGGGGTGCCTCATCTCCTCCCCAGAATGAACAGGATGAGGAGGAACAACTCCCAGTTCAATGCCATGGCTCCCAAAAACATTCCCAAAACACTCCCTTGGGTGTTCCAGCACCCAGCACCAGTGCAAGGGGGCAGCTGAGCAGCGCAAGCACACCCCAGATTTGGGTTCCCATCAGCTTAGCCAGCTTTGCCGCTAAATGCAAGTGTTGCAAGTGCACCTGATGGGATGGGGTCGCTCCTTGCCTGTCTGCCCCCTCCCTTTGTTTGCAGCCGCCCTGGTCAGCACTAATTTTGCTCTCTTGAGAGCGAGTAACCGTTTCCCCGGACTAACGGGCTCCACACTAATGCTCTTTGTAACTTGCTTTCTCCCATGCCTGCCCTGTTGCTTGAGCCCACAGTCAGCCTGAAGCAGAGTGTGAAACCAGGGGGGGCTTGGAGAGGCTGGGGGTGATTTCGGACAGGGTGATAGAGGAGTTGGATAACATAAGATCCAGACTCTCGGTTCTTCTGGGAGGTGGGGGGGAAAAAAAAAAAAAAAAGGACCATTTCCACCAGGCTTGAGAGGCAGCAGAGTAGAAATAATTGACGTGTGACACCAAACGAGCTCCTTGCTGGACACTGTTTCTAAATCACTTTTTTATAATGTTAAACAGGGGAGAGACACTTCCAGCAACACGTTATCCTTGAGACGTTTTCTAATGGTAAATATTTTTGTTCTCTCTATCTCTGCGAGGGGGTCTAACCATAGACGTGCTCTCACCTGGAGATCTTAACCGGGCTCGGGGGGCTGAGCGGTCGGACTAACTGCATGCCTCGCTTTGCACAGCTGCGCCGGCCCCTCTGGCTGCACTAACCATCTCCACCGCTGCTGCTTTCAAACCCTGCGGAGCAAACCTGGCCTCAGGATGCAAACAGACTCTGCTTTTGGGGAGAGAGAGAGCAAACCCCTTCCCTGGCTGTGCTTGCATGACGCGGGGCGCTCAGCTTGCCCGGGCAGGGGGTGATGGTTTCCTTCCCAGTGGGGCAGTGCCTGCGGCGATGTTTTGATGTTTATCCCACTCCCCCCGGCCAAGCAAGCCCCAAAGCACCCTGCAAGAAGCGACCGGTGGTGTCCGCAGGGCTGTGTGATGGGGGGGAGACGCTTGTGCCCGTCTCTGTGGCTGTAGCTAAGGTGGGAGCGTTTGGTGGGAGCAGTGCTTCAGAACTGCCCGTGTCCTTGTTGGTCTCTCCCTCCAGCCTGAGCCAGGATCAGGGCCGTGGGTTGCAGCAGCGCAGTTAAAAAAGGTGTTTGCAGGAGCCGTGCTGCCTGCCTGGCGTGCCGGGCACTGCTCAGACTGGGCAGTGCTTTCCCCTGCAGGAGCCCTCGCCATGCGCCCTCCATGAGACCATGTCCCCTCCTCTCTCCCCTTCCCTGTGCCCCAGCGGGTGTCACTTGTGGAGCTGAGTCAGCAGCATCCTGCACCCCAAGGTGATGCCACTTCCTCCGTGTGCCCAGGAGCCCCCACACCGTCCTCACGGGTCCCTGGGAGCCAGCCCAGCTCCTGGTGACGTGGCAGCGCTCCCCGGGCTCTCCCAAAGTTACCTCTTCCCAGAGCCCCCTGCTCACAGATGGATGCAGACGCAGGTGGGGACATTCGGGGACCTGGAGCATCCCCAGGTTTGGCCCAGCACAGCTGCTCGCCGTGCTGAGAAAGAGCTCAGAGAGACGCAGCTCTCGCAGAGTTGCAATGAGCTTCTATCAGGCTTGGTACCGTGGCCGCTCCCCCGGGGGTTTCTTTGCAATCGCTGTAGCACTGGCGGGGTTTGAGCCCTTCCCCGAGGCCTCTGCTCCGCCAGCCAGGACACGAGGCACGCTGAGGGCACAGCGCCTTGCCTGCAGCTGGGGGGCTTGTTTGGGGACGTGTTGGGCGCACACAACCTCTCCGTGTGCTCAAGTGCTCGCCACTGGCAGCTGCAGAAGGGCTTGCAGTTGCAGCGAGGGGCAATGAGCGCTGCTTACTGCTCTGGGAGGGGCTCTGCAGAGCCTTCACCCAGGAGTGCTCAGCTCCTTCCCTCAGGCAGGACCAGAGGGACTTTCAGCTCTGTGCTGTCACCATGCTGAGCAAACCTGGCTCTAATCACTTCAATTACCCCACAATTATCTCAGTAAGCTCACGGAGCTGCCACCCCTCTGTGGCTGCTGCTTCCTGGCAGGTGGGGGCAAAGCCGGAGCATGTGCAGGCTGGGAGAGCGCTGACGTGCGCTTGGACCCGGTGACAGTCGGTGCTGCAGCGGGTGCGGATCGGGGCGATGCAGGGACATTGCAGGGGCATCGTCATGGCACGGCGAGGCTGGGATGGAGCAGGGTGGGATGGAGTGAGTGTGTGTGCGCATGTGTGTGTGTGTGCAAGCTGCTTTGTCTTCTCCCTCCCTGAGCGATGGGGGCCCTTGCCAAAGCCCTGTGTGGTTCGGTGACTCATGCTGGCTCGCGCCAGGCTTGCAGCAGCCCCCAGGCTGTCGGCACCGACAAACAATGCTCCTCTCCCAGGGCCAGCTCCTGAACAACCCACGACACCTGGCCCCCACCCTTTGCTACCTCTCAGGTACCCCAGGAGCCCATCGTCTGATTGCAAGAGCTTTTTGCAAGTCCTAGGATGTGCCCCCCCTTGCAAAGGGGTTTGCTGTGGTGTCCCAGCTGGGCTGGCTCAACCCCTCCCCATGCAGCCCCATGCACTGGCTGCATCCCGCATGGGGTGGCAGGTAGGGCAAGCTGCAAAGCTCACCCCAAAGTCCTGAAGGTGCGAAGGGGCTGGGAGGGGAGAAGGGAAGTCGCACTCCTCAGTCACGCCAAAAGCAGCGTTCACTCTGAGCACATCGTCTCATCTCTGCGGAAACCCTGTTAAACCAATCCACCCGGGGCTGAGCTGCTGGAACAAAGGCTGAGTTAAATTATTAATCGAGCCTGCAAAAGTCTCCCTTCCCTTCAATGCGGTGTCGCCTGCCCCGCGCTCTTTGCCAGTCCCATCATGGCCAGGCTGCGCGCAGTGCGAGGACCTGGCGGCAGGATTAATATCTGCAGAAATCCATCCCTTGCCATTACGTTTTGTAATTGTGCTGGCTATTAATTTCATGAAATGGTCCCTTTGTTCTCTTATTATGGGACATCATAAAAATAGCAGCAGCAAGATGAGCACAGAATGATCCCAGCTCCGTCGCCCTGCAGCAAATGGTTGGATGGTTCAGTCATTTGTGCCCCATGTGGCTTTTGCAAAGAGCGACAGAACCTGGGATTTGCTCTTTCCAAGGAATTTCTTCAAGGCATTTTCATGTCGGGTTCCTTGAAGCCCAAATGCCTCATTTATCCAAGCGACCAGCCCTCTGAAAGGAATACTTTATTACCCTTTGTGAACAACTTAATGCACTTCAAACCATTGTTCTAGTGGTTAGGACCAAAATTGAAGATTGATCTCACAGGGAAGCTGTCAAGCTGAAAATGCTTCATTTAAATTAGTGTCCCTTCTAGTTTTACCAGCAACAGCTGACTTTGATAATGCTGAAATAATTAGCATTTTTTTTTAAACTGGATTTTTTTTCCACTGGTGCGTGTGTGTGTGTGTGTGTGTGTGTGTGTGTTTTCTAATTTTACAAAGCGTCTCCCAAATTAGCTTGCGAAGCTGACCGGCCAGCATGCCTGCCCATGGGTGACACTTAGGGACAGGGGACAGTGCGCGTGCACAAATGTGGGAGTGGTTTGCATGGGAATTTGGAGCTTGGAGCAAGCGAGGAGGCCACAGCACGGTTGGGAGCAATGGCTAATGCTGGTCTGAGGGTGCCAGGATGCCCCACGAGCTGCTGGGTGCATCTGGTGTGGGACCAGGGCTGTGCACGCCCTCTGAGTGCATTTTGCACACCTACACCCACAGCCCTGGGCATCTGAGTCACGTGCGCCCATATTTAACCTCCAAAACCCACGGAGAGCAGTGCCCAAGCACGTGGTGGGGCATTGTGAAAGGCAGCAAACACTGTAGGCTGTGGAGGTGAAAAGTGCTGCGGGACTGCCAACATGCAGCTGAGATGTGAGCTGAAGTTGTGCTGTGCCTTAACCCACCAGTGCTTCCTCTCTGAGCCCAGGGTGTTTATTAATTAGGGGGCTCCTTGACTGCATTACTGCTGCACCAAAAGCCCAGGAATGATTTAGTGGAGCAGGGAGGGTTGCACCCTCTGCCTCTCCCCGCCAAGCAGCAGCAGCAGCATGTTTTGGGCAGTGTGAGCCTCACCGTCGTGTTTTCTCCCTCTCCCCACAGAGACGTGCGCTGTGAACAATGGAGGCTGTGACAGCAAGTGTCACGACGCGGCCACAGGCGTGCACTGCAGCTGCCCCATGGGCTTCATGCTCCAGCCCGACAGGAAGACGTGCAAAGGTAAGAAGGTGCTCTCGCCCATTGGGATGTTGTTGCTCACCCTCAAGTGCCTTCAGGCAGGTGGCCTCAGACCCCTCTGACCATCACTCATGTCCTCAGTTCCCTTAGAAAAGGCTCGGTTTTAGCTCAGCTCGACGTTACCCATGGTGGTTGGTTGTGTTGTGTTTGCATCCATGGGTGGAGATGGGGGATCACCTCCATGCGTGGTTCCTGTGGTGTGATGGGCACCCATGTGCGCTCTACTTGAGGGAGGATCCAGTGAACTGAGGCCACGTTTGCAAAGCTTTTCAGGTGTGATGTGAAAATCTCAGATTCTGAGTCAGGCACTGATCTCCTTGTCTTTTTTAAGATGCCCTTTTGGTATCAAAATGCATCAGCATTCTGTCCTGCAAACCTGGCTCCATGCAGACAAGAGGAGCTGCCCTCCCTTCACGTGGCCTGGCCAGGGTCCAGGATCCCCCAGGGATCCCTGGGGACCCAACAGCCCTGCAGCTACTCTGTCTCCCCTGGGGCTCCCCAGGGGCCCAGCGCAGCCCTCCAACCACCCCCTATCCTAGCCACACGGTGCCGGGGGCTCTCAGCTGAACCCCCCAGCTGGCTGCCCCTACCCTGGGGATGCTTTAGGGACTGGTGGTCACGTGTGTTAATGCAGAAGGTGGGGAAAACCCCATGGCCCTGCCTGGCTGCAGGGTGATGGCAGCCCTGGTGGTTGTGCTCCTTTGGAGCTGCCTTGCTAAAGGTGCTACGGTCGGCCCCGCTCCCCCAGGAAGCCTACAGGGAGGAGGAAAGGGTGTTCAGGTCAAGTTGGAGGTGATGGCATGGCATCTGTGGGGCTGAAAGGTGCCACCCCACCTCCCTGCACCCTGCTGCCTCAGTTTCCCGTACGGGAGCTGGGCTGAGTGTGCAGGAAATCTGCACCCACACGAGGGAATCTGGGGTGCGCGAGTCCCTCTGCGACTCACCCAAGCCCTGCTGGGGTGACGGCCAAGCCTGCCGGCTGGGTCCAAGCACCAGGTCCCACATGGGTGATGCCTTGGGATGCTGCGTGCCCATGCGCGCTCCCGTGGATGTCCCCACCCGTGTGCATTTGCAAGGGGAGAAGCCCCTCACATGCAGCCGGGTGTGCACTGCCATGCAGGGGACGCCGCGACCCCGGGGCTGGACGGGGCCAGTGCCTGCGTTGTGTCTTTCGGCAGCTTCAGGAACTTGACCCTGGTTGAAAGCAAAGCCCTGGCCCACTGCAAACTGTCTACCTGCTGACTGATTCCAGAAACCCCCTGCCCCCTTGTTATTTTTTCAGAGCACGCTGCCCCTCCAATTCAGCAGTTTCCAGGAAAGTGCAATAACCCGGAGCCATATCCCCTGTGTCTGGGGATTTTATTACAATTGTGAGCTGTTTTACAGCCAGTTCCCTCGCAATAATAAAGAGAAAGCCTCAGCCCCCAGAGAGTCAGAGCTGTCGCCCCAGCATTGGCAGCAGGGGGCCAGGGAGTTGGGGAAGACGGCTGCCTCTTCCTGCTCTCCTTCCATTTTACAGGTCATTTCCTAGCAGTAAATTTTGTGATTAATAGGAAAAGAAAATAAAAGAAAAAAAAAACAGCTCCCAGCCAACCTCTTTCCAGGTTCTCAGGGCTCTTTGCAGTTACGGTACATCATCATTTTTAGCTTTGTTTATGGCAAGAAAAAAAATGGTAAGCAGAGTGGTGACGACTGAAAAGCATTTATTTTGTCGAGCTGCTGTTTGGAGGTGGTTTTCCCTCCTGGCTTGCTTGCTCTTCCTGGTGCTCCTGTTGGCCAGAAGCAGCCCTCACCCTGAACCTGTGATTCTGCAAACGTGGAGTCTGATACAGTGTCCAGCAGAGCCCACAAGTTTCCTCCACTGGCAGGGTCCTGCTGGGGACAGGGTCCAGAAGCAGAGCTGGGATATTTGGGGAGGCCCCTGCTCGTCAGAATGAGCAACACGCCCAGGGGTGGCTGTGGTCACCAGCCCAGGGTGTGATGGGTGGCCCTGTCCCCACCAGACATCGACGAGTGCCGGCTCAACAACGGTGGCTGTGACCACATCTGCAGGAACACGGTGGGCAGCTTCGAGTGCAGCTGCAAGAAGGGCTACAAGCTGCTCATCAACGAGAGGAACTGCCAAGGTAAGGGGCGCTGGGGACACGGGGACACAGCCGTTGCCTCTTCCTGCCCTTTGTCCTCATGCCTCCTGCAGCAGCTTCTCCAAGCAGAGGCCCTGCCCTGGCACCCACCCTGCTCAGCACCCACCCTGGCATCGCTCGGCTTCTCCCAAGCTGCTGTTATATTGCACAAAGGTTTTGCTGGATATCTTGCAACAGCATCACCTTAACTGCCCACTAAAGCACATGCACTTACGCACCAGCTATTTCTGCATCGGAGGGGCTGCGCTCTGCTCAAGAGGCCACTGTATTCCTGGGATCGGTGACGGGAGGAGCCACAGGACGAGTCCTGCCTGGCCTCCCCCTACCTGGGCAGCTCCCACCGCCCTGCGGCACAGGCTGGATTGCTCTGAGCTTGGGGCCACGCTGTTTTTGCAAGCTGTCAAAGCAGAGCAAGGCTTTTGGTGGCTTTTGCAAGGGTTTCCTCCTTCCCCCATCTGTCAGAGGGCAGGAGGGAGGGAAATGTGTCCTGCTCTGCACTGCTTTCCCCACCTTTCTCTCCCCACCCTGATGTCCTGCAAATCTCACCAAATGTTGCCGGTGCACACCAGGGCACGGCCCCCCCAGTTGCTGGGCCATTTGGAGGGGCACAGGGCTCTCCCCAGCCCAGGGCCAAGGGCAGCACTCGAATGCAGCTGCTGCCTCCTGAAAGCACGGGGTCTGGCCCCAGCAGGGGGGTGCAGGGGTTGCTGATGCTCCAGGGCTACGACCTCTTTCATCTCCATCCAGGTTCTGCGCTCTTGCAAGTTTGACGCGAGCATGGCAATTAACTTAATGAAGCCAATGAAACGATGATCAAACCCGCTGGGCTGGGCTCACCCGCGCAGCCGGGGCTGCCCAGCCCCAGCGAGGTGCCCCGCAGGGCTGCGGAGACAGCGCTGGCACCGTCCCCAGGGCAGGACCTGCCCGTGCAGCATCCCTGCCCACTGGGCAGCCCCCGGGGGCCCCCGTGGCCACCCCATGCCGAGGGCACGGTTTGGCGCATTTTGGGTGCAGAGGGGCTGCAGGAGCTTGGGGTGGGAGGGATGCCGTTGCGGTGGGCTGTAGCTTCTCCAGCAGCAGCTGGACCGTGCAAGGAGGGAGCTTGGAGGCAGGAAGGATGGGACACAGGGTCCTGGAGCATCCCGGTGCAGGGTCCCAGAGCATCCCAATGCAGCCCCCATTTGCTGGAGCAGGTGGAGGAGGATCGTTCCAGCCCTCACCTTCCCACCTTGCCTTTCCCTCCAGACATTGACGAGTGCTCATTTGACCGAACCTGCGACCACCTCTGCATCAACACCCCCGGGAGCTTCCAGTGCCTTTGCAACAAGGGCTACACGCTGTATGGGCTCACCCACTGCGGAGGTAGGGCCGGGTGGGTGCTGGCAGCGGGACCCCACCGCCCTGCTGGGTTCAGGTCCTGGGGAGCACTTGGCACCCAGAAATGGGGCAGCCCCTTGACACAGTTACTGCAGGTCCCCTGGGGTACCAGCTGTCCCCAGGGGCCAGTTTGCAGTGTCCCGGGTGGCTGCCCCATGTCCCCACTGCGCGCCCCATGCTGGGGCCAGGCAGGGAGGGCGCGCGCAGCCAGACGCTGGTGTCTGCAACTTCAAACGGAGCGACAGGAACAATTTGCGACTTGTCTGCAGCGGGAGAGAGGGAGAAATCCCCAGCATTTTTGGCAGGGAGCTGGGACGGGGTGGGAAGGGGAACATCAAAAGGGGTTGATTTAAGTTTCACAAGGCAGCTAGCTCCCAAGGGCAGGGGTGTGCGGCGCCCCGGGATGCGGGGAGGCACATGAAACGCGTGGGGGGTGCAGGAGCGTGTCGTGGCAGGGGAGGCGGGTGACCCTCCTCGTGCCGCACGTGCCCGCTCCTGAAACACGCAGCGGCGTGCACCAGCCTAGGCTTCTCTAGGTTTGAACTGAGCCTGGTGAGGTTTGCAGCAGCGAGCGGACACGGATTGCACCAGGATGGTGACAGCTGCGTTTTCCACCCCCCTCTCCCACCAAACAGGCAGTGGGAAGTTTTGCTCCTTTTTCCCCACAATCTTCCCGTGATACAGCCCAGCTCTGCCGACCTCTCCGTCAGCTCGGTCTCTGGCTGCTCCCCACCTCCACCCGGGTTTGTGCCACGTTTCAGGCTGGGGCAAGGGTCCTCCCGGGAAGGGGATGCGCTGGCAGGGAGCAGCGGGGAGAGGGGCCAGGCTGCTGAGCAGCTGCCTTTTGAGTTCGGCTGCTAAATGCTTCCATGTCGGCTCTGTCTGCTACCTCCCGCAGCTCCCCAGCCTGCCATGGGGCCGGGGCTGGGCTCAGCCTGGGTGGGCTGCACCCGCCACCGCCTGGCCCCTGCCCTTGGGGACACCGGCAGTTGAGGCTTCCCTCGTTCCCCCCATACTGGGGCTGTGGAGCTGGCTCGGGCTGCTGGGAGGAGGCAGAGCTGGAAGCACCCTGCTGGTGCGCATGGTTTGTGCAATTTGTCCATCCAAAATCACGCCCCTGAGATGATTCAGAGCTGGGGGGTCTTGCTTGGCCCCTGACTTCTCCCACCGCCTCTCCCTCTGTCCCCACAGATGTCGATGAATGCAGCATCAACCGCGGGGGCTGCAAATTTGGCTGCATCAACACGCCTGGCAGCTACCAGTGTACCTGTCCCGCCGGCTGCAAGCTGCACTGGAACAAAAAGGACTGCATAGGTACGTTGGGGCAGGACCCACTGCAGCCAGGGATGCTCCAGCGCAGCCTCGGGGGTGCCGAAGCCCCATGGCCCCAACCATCACTTGGGGCTGTTGGGAGCAAGGTCAGAGCGGGTGGAGCACTGGGATTTGGGGCATCTCAGTGCAGGGATGCTCCAGGGCAGGCTGCTTTTGTCTGGGGCCCCTTGTCCATCTTGCCTGGATGGGATGTGCTGTGGTGTTATCCTGCTCCCTCTGCCCTGGATCGTCTCATTGCTTTTTAGACCATGCTTGGGGCTGGCCAGGAGTTTTTGCACCAGCAGGTGCCCCTAGAGGAGTGGCTTTTGTGGCCCTGGCCGTGCTCTGGTACCTGACTACTCCCCCTTCATTGGGGACAGACTGAGCAAAGCACAGCTCTGCCCCCAAAATACTGAAATCCCAGCAAGCACAGCTCAAGGAGGAGCTGGGGGGGTTAGGATGCTGGTCTGGGGGCCCCACACTGCACTCTCCTCCCAGCTGGGAGGGTGATGGGGTCCTGCCGTGGTCCCCGCTCTGTGCCAGCCATGGGTGTCCCCACTTGTCGTCACCAGCCGGCACATGTCCCTCAGAGCTGGTGAAATGCCTGTCAGGTTCCATGCCACCGCGGGCCACCCTCACCTGCAACAAGACGGGCAAGAAGGACAGCTGCGCCCTCACCTGCGCCTCCAAGGCTCGCTTCCTGCCAGGTATGGGGGGTCGGGGGGGTCCCCATCTCCCTGCACGGCCCAAACCAGGGACAGAGGGGCTGCAGCACCTTCAGGGTGCAGAGCACCCTGGGGTCCCCAACACTGGGCTGGGGTGAAGGAGCAAGGTTGTTGCTGGGGTTGGCTCGTGGCTGAGTTTGGCTCCGCGGGATGGGTTCGTGCAGTGCAAGACCTGTGTGGTGGGGTGCTGGGTGCTGCCACCCCAGGGTGCGGTCTCTGCATCACCCCAGGCAAGCGTCACCGCCCTGCAGGGACTGGGCAGCTGCACTGGGGGCTCGGCGTTGTGCTGAGGGGCATCCCCAACGCCTGTTCCTCCTTCCCACAGAGTCTGATAGCAGCTACACGGTGAGCTGTGGGACGCCCGTGCTGCGGCAGGGCGGCCAGCAGAGACCAGCCAACAGCAGCCAGCAGTGCCTCGGTAAGGGGGCTCCAGGCTCCCATCCTCCCCGACCCCACACTGCTCCCCACCCAGCTGGTTCAGCACCCGCCTTTTCTTTTAGAGGCTGTCGTTGCGCCAATCAAGCAAAAGGCTTCCTTCAAGATCAAGGATGCCAAGTGCCACCTGCACCCGCGGGCCAAGGGCAAGCAGGATGAGGCCGGGAAGGCTGGGGCGCAAGGTGAGGTGGGGTCAGCGGGTATGCTCTTCCCCCCCGGGAGGGACAGGGCACTGACTTGTCCCCCCATGTACAGGTGGTGTGGCACCCTGCTCCGACTGCCAGGTTGCCTTCGTCAACCTCAAGTGTGACTCATCCAAGAAAGGGAAGGGCCGCCGGGCTCGCAACTCCTCCAGCAAGGAGGTGACACGCATCACGCTGGAGTTTGAGGCAGAGATCAAGCCAGAGGAGACCACAGGTGGGCACAGTGCTGGAGTGGCCCATCTCAGGGGCAGGAAGGGGTGGTGGCACTAGGGGGACCGTGCTGTCCCCATGCAGCAAGGAGAGCCAAAATGGTCCTTGTCCTGCCCTGGATGGGATGTGCTGGGCATTGAGCAGAGCTCGCACCAGGGCTTTTGGGAGATGGTGTGAATCCTGCTGGGTTTCCCTCTTCTCTTATCGCCGCCATCCCTGTTTCCCCCTGCACACCCAGCCAGCTGCAACCTGCAGTGCCTGAGGCAGAAAGTGGAGAAAAAGCTCAAGTCAGCCATCAAAGCCCTGAAGAAGTCCATCAACCAGGAGCGGTTCCTGCTCCGCTTCGCAGGGATGGAGTACGAGGTGGCGAGAAAGCTGAGCGTGGCCCCGGAGCGGCAGGAGAGCTGCGGGCCAGGCCAGCAGCGCCTGGGCAGCAAGTGTGGTAAGGGAGCATCGCGGGGCACCAGGATAGGGACCGGCGCGCCCCCCTCCATGGGGGACAGCCCCCCGCCACGCCACTCACCTCCACCCCTGGCTCTCAGTTAGCTGCTCGCAGGGAACGTATTACCACGGCCAGACGGAGCAGTGCGTCCCCTGCCCCTCCGGCACCTACCAGGAGAAGGAAGGGCAGCTCTCCTGCGACCTGTGTCCCCGCGGCGATGCATTCGGCCCCGTGGGAGCCACCAACATCACCGGCTGCACGGGTATGGGGGGCGCGGAAGGGACTGGGTAGGGACACCATGGGGACATCCAAGCACCATGCCCAGCGCTGCAACCTCAACGCTCTGCCATCAGTCCCTGTCCAGAAGAGGGAAAAGCCCTGAGCACCCCCAAGACCCACAGAAGTTGCCCATTTGGCAGGGGAAAAGCATTTAGAGGGGACCCCCATCACTTGCTCCTATTTTATTGGTGCTGCCGAGCCTGGAGGGGCAAGGAGCTGGGCATGGGGCAACTCAGGTGCTGGGTCCCAGCAATACCTGTGCCCGCAGGTCAGTGCCCCCCCGGCCAGCACTCCGCCGATGGCTTCAAGCCCTGCCAGCCGTGCCCCCGCGGCTCCTACCAGCCTGAAGTGGGGCGGGCGCTCTGCTTCAGCTGCGGCGGGGGGCTGACCACCAAGCACGAGGGAGCCCTCTCCTTCCAGGACTGTGACACCAAAGGTAAATCTGAGCCAGCTTGGGGCAGGGAGGGCCCGGCAGGGCTGTGCCAGCGGTGATGGAGCCCTGTTTGCTCTCTGCTCCCCCAGTCCAGTGCTCGCCTGGGCACTACTACAACACCAGCGTCCACCGCTGCATTCGCTGCGCCGTGGGCACCTACCAGCCTGATTTCCGTCAGAACTACTGCATCGCCTGTCCCGGCAACACCACCACCGACTTTGATGGCTCCACCTCTGTGTCCCAGTGCAAAAGTAGGCTGGCAGTGGTGCGATGGGGGGGACAGGTGTGCTGCAAACTGGGGTCCTTCCCTAAAACCATCCAATAGTCTGTTAAAATAGCATTTTAGGTCATTTCTGTGCTTCATGCACGCGTGCATGCAGCGAGCAGTGCTAACAGAGCACTCTCCTCCCCACCATCTAGTAAACCCTTGCTGTCCCAGTGCCCATGCCAGCAGTTCCCAGTTGGACCGACTCTCTGTGCCCTGTCCTGCCTTGCAGACCGGCAGTGCGGGGGCGAGCTGGGCGAGTACACAGGCTACATCGAGTCGCCCAACTACCCAGGGAATTACCCCGCCAACGTTGAGTGCACCTGGAACATCAACCCGCCGCCCAAGCGCAAGATCCTCATCGTTGTGCCAGAGATCTTCCTGCCCTCCGAGGACGAGTGTGGGGACGTTTTGGTCATGCGGAAAAACTGTAGGTAACCGAGCGTGCCGCGGTGCTCACAGGAGGAGCCAGGGGAGGACAGAGCTGCGGTTTTGTAGAGCAGAGCTGATTTAAGTGAAGGGAAAAAGCCGTGTCCCTGGGTGGCAGGGGGGGGGTGTTTTTAGGTTGGGGGGGGATCAGCATCACTTACCTGCTGTGGTACCTTGCTGATTTGCAGGAGTGTACATGGACCAAGTGTGAGCTGGGCTGCACGCCCTTCAGCACTCCTTCTCCAGGGTTAAAAACCCTGGAAGAAAGGAATTCCTTCCGTTCCAAAGAAGGAATATCAGCATCCCTGGTATTTACCAGGAGGGTCGAGGTGGGGTGCTCAGCCTCACTGCATGTGGACAAGCCCCATCCCTCATCTCCCTCTTCTGCCCCTCACCCTTTAAGCATTTCAGCACAGTAAGGCTAGGGTCATCACATGGTCCCTCACTGTTCCCCTCACAGCCTCCCCGTCCTCCATCACCACCTACGAGACATGCCAGACGTACGAGAGGCCCATTGCCTTCACGGCCCGCTCTCGCAAACTGTGGATCAACTTCAAAACCAGCGAGGCCAACAGCGCCCGGGGCTTCCAGATCCCCTATGTCACCTATGACGGTGAGCACGGGGGAAGAGCATCCCAACCTGGCGTTGCCTCCCTGCTCTGCCTGGTTTGGTACCCAGGGACCCCAAGTCACATCTCCCACGCATGGGGGAGCAGCTCAGTGCCCGGGAGAGGGGCCGGAGGTGTGGGGACACATGCCCTGAGCTGTTTTCTCGGTTGGGTGTTGCAGAGGACTACGAGCAGCTGGTGGAGGACATTGTGCGGGACGGCAGGCTATACGCCTCTGAAAACCACCAGGAGATCCTCAAGGTGAGCATGTCGCCATGTGATCCTCACTGCCTTGGGCTCATGGGGACGCTGGTGGGGTTTGGGTTTCCCTGCCAGCCCCGGCCCTGGTAGGGGTGAGCACAGTGCATCCTCCCCTTGCACGTGCACGCTCCCTGCTTTGGTTCGGAGTCATGCCGGGGATTTTGCAGGGTTGAAGCGGCTGCACTCACCTGCTGTGAACAGGAGGGAGGGTGACCCCGGCTTTGCTTCCCCACAGGACAAGAAGCTGATCAAGGCGTTCTTCGATGTGCTGGCGCACCCCCAGAACTACTTCAAGTACACGGAGAAGCACAAGGAGATGCTGCCCCGCTCCTTCATCAAGCTGCTCCGCTCCAAAGTCTCCAGCTTCCTCCGGCCTTACAAATAGCGCCCTGCTGTCATCCCAGGCCACCCAGCCGCCAAGGAAACCCTCTTCTCCCTCACTTCTTATTTCAGTTTTCCTCCTTCCTCCTGCTTGGCTCCAGCAGGACCGCCACCTCCCACTCTGCAGACGTCTCAACATGCTCTCTCCGCCATGCCGTGCCCTGGTCTTGCCCAGCGATGCTGGTCCTCTCTTCTGAAGCAGCTTCTTCACCCCTTTCATTTCCTTTACACCTCCATGCCGGCTCTGTCCCGTTCCTTGATGCCATCAGCAGGCCCACAGCCACCGGCACCCTGGGGCTCATCCCCTGCCCCAGGCTGCAGCCAGCCCCAGGGCAGCACAGGAGGTAACGCCTCATTTCTTGCAGCGCATGGGTCTTACCTATCAGCACAGCTTTGCAGAGATTGGGAAAAAAAGCATAATGCCTACTTTATTAAAAAATAATAATAATAAGGAAAAGATAAAGGACAGAACGGAACAGCACGGTGGCGGATGCGCGGTGGCACTGGTGGCTGTCCTGTTGGAGAGGCGTGCTGGCGCTCAGCGCTGGAGGAAAGCACGGCCAAGCCACGTTCCCGGAGAACAATGTCTGGCTGCATGGGAGAAAAAATGGAGCAACTGAGGAGGACTTCAGCCGGGCGCATTTTTTCCCCCTCGCAGACACTTGTGCCAAGGAACCAGACTTTCTTATAAGCTCTGCCAAAGAGTAACTCATCGACGGAAAAGCAAGCTTTGTGAAGAGCAGGAGTAAATGTTTGTGCACTAGGATATCCTCCTTTCTACCTTTTTCATATGTATTAAGTGCAATCATTTGAGTCTTCTTTATATTATTTAGAGGGAAGTTTTTTCTACTAGAAACTACAATATTTATACCTGCCTGAGAAATGAGAATGTGTGTCTGTCACAAACCAACCAACCAGCCAACCAACCAAGCTCAGCCCTGGATTGCCAGTGACCAACATGATGGTGTTTTCAGGCCTTGGAACCTTTTCTGCCGCATTTTTCCCTGGTAAAAACCCACTTTTGGTGGAAACGTGGAGGAGCCTGCGCCTCTCCTCTGCAGGGAAGCGGGGCTTGGCCGCACTGTGTGATAGGGTGCGTTTTTGCATGGGTCTCAAGGCATCTCTGTCCGTCCATGGTGGATCCATCATCTTTATTGCAGGCTGGCTTTAATGTTGAACAGCATTGGTGCCGTGCATTTTTGGGCTGATCTGGCACAGTTTGAGGTTGTTGGAGCCCCGGCACACTGCAGGGCTGGCAAGGATGCAAACCTTGGTCACGGCATCTCCTTGCCGCCGCTTGCCTGGGGTTTGTCTTCTTGCTCAGCTTGGGGGCCCTGCGGCTTCCCATCACCTCTGCCCCCAGGGACTGAGGTCTGTGCCCTCCTTGGCTCTCGGGAAGCTTTGTGCTTCCAAGTGCCTTCAGGTGCCTCTGGCTCCTTCCCGCTGTGCTCACTCATCCTGCTGGTATGCTGCGGGTGCCGCCCTCGGGGTGCAGGTGCTTCTCCTGGGTGGCTGGCACCTGTGGAAGTGCAGGGGTACCGATTTTCTGAGCTCTCTCCGGGGTCACAGGAGCCTGGGGGGACCCATCCTGCCACCGCCCTACCCCAAGCTTCAGAGACAGACACCACAGGTGACGATGGCCATGTGGATGTCACTGCAGCTAGACAGGGCCCCGGGGATGGGAGACCAACCCTGCTGCCACGGTCACCCCTCGTCCTCCTCCCCAGCCCTGCCACCCGCTCTTGGCTGTCACCCCCCCCATCGCCAACCCCATCGTGCTGCTCCCAGAGCCCAAGAGGAAAGGTGGTTGGCTGGGGTTCAGCATTC
>VXAL01014437.1:46411-75448 GCA_013399475.1 Chauna torquata | reverse complement strand
TCTCCCCGCCATCCTCGGGGCACCTGGGCTCGCCCTGCCCCGCCGATCCCCTCAGGGCCGGCCGCTGCGCCAGGCCCCGTCCCCAGCCCGCCGTGGCTCTGGGCTCCGTCCCCAGTCACCCCCGGCGTGGCCTCGCAGCGCAGCCGGCACCCGGCTTCCCTGCCCGGCCCCTCCGGCAGCGCTGAAACCGCTTTGCGTGGCGGCTGGAGCAGCTCGGGGGCCCGGCGGCCCCGGCGGTGCCCAAGCGGCCCTGCTGGCGTGGAGCCGCCCGCCCCTCGGGAGGTGTCGGCCCTGAAAGAGGCTGCTGCAGCGGGGGAAGGGCGGCCTTTCGGCTGTAGGGAGCGTTTGGGTTCGAGGGGATGAAGCGTGGCACTAAGGCAGGGTGTTGTAGCGACAGAGCGGTCAGACTTGTTCAGGGGAAACCAAAATGATAAAATATTAGGCTGTCGCGGGGATTACTCCCAGAGAACCCCGCTGCAGCTGCATTTGGAGATAGTCTTTCAACAGCACCTCTTTTCCAAAACGTTCTTGGGGAATGAGGGGGAGTGGATGTTTTAGCCTCATCTGCTTATGGCCCAAAATTGTGTTCCTACAAAGGCTGGGGATTAGCTAGGAAAGGGAAGAAGGAACAAGGATGCTTCCAGGGACAAAGCTCATCATCCTGACCTCTCGCAGCAGAGCACGCCTCCAGCCTGTAGGTTCAGGCTTTCAAGTACTCGAAAACCTTTCCTGCAGATCACTTGGAGGATGGGGAGGGGTTGAGTGTGCTATTTATGCTGCCTCTACAAAGTCTGTCAGTTCACTGGCTTGATAAGTTTTATCCTATGTTTGTCTCTAGAACAGGCTGCTTGCCTTGCCTGTGAGAAACATTGGTGTGGGAAGGGGTGCATCTTTTGTCCAATGTAATCCTTTATAGTCTCCAAAATAGTTTACCATTCAAGCCTTTCTTAATACGCAAAAAGCAGTATGCACGCTTTGGGGAAAAAATAAAATTTGAATTGTTCTTTTTATTTAAGGCTTGTAACAAAGAAGACAACTCACTGTTCCACAAACTTCTTGCTTTGGGTCCCAGCGCTCTCTGAGAGCACGCTGAGTAAAGTGAAATTCATGTCTGAGGACAAGTCACCAGGGCAGGATGGAGAGCTTGGGCTTGCAAGCAGTGACCCTTAGTGATGGGACGACAGCCTACATTCAGCAGGCTGTCAAAGGTAACGATTTCTTTGGGCTGTAAAGTCTAAAAGTCTCTTGAACAACCCCTTGAAATTAAAGTTGGAGTTATCGAAAGTACCCTCATGGCACGCAAACTGTCGTTCATCTTGTATTGTTGCTTTGTACAGGATATTTGCAACTATCTTAGATTGGCACAGAAGAGTGTGCAGCAGAAATAAAACGCCTCTGCTCTGGAGATAGGAGAGCTGTTGCAGTAGAAAATGAACGTTCTGTTCATACTGGGGAAACGGAGTTCACTGTATGGCCTGCAGGACCTTATTCAACCAAAACTTGCCCTGAAGCTAAGCAGAATGTTTGACTTCATTGAGGTGCATTTGGTTCACAATGCTTTTCTCACTCACAGGGGTGCTGAGCTCAGTGTTGGTTAACTGAAGTGACATCAATTCAACACCTGCCCTTATTTTGGGGGTTGTAAGGTCCTCCTTTCTTTGCCACCTGCTGTTCCTGAGAAAAGGAACATGCTATTTCCCAGCTTATGGAACAGGACTCTTGAGTTGCAAGAATTCCATGTCCTGGTGATTGCTGTCTTGCTTACTTTTCTGTGTGAACTCACTGCAAGTTTATTAAATTTGCGGAGTTGAACTATCTTGAAAACCACTAGGTTTTGTGACCTGCCACCCCACACCCCCCCAGACACTTTGCACCAGGTGAAAGCAACTTGGATTCTTCAAGTTCAAGTGGGATGGAGCAGTGTCCTCTCTGCCTCAAATAATTAGGTAACTAAAATGTTATTGTAGGGTTACTCAGAGTTGCACTATTTTTTGAGAGTCCAGTCTTCACAACTCGTCAAGGACAGCAATGCTTTAGACCCCTTTAGGACCTCTAATATTTTTCCAAGAGTTGATCCTCAACCAAAGTAGAAGAAAAACTTTCAGGCCTCTGCTGATGCCATTAAAAGCTTCCAACTGAATATTCTCCAGCAGAAGTGTAATTGCTTTCTATTTTAAATCCAAAGTGCTTAGCACACATCATTCTTTCTGCTTCTTGGCTGACGGGGCTGTGAAGGGCAGCTTGTAAACAAGTGATGACTGAGGTCCTTTGTCTTGTATTCTCCTCTCTAGGAAAGGGAGGCTGCAGCATTTCTGGGAAGTTAAGTGCCTCTGTGGCTGTTCAGGGGAAAGCTTGACAAGTAACAGCTTATAAGTGACAGTTACACTGTCTTGTGTGTGACTGGCTTCCTTGAGAAGATGCAGCAAAGGGGACAGCTCGTTAGTCCAGAAAGACCGTGGTCTCTGCAGGCAGTGCTAATGGCATTTTTTTTAACTGTTTCAGGTGAAAAGCTGATTGAAGGGCAAGTCATTGAACTTGAAGATGGGACCACAGCTTATATCCATCAGGTGACAGTTCAGAAAGGTGAGGACTATAAATTCACCTTCCTTCTTCTTAGAAGAAAATTGATGTGACTGAAATCATCTGTGTCCCAACAATTGTGGCTGTAGCTTTGAGTTCATTTAGGGGTAGGGTTTTTTTTTTCTTGTCCAGGGTTTTGAGGCTGAATGAACAAGGACATAGAACATGTGATTTCCTGCAAAGTTCATAGCAATTTGACAAGAAGCTAAATTTGCTCGTGTTGTAAGCAAATGCTTGTTACATGTTGTTTCACCTGCGGACTCTCACATTTTGTTAGTCTGATGGATCATAAATCTACAAGCAAAGCCAGTAAGCTGTGTGTTGTGTTTGTGCTAACTACAGAGCCCAAACAAATTTTGTTTTATTTAGGAGCAGTTGGACAGAAATTTTCTCTGAACTGTAAGATAATATACTTCTGGAATAGGTGTTTGAGGGGGGATTGTGAGGATTATTGGAAGCCATGTCACCTTGTTCACTGGCCTATCAGCTCTGCAAGGATGTGACGTTAATCTGGGAGGTGATGGGAATTCACGTCATGAGGCAGGAAGGAGAGTGGCACAAAGGAATCCTCCCCAGCCACAGTAAGGTGTAAAAGGGCAGGTAGAAATAACTCGGTTGCTCTGAGCACTCCTCCCTTCGCCCTGCCAAGTTCTTTGTATGCCACCTCCCTTTTCTGTTCTCCAGGGGTTGCTTGAGACCCACTTTGTATGCCTGGCTATGCCCCTTTCCTCTGTTTATCCTCTTCTCTGCCTCCAAACACACATGCACAGTGAGAGGGCTTGTCGTTGTCACCCCTGCTTCCCCTGCCGTGGGATGCGTGCCTTGTCCTTATGCACCACTGTGCTAGAGCTGTCCATCATGTCCAGGACATAGCCTGGCATTTTGTAACAGGTGAGATATTGCATTACCCCAAAGAGCTAAAGAAGTGTCATGCAATTATGCGTGAAGCCTGAAAAAGCTTGAAATTTAGGACCAAAGGGCTCAGGTGGTACCTTAAAACTACAGTTGTGGTTGACTTTCAGCGCAAGCAGGCAGCCCTGCTCTGTGCGCTTCTGTGGGTGTAAATTCTGTAGTGTTGAGGAACTGATGCAGTACCCCCTCCATCCCATCCGAGTCTCCCAATAAGGTGTTTGGATTTTTTTTTTTCCTTTTCTTTCAGAGTCTGTAGCTTTTGAAGATGGACAGCCAATAGTGTTGGAAGACGGCAGTATGGCCTACATACACAGCACACCTAAAGGTAAAGAGTATTCCTCATTCTTCCCTTGGCAGCTGGAGCAGAAGCTGCTGAAGTGTCGCAGATTTTCAAGGCTGTAGGTAGCCTGGGAGATAAGAGTAGCTCACACTCAGCAGCTCTTTTACATTTGATGTTGTTGATTTCCCTTGCAGAAAGTTATGACTCCAGCACTTTTGAGGCTGTCCAGCTGGAGGACGGCTCCACCGCCTACATACATCGTCCTGTCATCGTGCCCCCTGGCAGCACCATCCTGGAAGTGCAGGCAGAAACCGGGCTAGAGGAGTTAGCTGGAGAGGAGGAAGATGATGCCTTTGATGTCGAGACCATTAATGCATTAAAGCAGTACGCCAGCAAGGTGAGGATGCAATGCTTCTTACACGGTCTACCGGCAGCACTGAGGGACTGGTGTAGTAGTCCACATTTGGCCCAGGGTTTAAGTTACCTCCCTTCATTTGCGCTTCCGTATGTCTATTTTACAGCAGTGCCAACTTTGAGGAGAGAAACTGGGCAGGGCTTCTGTGAGAGTGCCACCACTGACAGGTGGCTGACAAGGACCTGGGATGTGGCAGGTTCCTACTGTACCGCCTAGCTACTACCTACAGAGTGCTGAGCCTTTTACCCTTAACCTACTGCAGGCACAGATTTGGGAAAGCAGAGAGCTGCTATGATACAGCTTGGATTTTTTTTCTTGCTTTATATGTCCTCCCTTGTAGGTATTTTCTTCCTGTTTGACTAGGTTTCTCATAACACCACCTGGGTATGATATTCTCTTCCACACATGATTCAGGTGGCAGATTGAGACTAACCTTTTACATGTCAGGAGTGGCTACGTTACGATCACTGTTCCCAGTGTTTAAAAAAAAAAAAAGACTTTAAAAACCATGATAACTTCAGATCTTAACACGTATTGTCACTGCAGTGCCCTGTCACTGCAGCCGGCCGATGTCTCTGGTCTTGGGTGCTACCATTTTCTCCCATCTTCATGGTGTTGTGTGAGAAGGGGCTACCAGGGGTGTGCTGATAGAGTGCTCAGCTGGGCAGCTAGAAGGGTTGCTGATGCAGACCTTTCTGCTGCGGTGCGACCAGCCTCCCCTAGCTCCCTGGAGAAGAGTGGGGTGGCTCTGCTGGTAGGAGTGCCTTCCTGCTTGGGTTGCTCACGTGTTCCACGCTGTACAGGCAGGTGTGAACGGTGCCGTGCCTCTTTGCTTGCAGGTGTCTGACAAGGAAGAGGAGGGAGTAACAAATGCTTGTCATATGAAGAGTGAGGATTCCAGCGATGTCCCTTCTCAGGTCTGAATTTTTCAGTGATGCATTTCTGAAACTAGGCTACACTCCTCTTGATGCAGAGCACTTTACCAGCTAATAATTAAAAAAAAAACCCTTTGAGGCTTGTCTGCAACATTAGCAAATCTATTAGCTATTGGTTTTACAAATGAGCCAAGTGAAGCATGGAGAGGTGTGTGTCTGAGAACACCCAGTGACTTGGGAGGTGAGAATGGGAAATGCTGGTTCCTAGACCCCTGTCCTGTCACCTGTGTTGCACCGCATGTGTACAAGCTATGTTTGTAGGAACACATTTTTGTGGGAGTAACTGAAGGAGTACCTATGTATGGCAAGGAAGGAAATGATTTGTGTGGGCTTTGCAAAGCCTGCTGTGGTGGCTTGCTGAATTCATTTCCATACATCTCTTGGCAGGATTTGCAGGAGGAGGAAGTGCACAGCAATGAGAAGGGGCAGCAGGTTGGCAGTAGAGCTTTCCGTTGTGGGTACAAAGGCTGTGGCCGCCTCTATACCACAGCCCACCATCTGAAGGTAAAGCAGCTAACGTGTAGTCAAACAGCGTGCAGACCAAATAGACCCCCATGTTCTAGTGCCAGATCAGAATGTTCCTTTACAAAGGAGCAGGGAAATGCTCCTGGGAAAAAGTCAAATGCTCCAGGGAAAAGGTCAGGGTACCACGTGGCACTGTCACATCACTCTGCAGTGAGCTTTTCACTGAGGCCTTTAGGGAGATGATTTCAACCTTGAAGAACCAGGAAAAAGTGTCTGTAATTTGGAAGAAGTCAAATGGGAATGTCATTGAGAAGAGGCTTTGACCCATGAGAGAGACAGATGTATTAATTGGCCAAGGTGAAATCCAGCAGAGAACTTCAGATTCTCTCCAACAGCTAGATTTCTTCACAGTTTTCCTTCCCCCTTTGTCTTGGACCTCACTTTGAGGAACAGTTCTTTCTCTTCCAGGTACATGAACGTGCTCATACAGGTGACCGGCCATATACGTGCGACTTCCCAAGCTGTGGGAAAGCATTTGCTACAGGTAACAATTTCTCCCTTGTGAAAATTGTGTTCTGTCGTGTCCAAACCACTCTTGAGAATATTGGCCCTTCTTTCCAGCAGAGCGCACTAAGCATAGCTTTTAAAGCCTTCTGAGAAGGAATTTCAGTGTGGGAGACTGCTCAGGACTTGGTTGATTATGGACAGATTAAAGGAGTTAAAAGAAGAAACTGAGTTGTCAGGGATGTTGTGAGGCATTTTGGATATTTCTTCCCCTTCAGCTCTGGAAGGGGAACACAGACACAGGACAGACGTGTGCATGAACTGAGAGGTGGTACACACCTTGCAATATCATTTCTTTCTCATTATGAAATTAACTGTGCAGTTTCTTTACTGGACAGGGTATGGGCTGAAGAGCCACGTGAGAACACATACTGGTGAGAAGCCATACAAGTGCCCAGAAGACATGTGTAGCAAAGCCTTCAAAACTTCTGGGGATCTACAGAAACACATCCGGACACACACAGGTGAGCAGTACAAGAGGAGAACTGAGCTCCCTATCAACAGGGTCTTCAAGATAAAGTACTGCTTCAGCCTTTGTCTGGGTCATGCCTTTTTGTGTCTTGGGTGAAGCAAGGCAGAACCGAAGTTGTCTTCAGACAGAAGTAGACGGGCAGTAGAAGTAGCATTAGGGATTCTCGACTCAGTTACTAACAGCAGAACAAAAGGGGTAAGGATGCCAGTTTTGCTAGAGGAAATGTGCCTCCAGTTGGGACTGAACTGAGGTCTCATTAGTGTAATATTGTGGAGGAGTGAAGGGATACAGGTGTCTAGGGCATCCCCAGTAGCTGTGGACTAGCAGGGCTCTCATCCACATTACTCTGTCAATGCAGGTGAGCGTCCCTTCAAGTGCCCGTTTGAGGGCTGTGGCCGCTCTTTTACCACCTCCAACATCCGCAAGGTTCACATCCGAACACACACAGGCGAGCGTCCGTACATGTGTCCAGAGCCCAACTGCGGAAGGGGCTTCACCAGTGCCACCAATTACAAGAACCACATGAGAATCCACACAGGTAAGCTGGGGAGAAGGTGAAACACAGACAGCTCCTCCCCAGTCAGCTGCCTGCACTGACAGCGTGTGGCAGCAGGGAAATCTGTGGGACTGAAATGGTCGTTTCCAGGCCCGTCATCGCAGGGGTAGGTTTGGGGCTAGCCATGGAATTAAAGGAAATGGGAATTGCTTTATTGGGCTGATTATCATTCCACCTGTTCCAGTGGTCTGCCTCCAGCTGTTCCCTCTTGATGGGGAATCTCTTCACAGAGCTTGATGAGGGTGAGTGGGTTAAGCTCTGCACTATGGCCTCTGCCCTAGGAGAGAAGCCGTACATCTGCACTGTGCCGGGCTGCGGAAAGCGCTTCACAGAGTACTCCAGCCTCTACAAGCACCACGTGGTCCACACACGCTGCAAGCCCTATGCCTGTAAGAGTTGTGGGAAGACCTACCGCCAGACCTCCACGCTGGCCACGCACAAACGCAGCAGCCACGGCGAGCTGGAGGCCACAGAGGAGAGTGAACAGGCCCTCTATGAACAGCAGCAGCTGGAGGGTGAGCAATCGTTCCCCCATCACCTGCAGCATGCTGGGTCAGGGCCTGCGGCCACTCTCCTCCCTCAGACCTGAATCTGTGTTGTGACTTTCTGCCTGGCTCATCAAGCCCAGATTTGTCTCACAGCCAAGAGTAAAAGGCTGCCCGTGGTCCTAGCTGTATTTTATGGGTTGGGAATGGACTGCCTCCCACTCTGTAGTACAGGGAGAGATAAAGGTCCTTCTTCCCAGGCCAACACTGGGCTGTTGTCATCACGATCTTTTGCTCCTCTTGGTTGGCCCTTGAGGAACCAGGCAGGTCCTAGGGCCGGATGTGTGCTTTCATGCTCTAATCAGCGCTTCTCTCTCCCATTGTGCTCTTCTCTTTCCCTGACTCAGCTGCTGCTGAGGGAGGCTCCCCCATGAAGAACCAGCATATTGCTTTCCTGTCAGAGATGGAGGAAGATGAGGACGAAGAGGAAGATGATGATGGTATGCCTACACAGGTCTCACTTCTCTCTCAGGACGGGACAGAGCAGGTATGGACATTAACAGCCTCCAGCACTCCGGGGAAAGCAGTTACCTGAGGGAGGTTCTGCCTCTCCCCAGCCTGTGGTCTGCATGCCTTTGGGTACTTCCTGACGCTACTACACGGTGTCCCCTTGGGGGCAGGGCCTCTGCTTGGCCTTCTCTTTAAGGCTTTTTTCAGTGTAAAGCAGACCCTGGGCTTTGTGGGCTCTGTCTGTCATGAAGGCTCCCTCCTTACAGTCTTATCCCTCTGCTGCAGCCTTGATATGGAGGGTAAGTCACAGGCCTCTGGTCCCCAACTCGCCTTCTTGCTGGACAGGGTCTTGCAGGCATTTGTCTGGGCTTGTATGCTGCGCCTGCTAGCCCTCACTTCCTGCACAGCTGCTGAGAGGCAGCTCCCAATCTTGCTGACACAGGCTGGATTTGGAGATTTTTTTTCGAAGTTTTAAATGGCAGTGCTTTTCTTGCACATACTTCCCTCCAGCTGCCTGTGTGCTGACTGGGTAAACCTCCCTCTGTGGCATGGGGCAGAGGAAGCAGCAGCCATGAGTAAGGTTTGTTTCCTCTTAGTGTGAAGTGCTGTCTGCACGAGCTGTCACTTAGGAGCCCAGAGAGAAGATGCTAAATGGGAAGGGGAGGTGTGGTCAAAGGGGTAGAGCTGGAGACTGGAGGTCTGTGAGGTCTCCACCAATTCTGTCACCCTGGGCAAAATCCTTGCAGTTCTCTGTGCCCTAGATCTTGCACGTGAGGGAGGAGAGAATATTTCATCTTTGCTGAGACCTTTCTCTTGCTAAACTCAGGAGTTGCATAAGGCTTCCGGAGAAGCCAGCCTGGCTGAGAGCATCTGTTTTTATACTGCCCAGGTCAGTTTGTCACAGGAAGACCTGCAGGCCCTGGGCAGTGCAATCAGCATGGTGACGCAAAGCGGTGCCCTCGCAGTGCCCACGGAAGAGCTCACGGGTGACGACACACACACCGTGACTATGGTCAACACTGATGGCACCAAGACACAGCCGGTATGGGCAGAAGCGGGGCCTCCTCTCTTCCCTGCAGAGAGGGAGTTGCATTTTAAGACATGATTTTTTTTTTTGTCTTAATTTTTCCTAGGTTACCATAGTCACTTCAGGGGCAGTCCTGTCTGAAGAGTCAGCCATCGCATCCCTCCGTCATCAGCAGGTGGCACTGCTGGCGACTGCCAATGGCACCCACATCGCAGTGCAGGTACCACACAGCTCCCTGAGCAAGCCTGAGCATTGCTCCTGCCCATTCCCCTTGGTTCATTTGTGTACATCCCCATCAGTGGCTTCAGCACTTACCTCTTGCTTTGCTGTATCTCCTCTTGCCCAGGTTGCTTGCTCCTTAATTCCCAGCTGCCCTGTGTACAGAGGAGAGCAGGGGCATGCTGCTTGGATTGCAGAACGTTCCTTCTCAAGCAGCCTTTCCCCATCACAACAGTGTCTCTCTCTGCTTTGCCCCTCTGCTTCATACTTGTGTCACCCACTGCCAATCCCTCACACTTCTGTCCTCTGGGGCAAGCCCAAGCCTCTTGAGCCCACTTTTGGGAGTGCAGTGTTCTCTCTCTTCTTTCCTCCACTAGTTAGAAGAGCAGCAGAGCCTGGAGGACGCCATCAGCATGGCAGCAGCAGCAATCCAGCATGAACCTGTAACACTCAACGCAGCCGTGTCTGAGAATGGGTGCTGAGACCCTGCAGAGTCTCCCGGGCAGGGAGAGCAGGCAGCCCGAGCCTGTTTCTCCACGGGGACATCGAGATCTGCAGGAACCGGGCCAGCTGGCACACAGAAGACGTGCGGTACACAAACGAGGGAAGGTGTTTGAGACCAGCTGACTGCGGCTGGCATGTGCACCACGCAGGTGGTGAGAGCCGATGCTGGCAGCATTGGGCTACCCACGTGATCCTGTTGGAAGGGCTCTTCTCTCCATGGAGCGGTGTCCAAGATACCTGGCTGTTGCCTTCTGCTGGAGGCTCTACTGTTTTCCTGGGCTCCGAGCAGCAACTTTCCTGCTCCTTGCCTCGGACACTGCCTCTCTCTGTCTGGAGGAGATAGCAGATTGTCTTCTATTATTCACTTCTTCATGGCTAAGATTTCCAAGGTCTGCCAGTCTCCTGCAATAGATACAAAGTTACAGAGATTTCATCAGTCTCTGGGAATGCAAAATTTTTTTGGAGCAGCATTTCCTGTCCTCTCCCTCTAGAAATGGTCCAGCAGCTCCTCTTTTCCGCAACCCCCTCCACGTAAGTGGGCTGTAAATGCACAGAAGCAATAAAGCCCCGTCAGAGCAAGCCCAGGCTGTCCTGGGCCGGGTTGGAGTGGCAACTATTTCCTGATGCTGGAAGTCTGTGTTCCCATGGGTGCGCACTAAGCAAGCGTCCAGGCGTGACAGGAATTCTCCCATCTCTTTACCACGCTTCTCTCTCTTCTCAAGCAAACGTCGTTGGCAGACTCAGCACTGTGGAGCAGAGCAAGGTGCTCCCTCTGCAGATGCGAACCAACACTTGTTGGGCGCTGAGCTGGACTTGGATGTAAGTGGAAATAAAAACAAATTAAAGTTTTTTTTTAAAAAAAAAACTTCTCTCTTTCAGTCCCTGGGGCCAGTGGCTGGCAGAGGATGGGAGGGTGGCTTGGATTTTATGATTTTCCAGGTGTAAGGATTAAGGAAGTTCAGGAGATTTGTTGAACTGACCACAAGCGCCCTGCCAAAGCAGTGATTGTCCGAGAACAGTGCTGAGGAGAGGTGTGAGCAGGACAGCGGTAGCCTCCAACTCCTCAGTGTGTCTTAGAGGGACTAAAGGGGACTAACCTTCTGAGTCCCAGAGCGGGCCTTGGCTCCTCCAAGGGCTTCTGCGAGCCTCAATTTAGGGGATTGTGTCACTTAATTCAAGAAAATGTCTGTGAATGCATCCTACAACCCTCTTTGCTTGGGAGAGAGACCTAGGCTGTCTTCCTCAACCCAGCAGCAGTAGGATCAGCACCTCTGGTGTGTGCCTATGCCCCAGAGAGTCTGTGGTCAGAGGCCGCACAGAGAGCACCAGCCCAGGCTGTGAGCAATCAAATATTTATTTTCAGATACACCCAAGAAGTTTGCATCTGCAGGAAAAGGTTTCTGCAGGAAAGGATGGGCACGACGCTGCCGCCAGAACCTCCCTGCGATGGCTGCAGTAGTTAGCCCTCGACCTGCCTTCCTTGGGGTGGCTGAGCCCAAAGCAGCCAGGGCTGGAGCCTTTCCAACGGCGCAGCCTGTGCTCCTGCTGCTGGGGGTAGCTCTTAATTTAAATCTGAGAAGAGGAAGCGGCTCCTTTAGGCAGGGAGGGGATTTCTCTCTGTGCTGAGAAAGCTTTTGATCTCTAGGCTGAGCTAGCAAAGGCTTACGAGTCCCCGCACCGTTCGCGCTCCGACTTAGGCACCGTGAGCCCCCGAACTGCGCATCCCTTCCCCTGGGATCCCGCTGCGCGGGGGCGACCCTGCAGCGGGTGCTGACCCCCGCGATCCGAGAGGCGAGCGGCCGGGGCGCTCGCAGCCCGAGGGGCGTTCGGCTGCGGGCCGGCCCCTGCCCGCCGAGCCCCGCCGAGCCCCGGGGGGTGCCCGGGCACCTCGGAGGCGCGCCCAAGCAGATGGCGCTGCTGCTTCGTGCGCGGCCCCGGCCGCCCAGGGTTGTCGGGGCAGCCGGTTTCCTGAAACCGGATTCTCAGCGTTGACAGAGCAGCTTCTGCCGTCGCCGCCTGTAGCCATGGACCTGCGAGCGGAGCTGCTCAAGTCCATCTGGTACGCCTTCACCGCCCTGGACGTGGAGAAGAGCGGCAAGGTGTCCAAATCCCAGCTCAAAGTGAGTACCGGGGGGGGCTCGGGGCTCTGCTTGCCCCGGCTCGGGGCTCGCGGGTGGGCTGCGAGGTGCGGAGTGGCTGCAGGGATGCTCCGCACCCCCCTGGGTTTCCGCAGAGGAATTACTAAATGTTAAGACTAATAAGACCCTGCTGTCGCCTCCACGCTTCGTATCTAGTTTTAGTGAAGATCTCTATCTCGGCTTCGCCTCCATTTTAAACAACAACAACAAAAAAAGGTGGGGGAAGTAGTAGGGAGTTAATGCTCAAGGTGGAAATGGGGAGAAATCTGATTTTTTGGTGTTTTTAGTTTCTTATGCTTTTTATGCCCAACCAGCAGCCCAAATTCGGTTTATATTTTCTTGCTTGCCAGAGCACCCACACTTCTGCTTCCTCTTCAACCAGAGGGTCGGAAGGTAAAGGGAGACCGTTTTAAAAACTAAAACTCCTCAGCGGTCAGGCCAGAAATAACGTATCACTTCTTAAAAAACTCTGATTTCCCCTTCCCTCCACACCCTTAGCAGCTTTGCAGGAGGCTCCTGAGCTCAGCCCTTTGTCAGAACTTTCGTGTCTTCAAAGACTCTTTTGCCTGCCTCCAGGACTGGGTCTGGTTGAATCCGCCAGGTTTTGCCGCTGCTTCGATAATACTGATTTTTTTTTTTTTTTCCCTTTGCAAATGATGGGACTCCTTTTGTATTGCTGCTTAAAAGTCTCATCCTGGTTCTTATGCTGGCACCAGGGTTGGAAATGCTGGTTGGAGCACGGGGTTGCGAAGCAGAGAAAGGACCTGAGCTAGAAGCATGCAAAACACGGTAAAATGTTGCGTCAGGAGGACTTGGCAGCTGCCGCGAGTCTGTGAGATGAGTTGTGAAACTCTGTAAAGAAACCTCTTTTCCTCCTTTTCCTTCTACTTTCGAGGGCTTCCCCAGGACAGATCGCAGGGAAGGTGTTAGGCTTGGAGAGGGAGGACACATTTTGTCTGAAAACTAGAGTTTTGTGTGAAGGGGTCTGGAGGAGCCAGGCTCCTCCTGCAAGCCGGTGCCTTTGCAGGCGCTCAGCCCAGAGGCTGCAGCTGCTTCCCAGAAACTCGCTGCACATGTGATGTGCGAGCCACCAGCGCGTGCGGGCCCCTCCGTGCCTTCATGCTCAGAGGGCTGAGGCTGCATGTGACAGGATGAAGGTGAAAAGCACCCGGGCACCCATGTGGCGATGCCCTCTGCTCGGCTACGCTTTTCCCACGTGGCACAGGGACAGGGACACGGGCTGGGTTCAGCCTGGAGGCTCTCTGGAGCCGACAATCGAGGGCTGGATTTGCAATTTTTTTTTAAGACACCTGAAACTAGAAATATCTGAAGAAATTCAGGAAAATACCAAAGTAGGCCAGGGACAGGGTGCTGGCTCCCCTGGGCTTCCTCCCTGCCGCTGGGGAACTTCTGGCACCCGGGCTTGTGGTGCTGAGCCCAGCACCAGGCGCGCTCCTGGCCACGATGGCGCGCACCTTGCTCCGAAAGTGCTGACATTAACACATGCAGCACTTTTCTTGCAAGATCTTTGTTGTTGGTGGCGATGCTGAGGCCACAAAGACCCTGGTTTTAATGGCAGTTTCCTAGAGAGTTTGTGCAGCAGGGACGCGGCAGCTGCGAGCCCACTCGTGCAGGGGGTCGAGGGGCACGGGGCTGCAGCGGTGGCTGAGGACGGCATCTCCACGGTGACTTTTTCCAGAGTGACATTTCAGAGCTGAACGCAGATTCACCCCTCGTTGTTCTCCCGCCTCTGGCCCTGAAATGGGAACACGGCTGGCTGGCGGCTCGGGTCGCGGGAGAAGCTCCGCGCTGCTGCAAACAGGGTGTCCAGCTGTGCTTGTTTCACCAGGAATCTCAATTCTGGACAGCTTTCCAGCTGGAGAGACCTCATTGCCATTGCTCATTGCTGCCAAACACTGGCTGCTTGCAAGGCTTAGGTCTGCTCAGCCTACGCAAGCCAGCAGCAGTGTTTCTTCTTGTACGTTCGGTGGAGAAGCAGCCCAAGTCTTGAAGACTGATGGTTTGAGCAAGCACTGCAGTCTCCATGCCCTCTCGAAATTCCTCACGCGTGGTGTGAGATGGCGACGTGGGGCTGTGCTCTGCTCCCCAACCCAGGCGTGTTGCTGCAAGGAGGGTCTTGAACGAGGGTGGGAGAGCTGCTGGTGTTCACAGAGCACTTGCAACTACGGAAACAAAAGCATGGCTAGCCCCGTGAGCTGACGCTGGATTTTACCAGTGGATTACAAGAAAGCTGGTGGGAGCTGGGTGTTTCATTCCTGAGCCAGTTGCATAAGTAAATTTAGCAGCATTTCAAAGCTTGGTGGCAAAGCTGTGGGAAGCTGCTGGGTTCAGTAGTTTAGTTCTTTACATGTACACTCCTATGCAAGTAAGTGTGTGCGTATGTGTATGCTATGTAGGTGTGTATCTGCACAGGAAGGAAAGACAGTCTTGTGGTTGAGTGCTACGAGTCGAGAGATATCGGGTGTTTCTGTTCCCAGCGCGGGCACGCACTGGGCCTGGTCTCAGATGAGGTTTTATCCTTTCTATGCATCCCCGCTGGCGGAGCAGGCAGAGCCGGTCCCAGGGCCTTGGGGCGTCCGTGGCGCAGGACGCGGCTCTAGAACTGAGCGTGGGGAGCTGAGCGTGCAGGGGGCTGTGCCTGTCCTGGCGCTTTTTGCTCTTCTGCTCCAGTCCTGTCCCTGAGGGAGGGGAGAGGAGCAGTTTGCTGAGCGGTCCCAGGGCTTGGTTTCCTGAGGCTGCTCGCTGGAAGCTGCTGCGAGCTCTGCCGGGGCTGGTAGCATGCTACTTGGGATTGGGAATCCTGCTGGAAAACTTTGAAAATGCTAATTTGGGGTGGTTCTGATAGGGCTTGGTCACTCTCTGGGCTTCTCTTCCCTAGGAAACGTGGCTGGAAACGCAGAGGCTGCAGTGATGGCCCTGAGGCAGCACAGGCTGCGTGTCGGGGTGGGGACAGGGTGCAACCGGCAGGGAGGTGGCTCTTGCTCTCTTTTGGAGATAGAGCCCATAATGTGTGCCAGTCTCTGGGTACCGCTGGTGCCTTGGTGGACTGGGCTAGCTCACCACAGGCAGTTATGAACCCCTGGGGGCAGGAAGGAGGCGCCCGGCTTGGACCAAAAGCTCCTGTGCTTGTTGAATGCTTGTTGAATGCACAAAGGGCTCTTGGCACAGGCTGGTGCTGGCAGTTTGGCCAGTAAGGGGGCTGAGAGCAGCTCATCTGTGCATGCACGGGTGAAAGTCTCCCCTGAGGTTAGGAGCCCATGGGGCTGGGCTTGAACCACGGGGGTTTGGACGATGGGGTGGCGAGGCAGGGGGACCTGGCTTGCATCTCCCTCGCTGCAGAAAACGGGCAGCTAAAGGCATCTGGCCACTGGAATAGGCTCCCAGTGCTGGGAGGCATCTCCCCTGGGGCATCGCTCCCTGCAGCCCCCTCCGGGGATGCCCTGGTTTTGTCAGAGGGGCCATTCTGCTTGCGCATGGGGAAACTGAGGCAGCAGCAGCGCTCCCTGCGCAGCACCAGAGACCCCGCTCCCACCCACCGTGGGCTGGAGGGGTTTGTGCTCGACGCGCGGAGCCAGGCTCCAACCCGAAAGGTCACCCCCAGCCCTGGCATCTCCCCCGGCGTCTCCCACGGGGGAGAAGAAAAGGGGCTGCCATTCTCCAGCAACGTTACGTATTCCACCCCCGGCTCCGGCTGGCGTCAGCAGTGGCCACGGGGCTGCGGAGGGGAGTGGGGGGAAAGCTGTGGAGGACAGCGTGTGGGGCTGCGGAGGGGAGGGACACGGGGTGCTCGCAGTGTCGGGCTGACCGGGGCCGTCCCCTCCGCCCCTGCTCAACGCAGTGGAAAGGCTGCGTCACCAAACCTGCATCGCGGGCTGGGCTTCGACGCTCGGAGCATCCCCTCTCTTCTCTCTCTGCCCCAGTTTTTTCCCTTCCCATCCCTCATTTCAGGGCCAGGGTGTGCTTTCCTCTGTCCCCTGTCTCCATGGGGTTGAGGCAGCCCTGGCCCCACGCATCCTGCAACGAGCCTGGCTGGGGCTTTCCTCCCCGCCCTGCCCCACTTTTGGATTTTGGGTGACTGCTCCAGCAAGGAGCAGGCTATGGTGTGGGGGGGGCACACTCCATTTTCCCCGTGGGAGCAGGATCCGTCACCCAGGGAGCTGGGTCTCATCCGCCCCCTCCCCACGCTGCTGCCAGGGCAGAAGCTGGAGCGGCCACGGGGCAGCGCTTGGTGGGACGGGGGCTTCGGAGGGGGACACGGGCAGAGGAGGTGCGAGGGATGGGGACGAGGCCTTGCGTGGGAAGGGGAGGGCGAGGCACAATTCCCCCGCTCTCAGTCCGGATTCCCGGATGCCTGGGGTGTTTCCATCCCTCCCCACCCCTGCGCAGACCCCAGGGCTGCGCCAAACCCCAAAAAGCGCAGCCACAGTGCTCGGGGCTACGGCCCCATGCAGTGTCTGAGCACCGGGTGGAGTACTGCTGACAGCATTGATCTGGAGGGTAAAAAAGAAAGAGAAAATCCGGTTGAGCAAGAATTGTCTCCAGCTGCAGCAGCCGGCATGGCCCCCGGCAGGTCCTCTTCTTCTGGCAGGAAATTTCCAGCCCCACGTGGAGAGGAGCGGGGACGCTGCACCGCCGCGTGCGCCCGGGCACCATCTCCTCCAGCTCCTCTCCTCGGTGCGAGCTGTCCATGCAGACCCCGGTGCAAGGGGAGGCCACCAGCTTGGGCCTCTCCTTCAAGCATCTCCTGCTTGCCAGCAGCCTAAGGACGGCAGACGGCACCGCACCGCGAGCTGGAGGCGGCGGTGCCCATGGGCAGCCTTTCCCCGGGCTTTCCAGCGTGGCGTGGGCTTTCCAACACGTGGGAAATTCGAAAACATGCTTTGATTTGGGGATTTGAACAAAACTCGGCTGGTCGGTAACGCTGGTGTTTCTGGAGATGATGTGTCTCCAGATCGCCCTTGTCTGCTTTCACTGCAAACAAAACCTTGTCATAATTTCTTTTAAACCTTTTGTTATTTTCATTTTTGTGTCTTCTTGTGGCACACTTGCAGAAAGCAACTGCTGTCAGGTTACGACACGGCAGCCTGGCTGGGTGCGTTCATTATTTATTTTTTGAAGAAATGGCTAAGGGCAGCTGCCAAACAGCATGGCTCGGGGCGGTTTATCATCTTCTCTAGATCAAAGCATGTCCTGTTTGCTCTGTAATATTTGAAGCAGCCCTTTTTAAAAAAAAAAAAAAAGTTCTCCATGTGCCAAGAAAAGAAAGAAATGAATGTAAGAAAATCCTCACTTCCAAATACTTTCTCGGCTGTTTCCAAATGATTATTAAAGGTTGATATTCGGAGATATCCCCCTGCCAGACCCTAACCGTGCCCCGTGGCTGCAGTGGGCAATGCTGGGGGGGTCGGGGCTCCCCAGCAGGCAGCGGGGGGCTTGGCACCGGGGGGGGGTGGTGCTGGCAGGGCTGGAGCCTCACCCCCTCCTCTCTCCCTCGTGCTCGGCCAGGTGCTGTCTCACAACCTGTACACGGTGCTGTGCATCCCCCATGACCCCGTGGCACTGGAAGAGCATTTCCGAGATGACGACGACGGGCCGGTGTCCAGCCAGGGTTACATGCCCTACCTCAACAAGTACATCCTGGATAAGGTGAGCCCCGCGTCCCCCCACCCCGTGACCCGCTGTGGCCACGGTGCCTGCTCTGCTCCTGCATCCCGTGGCCGCCCCGCGTCCCCTGTCCCCTCTGCTCCTGGTTTGCAGGGCACAGCATGCTCTGATGGGTGGCAGAAGGATGCAGAGAGTTGGGGAGCACTCAGGTGAAGGCCAAAAGGAGTCTCGTTGGTGAGGATCAAGTCAGCCCCCCCTTTCCATCAGGCCTCTGGATGAGGCACAGCCGCATCACCATTTCCTAAAGGGCTCAGAGGGAGTCCCAGCAGCCTCTTCCAGCCCCTTTTCCTCTCCACCCCTGTTCAGATTTGAGGTGCGACCTCTCGGCCAGTTGGCAAAGGACGAGGAGACAGAGGAGGACGGGGCGCTGGGGCAGGGCAGAGGTTGGGGTGGGAGGTGGGTGGGTTTCTCTCTTTTTCCATGGCTCAAAGGCACCTTTGTTTCGCATGGCGCGACGTTGCGGCGCGGTGCTCGTTTCCTCCAGGCATGTGAGGAGAGGAAAAACGACTGACAGCTTTCTTCCACTGTGCACTTTAAAGACGCTGGGGGCCCGGAGCAGGGTGCCGTAACCCTTCCCTCCCCTGCTGCCTTCCCCAGGGGCTGAGCTGGGTTTTCGGCAGCCACCGGTGCTCCGGTGCCGCTCCCCAGGCTGGTCCTGGCTGTGCCCCTGGGATGCTGGCGTCCACCCCAGCCGCAGGGATCAGCTCTGCAGCGAGTGGGGACAGAGCCAACCCCAATCCCACTGCCCCGGCGAGGGCACGGGGCTCCGGGGCTGATCCTGCTCAGCACAGCCCAATCCTCCTGTTACAGAGTGCCCAAACCCTTGCAGTTTCCTATGTGGTTCTTTGGAAGATGACCTTCAAACCCCCTCCTGGCTTTGCCAGTAAAATCCCAGAGGCAGCCTGAGAAGGGGAAGTGGTTTTTCCTAGTAAGTGGGGCTTTTAGCTATTCCTGGTACCCAGGACCCAAAGGTTTTTCACTGTTTCTGCTGCTGCAGACTGTGGTTTGTGCTCGCGCTGGCCGCACGGTAGGGCTGTCCTGGGGAAGTGCTGGGACAGAGCGGGCAGACGTGGCCAGGCTGGTCTGGTGCCCGCCACCCTTTACTTGCGTTACACAGCCTCCGAAACCAGCAGTGACACCTCAAGCCCAGCCCTGAGGAAGGCTTTTGCTGGCCACAGAAGCTCTTGGACAGGCAATGTGGCCAATGGAGGTGTCATCCCTGCCTCCGGTGCTGCCTGCTGGCACCACATCGCTTCCCTTTGCTGAGCCTCAATTCCTCTTTTTGGTCAAATGGGATAAGGAGAGTGACCAAAGCCACACAGGCATTTGTGACGTGGGCTTGGGAAAGCTCAGCGGTGCTGGGTGTGCTTTCTTCTGCTGGTGTTGCACAGCCCCAGCAGGACTGCCACGGCTGCAGCCGTGCTGTGCCGTGATGCTCCCAGGCAGGTGCCGTGCTGTGGTGCCCCGGCACCGCAGGCGTCCCGCAGCGCTTTCTCTACCGGTCAGCATGCCTAAAATCACCTGTGTAAGGGATCTGTGCTGGGGATGTGTCCTTGCACCAAGAGTCAGTGCCCAACCACGCTCTGCAGTGGTGGGCAAGTCCCGTGCCCTGCCACACGTACAAATCAGTCAGTGCTGGCAGGGACAGGAGACCTCTGGTGTGGAGCTTCTGCCGTCCCTCCAGCCTCTCCCCCTAGAAGCCCCTGCATGGTCCTGCAGCATGTTCACCAGCCTGGGTCCTGTCTACAGGTGGAGGAAGGTGCTTTTGTCAAAGAAAACTTCGATGAGCTCTGCTGGACTCTGACAGCAAAGAAAAATTACAAGCCTGACCGGAACGGGAATAGCGTTGTATCCCACCAAGACGCCTTCAAGCTCTGGTGTCTCTTCAACTTTCTGTCTGAAGACAAATACCCTCTCGTCATGGTGCCAGACGAGGTAGGAGCTGCCTCTCCCTGCGCTCGGTTTGGGCTGACACGTCCCGCTATCGCTTCCTGGCACATCCTTCCTGCGGCTGCCTCATCACATCCTGCAAGATGTGGTGCCCCGGGGTGGCAGAGAGAGCAGGGTGGGAGGAACAGCCATGCCCACCAAAAGGGGGGGTGACCTGGGAGCAGCTGGGAGGAACCCTCTGAAACGCCAAAGCCTCTATAGATGTCTTGGAGGACAAGGTATGGGCTTGTCTATAGTGTTCTTCCATGGTTGAACAAGGCAGCTCTTTGGCCTGCTGTGAAGTGAATGTGCCAGTTCTCAGACCACCAGCCAAGGAGCATCCACAGCTCAGCTCCTGCTGGGGCTGGTCTTGAATCCCTTGCAAATCACCCAACGGTTGAGTTGGGCATGGTCTTGGAGGAGTGCTCCTGATTTTCATGGGAGAGAAAGAGGTGACGGGAAACCCATTGAATCTGCTGTTGTGATGGGGAGCTCCCTGTGAAACTGCGGCCAGGCGGGATGGGGCTGTGTCTCAGCCCATGCCACCAGGAAGGCAGTGGCAGGGCAGACCCAGTTGTCCCTGTCCATGCCCGCTGCCACCAAGAGCTCATCCCCTGCCCAGCAGCTGGAGAGTTAAGAGCGAGCACCCGGGCTGCTCTGCAAAGCTGCTGGCAGTGATCACCAGATTCCACACCGCATTTGGAGGGGGAGGTTCTCCCTTCTCCAGGGGTCAGATGAAAGCCCCACAAGAAGGTTGGCAGATGTGGGGAGGAGGGACCCGCTCAAAAGCCAACAGCGGCCTCGCCAGGCCCTGCTGCAGAGGTCGGGGATGGAGCTCAGCTGGGCGAGCAGCTGCCACCTGCTTCAGCACCATCTCCCCCTGAGATTAGCCCCCCCAAAACAAACAAACAAACAAACAAACAAACAAAAACCAAACCAAACAAAAAAAACCAACAAAAACACAACCAACCAAAAAAAGAAAAAAAAAAAACACACCAAAACCCAAAAAGAAACGCAGTGCTGTGCAGATGTACGAGGGCAACCACACTTCCTGCTCCCCAGGAGAAGTGTTTCCTGTTCCCCAGAGCGTTACAAAATGAATCATCTTTCTGCTTGCAGGGCTGAGCTTTAGAAAAAAAAAAAAAAAAAAAGGAAAGAAAAAGACAGAAAAAAATAAACCAGATTAAATTATTGCCCTCCTCCTAAATAGATGAGGAGGAGGGGGAAATCCCACTGGGCTGGGGGACGCTGCTGTGTTTCACCTTTCTGCTCGGCTCCCCCGTCACCCGCCCTCCTCGGTCCCTAGTTCTGTGGGTGCAGGAGAGCTGACAGCAAAGCTCGAGCTGAAATAAGTCCTCCCGACATCACGTTTCTCGCCTTCGACTCCGCTCTCGTGAGACCCCACGTGGAGCGCTGAGTCCAGATGGGGGTCCGCAGCGCAAGGGAGACAGGGACCCGGAGCGGGTCCAGAGGAGGCCACGAGGATGATCAGAGGCGGGAGCACGTCTGCTGCGAAGAGAGGCAGAGGGCTGGGGTGTTCAGCCTGGAGAAGGGAAGGCTCTGGGGAGACCCTGTAGTGGCCTCCCAGTGCCTAAAGGGGGCTACAGGAGAGCTGGGGAGGCCTCTTCATCAGGGGTGTAGTGGTAAGACAAGGGGTAACGGCTTTAAATTAAAGAGGGTGGGTTTAGATTAGATATTAGAAAGAAATTCTTTACTGGGAGGGTGGTGAGGCGCTGGCACAGGCTGCCCAGAGAAGCTGTGGGTGCCCCATCCCTGGAGGTGCTCAAGGCCAGGCTGGATGGGGCTTTGGGCAACCTGATCTAGCGGAAGGTGTCCCTGCCCATGGCAGGGGGGTTGGAACTGGATGGTCTTTAAGGTCCCTTCCAACCCAAACTATGATTCTATGTTATTTTCAACAGTTCTAGCTCTTTTTAAAGCAATTTACAGCTTCAAAAGGATGTTCATCTCCTCTGCAGGGACCTCTTGCCCTGCTCCTCCCCAGCGTTTTTACAACGTCAGCTGGAAACCAGATTGGTGCTGAGGTCAGGGCCATGGGCTGAGATGCCTGCCTTGTGGGTTGGGCGGGGGACAGCAGTGCTGGGCTGTTCTCCCTGAGGCAGTTGACTTCTGCAGTGTTTTCTCACTCTTCAGACAAACAAGCCAAAAGTATCTGGCCTTGTGGTCAAAGGAAGAACCTCCCAGCAGTGGTCAATCCCTAACCCAAAATCAGTGTCCTGAGCCTGGAAGAGCTTGACCATTACCATCAACCATCGCAAGGGGCGATAGCTTCGTGATAAGGCTCCTGCACCTCCAGGCTGGAAAGGGATGTGGTCTTAGGTCCTCCAGAATGGGTTTCCTTGGTCCAAGTTGGTGGCTGTGGGGTGGAAACAGCCCTCACTTCTCCTTGATGCTAAGCTCCCTGTCCCCGCAGGTGGAGTACCTGCTGAAGAAGATCTGCACGGCCATGAACGTGGAGCTGAACTCCTGTGACCTGGACGACTACCTCTCCCAGGAGCCGCAGGGGCAGGGCGGCCTGACGGTCTGGCAGTTCCTGGACATGGTGAACTCGGGGCGGCTCCTGCGAGGCATCGAGCAGGAGGCCATCAGCATGGCCGTGGAAGAGGTGTACCAGGAGGTCATTGAGGATGTGCTCAAACAGGCAAGGAGCCCACGTGTCCTGGGCCACAACCCCCTTTGCAAGGAGCTTGCCCCTCTCTGAGGGATGTTCCTGGTTTTCTCCCCATCCTTGAGGACATGGTTACGATGTTATACAGCCACCCGTCCTGCCCTCACCCCGTTTCTGAACCCCGTGTTTCCTGGGTGCAGGGCTACCTCTGGAAGAAGGGCCAGTTGAGGAGGAACTGGTCGGAGCGGTGGTTCATGCTCAAGCCCAGTGTCCTGTCCTACTACATGAGCGAGGAACGGAAGGAGAAGAAGGGGAGCATCACGTTGGACAAGCACTGCTGCGTGGAGGTACAGCGTGGGCCATGGCTCGTGGCAGGGATAACGCCTCCCATGGTGGTTATCTTGGGGTTTATCTTGGTCCTCATCCCACGCTTGCCCCCTCACCCCATGCACGTGGCGGTGACGCCGTCCTGCATCCTCTCCCTGCAGGTGCTGCCCGACCGGGATGGGAAGAGGTGCATGTTCTGCGTGAAGACCTCCTCCCGCACGTACGAGATGAGTGCCTCCGACACCCGGCAGCGCCAGGAGTGGACGCTAGGTCTGTGCCCCCGTGCCCACTCCACGCCCCCTCCCCAGCATCCCATGGCCCCGCTGATGTCCTCCTTCCCTCCCCAGCCATCCAGACCGCCATCCGGCTGCAGGCCGAAGGCAAGAAGTCCTTGCACAAAGACCTGAAGCAGAAGCGACGGGAGCAGCGGGAGCAACGGGAGCAGCGCAAGGCGGCCAAGGAGGAGGAGACGCAGCGGCTCAAGCAGCTCCAAGAGGAGAAGGAGCGGAAGCTCCAGGAGCTGGAGCTGCTGAAGGAGGCCCAGCGGCAGGCAGAGATACTCCTGCAGGAGGAGGAGCAGCGGCGGAGGCAGCAGCACGAGGAGATGCAGAGGACCCTGGAGATCCAGCTGCGGGAAGCCGAGCAGGTGGGTGCATCCTCATGGCAGGTCCTGCAGCGGGGCTGCATCGCTCATGGGACGACTGCTCCCTTCCCCATCCCTTGGCCATGTCAGCCCGGGGGGGTTGAAGGAGCTTTTAGGAGCACTACCTCCTCTTGCAATAACGCTGCTGGTACCCATCACCTCTGGGCTCCCCTGTGGAGTGTGACCTGGGGACAAGGGACGGAGGGGTCAGCGCATGAGATGCCCAAGGAGCAGAAGATGAGGACAACCTGCTCCAGGGTGTATGAAGCTGAGGGACTCCCGTGCCAGGCTGACCAGGGAGCCCACTTCTGTCCTTGCAGCTGATGCTGCAAGCCAGAGCTGGCTCCTCAAGAAGCATTTCCCTGAGCAGGGAAACAGCCTTGCTCTGGAGCTCTCTTCATGGTGTGGGGGACATTTGGCCCCATCCACCCAGGGGCTTAGGGCCAGCTCCCACGCTGACGGCTCCTCTCCCTGCCGCAGGCACGTGCCTCCATGCAGGCAGAGATGGTCCTGAAGGAGGCGGAGGCAGAGCGTCAGCGCAAGCGCATCATGGAGCTGGAGGAGATGCAGGAGCGTCTCCAGGAGGCCCTGCAACAGGAGGTGAAAGCGCGGCACGACGAGGAGTCCGTGAGATACGCGCAGGCCAGGTAGGACCGGAGCATCCCTGCCTCTCCTCAACCAGCCCTGCTCCCAGGGGAAGGGCTGGGTGTAGGGCTGTCAGACACACTCCCCGGGGCAATGCCACTGTCCTCGACTGCTCCCCGGGGAACCAGAGTGTGCCCGTGACTGCCTGTGATGCCAACAGGGATGGGGGAAGCTGGTGGATGAAGCGGCAGAGGAATGTCCTCACCTCGTACGCTTTTTTGACAGGCTACTGGCTGAGGAAGAGGAGAAGCTGAAGCAGCTGATGAAACTGAAGGAGGAGCAGGAGGAATACATCATCAAAACTCAGCTGGAGAAGCAAGTCCTCAAGCAGGAGATGGAGAACAAGAACAAGTGTCTGGAAGAGGCCCAGAAGCAGCTGGAGGAAGTGAGAGTGAACAGGCAGCGAGTGGACCAAGACGTCATGGTGAGCATCGCATTGGTGCCACTTCCCATCACGCTGCGAGCCCCAGGGGACTTCCCAGCCCTCTTCTGAGTCACCCCCACGCTGAGGAGAACCCAGGGACTTTGGGGACCCGCTGTCACATACCCTGCTGGATTTAGGGCGTTAGATTAGCTGCGGCAGGGAAAGCAGCCCAGAGGTTGGCCTGGGAGAAGCCATCAGCCTCGCGAGGCGCGTCCCTCGCCCCTGGCAGAGCCGTGACAGGCTCGGTGCTCAGCTCGTGAGGCCGGCGAAGTGGGGAGGAGGCTGTGGCCGTTTTCCCCCAGCAAATGCTGTTTTGAGAAGTCTGCTGACGGGGCAGGTGCTGGAGAAACCACCATGCTGGCATTTCCTCACCGTGCAGCCGTGGGTTTTTCTGAGCCGTACCATGGGATGATTTGGTGGCTGCAATGACACAAGTGTGTCCTGCTGGGGGCACAGCGCTAGTGTCCCTGTGGAGAGCAGCAACGTCAGCCCTGGGAGCGTGTGTGGAGCAGGGAGGGTTGGAAGCAGGGTGGGAGCAGGAGGAGCAGAAGACCTAGAGGAGGGTGAGCTGCCTCCATCCCAGAGGCAGCCTCAAATCCAGGCTTAGGGAAGGGAAACTCCTGCCAGCGGTCCCGGGCAGCCGGCTCACCGCTCTCCTCCGTCTCCTTGCAGGCGGCCCAGCGGAAGCTGCGGCAGGCCAGCACCAACGTCAAGCACTGGAATGTGCAGATGAACCGACTGATGCACCCCATCGAGCCGGGAGGTAAGCGACCTTCCTCCGGGGCGCGCACCTCAGCGCCGCTGCCGATTCCCCTGCCCCGTTTCCCGCTTTGGGATCCTCAGAGAAGACAGACAATCGCCTCTGGCAATGAGACCCTGTGCCCCTTTTCCTTTGCTGAAAGGTAAATTTGGACCCAAGGTAAACAATCCATTTTTTCTGTCTGTCCCCAGACAAGCGTACAAACATAAGCGGAGGAGGCTTCGCTGGCTACCAACCCATCCTGTGCCAGAGAGATTCCTCCCTCAAACTCAAGCAGAAAGTGGAGGATAAAGGCAGTGACCCCGTGAGGGACAGCAGCAAGGAAAACGTGAGCAATGGTGGGAACAGCGGCCCACCACCATCTTCGGACGTGGACACCATGGCCACAGAGCCCTCCAACTAGCCCCGCGAGATGTCAGAGCCCAGTGGGGAGCTGCGGGGCCCAGCACGCCCCTCTGAGCAGACCTGGTCAATACGGTCATCTCTGGATGGAGACCAGTGGAGACCAGCACAGAGCCTATAGGTGACTGCACATAGGGCTGAGATGGTCCCATTTTCTTCAGGGACAGGTGGCAGCCACAACGTGCCAGGAGCTCAGGCAGCCCAACGTGGGGAGAAGGCAGCGGGGCCATCTCCTCTGGGCTGCCCAGGTGTGGGGTCTGGACTCGCATCCCTGCACACCGGACTCTGGTTTCAACACTGCCTAAAAATGCCACCAGTGGGTCTGGACCACATGGTCCAGGACTGCCATTCCCCCTTGGTTTCTTCCAGCAATGCCTGCTGCGTCATCTGCTGCACCCCTACAAAGGGGCTTCCAGGGCAGCCGTTACGGACTGAGCGGTGCCTTCGCACCGACCCCTCACAAAGGGCACTTTCGGCCCTGACCAGGTGGACCAGGATGTCCTTAACTAACACGTGCATTCCCTGAAGGCGGTTGTTAGTCACTGGAGTCAGGCAGATGTTAGCACAAACCAACAAGCAATAAAGCTTTTGGAGCCACTGGCCCGTAGACCTCGTTCTCTGCGCTTCTGTGGCCCTGCAGGCACCTGACTTTCCTCATGTGCAGTGCAGGGTCTGGATTTCCACTGTAGAAAAGAGACCATTAAACGAAAACAGACATCATCAGTGAAAAGAGGCCCCAGTGGATTTTGGTTTGGTCTGTGGAGAGCCAAGAGGGACACAAACACCTCCTTAACAAAGTGCTTGTATAGGAAGGTAACGGTGCTCTGGACTTAGGTCCTCGCCCTTGGACTGCTGGACTCCCTGTTTCAGGAGTCCTGTTGCAGGATCTGGTCTGAGGCCCACAGAAGGCAATAGAAAAGATTCCCGGAGGCAGCTGGGCTGGCTCCATCTGCTCCGGGAGCAGGTGGACGTGGCGGCTCTCTTTGGTGACATTGGCCTGGCCTGTCTCCTTCAGTTAATTCGCTCCCTGAGAGACTGAGAACAAAAGCCAAGTCTTCTGGCAAACCTCTGTGCACAAAAAATTAAAAAAATAAAAAAATAAAAGCCAACAGTGGGGTTAATTTTTCCAAGCAACTCTGCTAAATACAGTCCTATTTGCCTGCGACTTCGGGTACTTTACTGTACCGGGCACAGAGCCCCTGTTCACTTAAGGGTCCCCTCTGAAAACAGACATTGGTAGCAAGCCCTGCATCAAACCCAGGTTCACAGTTGCTCACGATGATTAACTGCAGTTCGTTAGGGAGATTACAATCTGTTTCCTACTTGTGTGGCTTTGAGCGTTTGCTCAGAGAGCTCTTCCTCCCCCTACTTTTTACAATGCTCCTTTCTTACAATTATTTTAAATTGTGCCTGAGTGAAAGGCCATTTTCGCATGTCCCGGTGGCATGATGCGGCCATCCTGGGACAAAGCAGCTCTGTGTGTTTGTGAGGGTGGCCCCGTGCCCTGGTCCCCGTGTGGCCTCGCCAATGTGTGGAGGGAGCATGGGTGGCTGCAGCCCTCGCAGCAATGGCTCTGAGGGCCCGTCCCTGCCAGCCAGGGGCTGCAGCAGGTCAAATTTGTTACCTCTCCTCCTCCTCGCTGTGCTGGGGACTGTGGAGGATTGTAAAGGATCAGGATGCAGCACAGCAGTCCTGAGCAGCAGTGCCTGGCCACTACAACCCCATGCAGTCCCCAAACAGATCTGGAGTCCCTGCCTGGCTCTGTGACAAGTGACAGCGTGCTATCTCAGCCATTCCACTTGAACACAGGATCCCTCCACTCTGCACGTTTTCCGGTGGAGCAGGACCTTCACAACACATTGTACCTCTGGGGTACAATGGGCTGGTGTTTTTTCTGGGATCGAGGTGAGGTACCGATCTCTGCAGCCTCCCAGGGTGACCCTGGCACAGCAGTTCATGGCTCCATGAGATCCTCGGGCAGAGGCAGGAATGGGGAGGGTGCCAAACACTGGTCTTTACTGGGAAGGAAATGGGCTGGGTGGGAATGCAGTGATGGGAGACCTCCTCCTCCTCTGTCAGCTCCATTAGCTCAATCTCTTCCTTGATCGGGCGTCAGAACAGGTACTGCCATGCCACACCTAGGCCAGGAGGAAAAGAACCACCTCCGCCCATCTCTGCAGCTCTGTGCTGCAGCCATGTCGCAAGGGCTCTGCGTCCCATGCTCAGCCCCCAGGAGACGCTGGGTCATGTCCTGGTGGTGAAAGTGCCATCACCTCTCACCAGCTCTTGGGCTGCACCATCTCTCCTTAAAGCAACTCACTGGAACATTGCTTTTGCTCTTAACAGCCGAGTTCCCATGCAGCAGAACACTATGTTAATTGCCACAAGGACAGGCGTGGAGGGAACAGCAGGCACCAGTGTCAGCATTTGCCTTTGATCGGCCGCCAAGTCTGGATGTGCCCAGGTCTGTCTCATCCTCCCGGAGCAGCCGACCTGGAGCTTGCCTGAGTCAGCAGCAGATGTGCATCGTCAGTGCGTGCTCCAGCGCCTTGGACTAAGAATAAACCCCTGCAGAAGGATCAAAAGGAGAGCTCATGGCAGCGTGGGGACACAGCAGCTGTCTGCTGCTTTCACCAGCCCATCATGGAGACCATCCCCACACCAGCGTGGGCACATGCGTGGCCTGCTCTGCACGCCCGCGGGCCTCCTGTGGGAAACCTGGTACTGCCCATGGGTAACATCATGTGTGTGTTTGCAGCGGCCCAGCCAGCCCTGACACTCTCCACATGAAGCTTTTACAACACCAGGCCCGCAGCTTCGCTGCCACTCCACTGGCCCATGCCCTTGGCCTGGGGCTCCATGTTTGCAGCAATGCCAGGCCTGATCTTAGCTGTGGCTATGTCTGCATTAACAATGGGCATCACGAGTGCCGTGCCGACTTTTGAGTAACCTTAGTGAGAAGGGAGCCTGTGCCTTTCAAACACAACATCACTTATCATATCAGCCACCACTGTGGTTTACCTAGGGCGTGAAGACGCAAACATAGCCCTATTCAAGACCTCAACTACAGTGTGAGAGCAAAAAGCTCGCGCCGCACGGGGCAGGCAGCTCATCTGCCCCCGGGGGGGTGGTAAGCAGAGACCAGGCCGTGCTGGGGAGGAGAGGAGAAGCTCCAGAGCGCTCACGGCTGCCCTCTCCCCGCCAGCAGGCACCCAAGCCGCCGCCATTTTGCGCCTCTACCCCCGCCCTCCCTACCCAGCATGCCCCGCGAGCAGCGCCTACACTTCCCATGAGGCCCCGCGCCCTCCGGGAGGGGTGGGAGGGGGTGTGTGCGGCCCGCTCCCGCCAGGGGGCGCAGCGCGGCTGGGCGGGCTTGGGCCCGTTGCCGTGGTGACGCGGTAACGACTTCCCGGCGGCGCCGATTGGCTGCGGGGCGCTGGGTATGCGGTGGCGTCAGGGCGGGCGCGGTGACGTGCGGGGGTGGGGGGCAGCGGGGCGCCGGCGGCGGAGCTTCGGGCCGGGGCCGGGGTCGGG
>VXAL01014437.1:21464-46241 GCA_013399475.1 Chauna torquata | reverse complement strand
GGGACCGAGGGTTGGAAGCCGGGAGGGCAGGGGCGGCTGGGTGATGTTAGGGTGCAGGCGCTCCTTGTTTGGGAAATCGGGGAAGATCGAGGATGGGGACATGGCCAGGACAAGGGGGCCTGTCCCCACGGGCGGGTGGCAGAGGAGGAGCTGGCCCCTGATTTCAGGGTGCCCCTGAGGGTCACTGCTGGGGTCTGGGCTGGAAGGAGGAGAAGCGAGAGGATCAGGATGGCTTTGTGGCAGAAATCCTCCCCCTGGGGGGCCAAGGGGCTCGAGGTGAGCACCAGGAGTCTTGGCAGCCATGGAGGAGAAAAGGGCCGGGGGTCTGGTGGTGGGAGGTGTGGGATGCCCAGCTCTGGGCCAGCAGCGTGGCTTGGCCAGACGATGCCATCCCGCCGTGCTCTGTTCCCCATCCCGCTGCTGAGATCCTGGATAAAAGATGTTTGCTGGAAAAAAGCACGGCAGAGAAAGCAATGAAGTAGGGGGTCCATAGAGGGTCTATCACTTTTGCTACATGGTGGCTGTAGAGCACCCTAGAGCTCTGCATGGAGACCAGGTTGTCCCTGGTGGGACGCGCCTGTCCAAGGTGGGCTTCTGTGTGCTCCAGGTCTCGGCACCGCACTGGTGTCTTGGGCTGGAGATGTCAGCCAGCGCTGCAAACGCTCACAGCCGAGTGCAGCAAGGTGGTACTGGCTTTGCTGGCTGGGTTGACTGTAGCTCTTAATTAGCTTAAAAAGCTCTCGTAAAAAATCGTAGGTGAAAGGTAAAGCAGGCATGCAGAAGTAGGTGGCAGGACCTTCAAACAAGACCTAATTTTCTTTCACCTCCTGCTTCCGTCCTTTGTTTTGTTCTTCCAACCTGTTGCATTTTTTCCTTCCTTGTTGGCCACCTCCAAGCTCAGTTATTATAAGCAACAAGGATCCTGTTGTTACCTTGAACTGTTTCGACCGCCTCTTTTTGTGTGGTCAGAAGGGCTCCTGGCCTTGTTACGCTTTCAAAAGTTTCTGTGCGCTGACTCCACCTCAAACGGTGTTTAACTGCCCTGTCTGTTTATGATCAGAGAGACTCGAACCTATTTACAGAAGCCAGTGAATGAAGGCTCAAAACATATTTATGAGCTAGGTGTGTTTTAGTGTCCCTGGATGGGAAATCAAGGCACAGAGAGGCCCAGCAGCTGAAGATGCAGCTTGGCAGCGGAGCAGGAGAGAATACCAGCCCTTTGTGATGATCCCCAAAGCATCTGTTGGCCATCGACTGCATTGTATCTAGTAACTTCAAACAGCCTCCCGGTGTAACTTGCCTCCTCCAGGCAGCCTTGGCCATCTTCCCTTCAACGTCTGCACTGGGAGGCCTCGGGCTCGCTAGCAGGTGTCACGCTTGCGGGAAGGAGTCAGTCTGTGGAGCCCCTGCGTGCTGGAAGAGCCCCTGTGCAGGGGCTGGGGCTTTGTGGTGCCGAGAAGGCATCGGACGCGCTGCAGGATCGCGGCAGCGTGTGCTGTGCCCGACGCAGGGGGACCAAGCGTGCAGAGAAGGTGCGGCTACGGTCACCCCCGTAAATCAGCCCATGTCCCACTTCTCGTTTCTGACCCACTCAGCCCTCCTCCCGCGGTCTTTCTGCATGCAAACTCCCTTGCTGCCTTCAGTGGAGAATCCCTTTCCCGGTCTGATACCAATGGACTCTAGGCTGTGCTGAGGTGCGAGTTTTCTCCATGACTTGTCGTGTGTCAGCCAAGACTACAGGAGGGAGCTTTCAGGAGGGATGTGCTGGCAGCTCCCTCTGCGCCCTGCTGAGCTGGTGCAGGTATCGCCTTGTGTGCGGCGGTGATGGGCATGCCCTGGCATTTACCTGTGAGCAGGACAAGGTGAGCCAGTAATTTAGTTTTAATTCTCACATCTCTGGCAGCAGCAGCAAGCTCTCTGCCTTACGGTGCGAGCAAGCTCTGGATATGATTTGTGCACTCCCGGTGCATGATTCATGTGCTTGTTGACACTGTCAGCTTTGTTACTGAGTCAGGGACAGGTTTTATTGCTGGTGGAGATGGAGGAAGCCTGCTCCTGGTGCACCAGTGGGCATGTAATGACTTTATTACCTTTCCTCATCAAGAAGGTTAACAAAAAACGTTGTCTTGGGTGTTTGGAAAAACTACCTTCCGTTTCGGGAGGGGGGATGAGAAACCTGCTGCAGCCATAACGTCCTGCTGTGAAAGTGGGGTCGCTGCAGGTGGCTTTATGGCCCCGCTGAGGCAGAGGGCTGGATGCTGGACGCTGGACCTGTGCTGCTCACCACGGTGAGCTTCGTGGGGGCTTGCCTGTGCACACCGCTGCTGTGGCTCAGCCCCCTCCCTGCAGAATGGGGGCAATCGCTTCCCTCGAGGGGGGCTGATTTTTATGTTTTCTGTATTTTTATATTACCGCAAGGAAGAGCGATCTGGATGTGACTGGTGCTCCACTCCAAGGGATAGGGGTTGTTTTACTGGCTCTCACACTCGTGCCCTCCCCTGGAGGTGCCTGGGGCTGCTCAGCCGCGTATGAGACGCTCTTTATGCCCATGCTAGAAGCCTCTCCAGGAGCACGAGGCTTTTGGGGTAGAGGATTTGCTTCCTTTTTTCATTCTGTCCTGGGTGGAAGTAGCTCCTGGTGCCCGTTGGACCTGGGACGTGCAGGAGGCTCTGCAGCACGAGGTGGGCTTTGGCTCTGCCCAGTAATTGCCATCTCGCCCAGCTGAGGCCCCCCCCGGTCGGCAACAGGCTGGTGGTGTGGGTTTGTCAGACGGTGCTCGGCTGCCCCCCGAGTCCTCTTGTGTTGAAAGAGGCAGCAATACAAAACGGGGCTTTTCCGTCGGGGTGGGAGGAGCAGCTATGCCTGTGTAACGTCAGGGAGGGTATGTGGGTTCAAGTAGCATCATGTTCACAACATCTTTGTTTAATATGTTAGTCCAGTTAGTCTGCATAAGTGCGTCTAATAATAGAGCATATTTTCTGTAAGTCCTCTAGTTCAAAGTCTCATAAGCCATTTTTTCCAGCAGTGGTCTTTTACGGGTCTCCTGTGCCTGAAATTAGTACAGTGCTATTTGCAACGTTATCAGGAAAACCAAGAGGGGTGAACTCTGTCAAATCCTTAAGTTTCAACAACCTGAGACAGAGGTTCGTTAAAGTTACAGTGACTTCCATGCAGCCTCCTAAAGAGGGATTAAGCAAGTCGAGTACAAACCACCTCGTGGCCATAACAGACCTTTCCAATGAGATCTGCGCTTCAGCATCAACTTCACGGGTGGTTGTGAAAGTCTGGGGTAGTCGATCTGTCAGTGTGGCTGACACAAGGCAAAGGTGACATCCCAAGCACAGATCTCCCGGCTCAAAGCCTGGTGCAGGCTCGCAGGCGTCTCTGCCGGGATGCCGAGGGCTTTGCTCCCGCTGCCTCCCCGCAGCGCCAGGGACTCGCCCAGCAGATGGTTGCAGCGTGCGGTAGAGGGAGTGTGTGTTTAAATTTCAGAGACGTCGCTGGATCTGTCCCAGTTCTCCCAGCGGCATAAATATCTGGCCTTCAGCACAGCCGTGGAAATTCATGTTGCGTTCTCTTGCAGATTGCTTCGGTTCTCAGCTCTCCGTGCTGACATGGTAACGAAACGGTGGCTTTCGCCGGCAGGCAGACGGGGACAGCTGCTGCGGAGAGGTATCCCTTCCCTTTCGCATGCGTGCGATCTACCAAAACGCTTACCCTGCTTATGTTTTTAAAAACATGGGATAGGAAAGAGCCGATGAGGAGTGGCTTGCTTTCAGCAAGTTTCACTTTTGTCCATGAGCTTAAGCTTTCTTGAATTTCTTTTAAAATCTAAATTCTGTGCCTTATTTTTGTTCAGTTTCTGAATATGATCTTTATGGATTTTGCTTAGGAGTGTGCTGTAAGTATTGTGGTCTAATCCTGTTCTTCTAAGCCGACTATTGCCTTCAGAGTATGACAACTTAATATTTGATTAGTTGACTGATTTTACAACTGAAATTGCTTCTTCTAGACTGGGGAGGGCATATGAGATAAGGGACTGTACTTAGGTAAATGTTCACCTACCTATCTGGACATGCGATCTGACACTGGTATTGATAACATCTATTACTGTGTAACCGCCTTACCCAGGCAAAACTTAGTGTGTTATTGCAGAGCTGAAATAGTTTTTGAGGACATGGCCCAGAGGGCTCTGGTCCTGCCTGTGGTGATGCTGAAGTTCTTCAGGGCGGTCGCCTTGCACCCAAACGCCGCGTGTGGCTTCTAACGGTGCTATGGCTGTTTGTGCCGAGGGGGTGGATTTATTTTTGCCGTAACACACATCTAAGGTATTTAGCTGGACAGAGATGTGGTCTTCTGCATAAAATGTGTCTCCTGAAGTTTGTGCAGCTGTTCTGCTCTCTCTGTTCTGGTATTAGGGACATGGACTTCCTAGGAACTTCGCCGTGTGGGGAGAGGATTTTGTAATGAGCCACATGAGGCTGTGTTGATCAGGGAAGCATTGTTGTACAGAATTGCTTACTGATGTTAATGGGCTCTTTCTCTCTAGAGTGTTGCCTGTTGACAAATCTGTATTTTTGTACAGTACATCTTGTTGTGTTTTGGGGAATGTTTCATCTGTGGCTCTTGAATTATGAACTGACAATCTGCAAATGTTCTTGGAGACCGAGGGGCTAGCAGGACAAGAGGCTCTTGGGCTCCTTTGGGCAGTAGGACCTGACACGCAAATGATTTTCAGTTGGGTACAATGATGTTACAGTGCTTATGGCTGAGAGATTATCTGGTGCCAGAACACAGCCTGACTTGCCCTGACTACGGAATTTTAGAGGTGTTGGTTTATTTTGTGGTTTGTATTGGCTTCCTTGCTGATAGCCCTGGATCTGTCAGTCTCTGTAGCTGCTTGCACGTAGGGTGTTGCAGAGTAGTCTCTGCTTTTCTAGAAGTGTCACTATTCAGAGATGTACTACTTGTCACTGTTGCAATGGTTTTTGAGACTCTGGGAAAGTCTAGACAAGCAGAAGTGATTTCCGTAGTGATTACGAATGTGATTTTTTCCATAGAAGAACTATTTTATTTTTTTTACTCTTACAGTCTGAAATACACTTGCAGTTGCAGAATGCCTAGGAAATTACGTTCCTAAAGCAGGGTTTAGAGTATGACCATTGATGCCAGTGCGAACCCTTTTGGTCAAGGAGATTGTGAAACACAGCTTCCCCAAAATGAATGATTTTGGATGACGTTCACTGGAGCCCTGCATGATTGCAAGAAGACTTCGGAGCAGAACTGACTTGAGATGGGCCTTAGTTTCAGGATGATTTCTTGAAATGTTCTAAAATTCACTGCTGCGGTCACAGTGTCTGAAAAATGTCTGTGTCCTCCAAGACTTAGCCAAGAGCTTGTGAACATGAGGTCATTTGGGTCAGGTGTGTGTTGGGGTGCTGCCCTGGGGATCCCCCCGGACAGGTCCTGCTCGGAGCATGAGCTTTGCCAAGGCTGCGGTTTGCAGGGAATCCTGACCGGGGAGAGGTGGCGGGATGAAAGCACAAGCCAGAAACACTAACGTTTCTTGTGGTGCTGGGTCACGCCGGAGCACGTCTTTGGGGCTTGCGGATAGCAACAGCCAGATAATGCTCATGTTAAACATGAGAAGCAGTGCCCTTGTGTCGTGTTTTCTGGCTTGCTGTGGTCTGGGAACTGGAACTCTGCATAGCAAAACCCAGAACATGCAAGTTCAACCCCCTAACAGAGAGGTGGTGTGGAGGCAGGGAATGGTTCTGGTGGTTTAAAAGGGCAGATGAGCTTTCCTACCTGAGCTGACAGAGATTTTATTTTCTTTTGATGATCTGTTAAGACAAACTTTGCTATGAAACATGCTGCTAATGAATGTCTCATTAAGAAAGGTTTTGTCAGGCTGAAGAAAGGACGGGTGAGATGGCTTTGAAATAACCAGTGTTTGATGCAGTCACCTCGGTGATAGAAACCAAAGCTTAAGTCTCTATCCTGTCTGACTTTTTATAACTTTTTTTTTAATGCAAGTCTAAATATCATCTTAATGCAAATCTGAAATATTTCTGAAAGTACCCAAATCTGCTTTTTACCTCTAAGTTGCTTGTATGGATTCTACCAGAGCTGTTGGACCATGGAAGCTGCCAGCCTTGTGAGAGCTGATGGTAAGGGATCCACGAGCCAAAAATCCATGGGTTCTCATGTCCATGGAGTCGGTGTTATGTTGTGCGACTTAGGGATACCAGCAGCTCCGGAAAAGAGTTATCGGTGAGCATGAGCTCGGGGTTGGAGCTGGTGGGGTCCACTGAGCTCCCAGCAGCTCGCTGTGTCGGGAAGCGGTAGTTGTTGGCTCGCTTCATACCTCTGCTTCTCCTTCTGTGGACCCTCAGTGGTGCCCAAGGCATGAGGGTATTGTAAAAGGTGATGCTTTGCTCCAGTGTCTTGTTTTCTAGGGGCTGAGGCAGAAATCCAAAGGGTCAGGAGCACACTGAGGTCCTCTCCTTGGCAGGGGTGTCCTGCCAGGACCATGCTGTCTTAGTCACTGATCATATCGCTGTTGAAAATGCAGGGAAACCTCCGTTCCTCCAGTCGGCTCTTGCTGTATGAATGTGGCCGAAAATAGTAAGGAAACATCGCTCTCCTCCAGATCCCTGGGAACGTATTGGACTAGTTTGTGTAACAAAGTTATTTCAATGCTCTCTGGAGCTGTCTGTAAGGAGGCAGATGCAGTCAGACTCAGATTTGCTCTTTTTTTCCTGGTCTGTGGCTGAAGGGGAGATGAAGCGAACACGGTGACTTGTTCCAACCATTTCAGCTCGTACGTTCCCAGACCATGCTGAATCATCTGAACTCGTGCCTGGGCATAATCGCCCACTGTCAGCTGCGTCCTGGGATCAGAGCTGAATGTCCAGTGCCCAGGATATTTCGCTAAGGTCTACAAAACATGCAGCACATTTCTAGGAGTCCAAGTGTAAGCATAACAAACTTGCAGGCTGGTAGATTTAGCACAGGGGATCTCAGTCACTGCAAAGAGGAGAAGGTTTGGTGATGTTTTTGAGGGTAGTTTCCTGGATTTGGGAGCACTGGCTGCCTGGCATTAGGTCTTACTGGTCTGCTGGGTATTTGGCTCCAGCCAACAGGCTGCCTGCACGTGCCTGTGAGTCAGAGCAGCGGATGCACTGGCCTGCTGCTGTGTTCCTGCTGTTCCCCCATCTCTTTTCCAGGGATCTGATTGCTCCAGGGGTGACATGCGCTGGTGTCCCAGTGACGCTGAGGCTTTGGGGAAAACCAAGCCAGACTGGTGTGAGCGGCGCTGCTGCCTAGTGCTCCCGCAAGTAAAGCGCTCCAGCTCTGGAGTTTGCAGTGACAGCTTGCTCCACTTGCTGCTTTCCTGGTTTTCCCTTTAAATGCTGCTCTGAGCCTGTGCTCACTGTTTGCCTTGGGAAGCCTTGTTGCTGCTCCCAGGAGCCCCTCCCTGTCAGCCCTGTTCTATAATTACTGATGTTCCTGAAACCAGATCCTCCCACGTGGCCTGCTCTGGTTCGGAAGACGAGGGCTCTGTAAGCAAACCCGGCACCCTGGAGTGACGCACAGCAGGACTCGGAGGTTCAGAGAGCATCAACTTCCAGCAGATCGGCAGGCTCCAAGCTGCCAACCTCCTCTCCTTTTGGGACCGTAAAGGGGAATGTTTCCCAGGCGGCACTTCCAGAGAGGAAGCAGGGATGTGAAAGCCAGCACCTGCGGAGCAGCAGCGGAGTCTTGTCTGATGGGCGATGCCCTGCTGGGCACTGGCTCCGCACCGGCAGTCGGGAGCAGGATGGGGCCATCGGGTTGGGGTCCCTCGCTGGCACCTAATGGTCCCCACAGCCCCGGGTGGGCTGCTTCGTGTCTCTCCCGGCAGCGCCAGGAAGGCTGCGCACTGAGCCTAAAGCGGTGTTCCCAGAGCATTGTCCTCATGGAGGACTGTCCCAGGCCTTCCCGTAGCCTCCAGAGGACAGCAGAGCCTTCCTCCCTGGCAGCCTGTGTACGCAGCGTGGAGCGGGCTTGTTTTGCGATGCTGTAAGCGGGCGTTGCACCTAAGCTGCTCGCCTAGCTGACAGCAGCGCGCTGTTTTGCCCGTCTGCTCCGCGGCCGGCAGAGCCCGCGGGCAGGAGGGGGACGCGTCGCCCAGCATCGTAGGACAGGTCAGGCCACCTCCGCTGTGCCCTGGCGTGAGTCGGGGATGGTCCTCTCTCGTTACTGGACTTAATGATCTTCTCAAATGGCAACACATCTATGCAGTTTCCAGTGCTGAGCAGCCCCGGCGGTGTCACCTTTCTGGTACCTGCTTGTTTCCTGGCTGCGGTCCTCGTCCCAGTGAGTCAGACACGCGCACCCGCTGCCCCTGCCTGCTCTGCGCTGTCCTGAGTTGACAGCAAAACACAAATGTCGGTTGGCAGTTTACAGCATGAGACTTGCCAGTTTATTTGCTGAAAGTAATCCTAGAAACACTTCATATGGGAATGTGCAGAGGGAGAAGACAGTCACGAGCAGCGTGGTGTGCTGACCTGGGGATGGGCAGGCGAGCCTTGCGAGCGTGACTGGGAACAGGTGTCTAAATCCGTAATACGGGAATAAACAGTGACGCTTGGCACTGATGTCCAAAACATGCTGTCTCTGTGAGCTAATGCAGCAAGGAAAGGACCAGGAAGGAAACACTGCAAAACTCTATTATTATTATTTTTGATGATGAAGGAAATAGAGGCATGGGGGTTGACAGGATTTGCCGAAGGTCATGAAGCAGAACTTCAGATAAGAGCTAGCGACTGCTCAGCTCCTTGCTGCCTGCCCTGCTGTTGCCCCTTTTGCAAAAGGGAGCTGCGGAGCCCAGCTCATCCAAGGCTGAAGAGGGCAGGGAGCCCCTTTGCTGGAAAGAGGGCAAGGTGTGTAGGGACGCTTCCTGTAGAAGTGTTAACCTTCTTCCAGTATGTGCCATCTCAAGACTTCGCAGCACATCAGATGTGTGCTTGGAGCCCCTGGAGCTGGGGACGTCTGCAGCTCCTGGAGGATGGACTGAAAGAGAAGAGCAGCCCCCGTCTGCCTGTGGCTGTGGGTCTGCAGGCTCACCGCCCAAAGTCTGCCTCGCTTCTGTTTCTGCAATACCTCTTGCTCTCCAGAGAAACCCAGCACGGGTGAGAAAGCAGGAAGTTCCTTTCAGAGCAAAATGTGGTGGCCTGCTTTTGGGGACAGTTGTGGTACAAAAAGGGAAGAATCCAGTGAGTTTCATAACTCTAACTCTTTTTCCCTCAGTGTCCAGGAAGTGGATGAGTTAAAACATGCGGTTGACATGTGATTCATATTGGCAAGCCTGGCTGCTCAAGGCAAGCAAGGGAATCTCCTGTACTCCTCTGTTGCATGTTCCGGAGTAATTAGCAGCAACACGGTAATAGCAGCTCAGGCAGCACCCTGGTGCTGAGTCGACTGGGCTCGTACTTGGTGAAAAGCAGATAGCCCGCACTGAGAAGCGCTGGAGAGAAGGACGAGGAGCTGGATATCTGCAGTGTTGGAGCAGATACTTCAATTTTTGTCAGGCCCTGAGTGCCAGTGCTGGCCAGGGCCGTGTGCTGGGATGCGGGTGGAAGCGCTCTCTTCCTCGCCAGCTCCAGGAGTTTGTTTCTGCATGGAGCCTGCCTTGCGGCCAAGGCTTCTGAGTAAGGGAGGAAACACTTGGGTAGTAAGTGCTGCTGAGATCTCATTAGCTAATGAGGAGGTGTGTTGATTTTTCAGGAACAAAAACAAACATGTTTTCAATGTTTTGTCTGTCCTGGTTTTTTTGCACTTAGTTACCTTTCCTGTATTGCAGCATCTGCTTAGCTCTTACTTGGCTTTTGTTAGTAGTAGCTGACGTGTAGGAGGAGGAACAGAAACTGGTACTCGATCAGCAGATATCAGGAGTAGTGACACAACCCAAGGGATGTCTGCAAATAATGGCCAACAAGCGGCAATCAAATTTTTTTATGGATTCAGTTAAATTTTTTCATGTATTCCATATGTGCTCCGTGTCACAGAAAATGCTGCTGTACAGTGCCACATTCACAATCAGCAGAATCCTTCCAACTTCTGTTGACAGTGAATTTGTCTAATGTTTTCATCCAAACGAACAAAAACACAAGTCAGAAGTGCTTCCACGGTAAATCGGTTTCCTCTCGCAGTTCCTGGTGACCTCCCGTACGGTAACTTAAACAACTGCTTCGAGCGGATCGACGTCGTGACCTGTCCCTTGGGAGGTTTGGACCGTTTTTGGCACTTTGCTTTGCCTGGAAACTCCCCATTTTCCAGGAAGCAGTCTCGTGTGGTGACAGTGCAGCGTGCAACAGGGACTTGTCGGGAAGCTGCCTCCAACCCCACCTGTACAAATATATTAGAAACAAATGTGCCTCCCCTTGGAGGGGAATGGGGGCGGGAGTCCTCTCCACCCCAGTGAGCATGCTGAAATCACTTCTTGTTTGAGCTCACCACCAGTGAAACTACACCTGTTTTAAGGATGACGTCCTTCTAATTATGAGCACTTCCTCGCTTATTTGGTGGCTGCCAGCAGCCTGGTGTCTGTGCTGAAACGCACGTCCCCTTCTTGTGATGCTTCTCTCCGTGTGCAGTATTGTAATAGTGGTCACATCGCCCTGCCAGCCCTCCCACGCGCAGGGAGGGCCACGGGGCAGTGGGCACTTCCTCACTTGTGCGTCAGCTTCTGCTGCCTCTGAACTTAGCTCCGAGGCTTAAATGCTAATTAGCTGCCAAGAGCTGTCAGACCAAAAGTGTATGAGCTGCAGGTTACCGAACGCTGATGGAGGTTTGGGTCTTGATCAGCTCTGGAGAAGCGCTGTCTTGATGCACCGGGTCCACGCTGCACCCTGAGGCCGGAGATTTATCTCCTCCTAACTTTGCTGCAAGCCCTGGTGCACCAGCTCAGTGTGCACTCCATCGATGGCTGCTTTCTTCCTCTCTTACTTATTTTTTACTATTTCTTCCCCACCTCATGTGCTCTCCCCACGTTCTTGCTGTATCGTTTAGCCTGGCAGAGGTGCCAGCTCCTGCTTCTAGTAAAGAGAAACCTGTTGCCGGCGCTGTTTGCAGCGTGGGAGCTGTGAGGGAGGCAGCCAGCAGTGTCTGTCCGAGTGTGGAGCTTCGCACAGCCCCTGGCCAGCCCAATCCTCCAACGGCAGGAGGGTGGCTCTCCCCCAGGGCTGCCAAAGCCTCTTTGAATGGGGACTGAGGCCAGGGCAGAGCAAGTCATGAGATGCTCGCCCTCTTCCTCGTTCCCATTCTGCAGGAAGAGGGGAAACAGATTTGCCTGATTATCCAGAGAAGCTTAGGAAGGAATTCATGGCCCCTGTCCTTCTTTCCATCCTCACTTTCTATCGCTGCCCCATGACAGCTGCTGAATGGAAAAAGGGGGTGACTGCGCCAGGCAGGAATCTTCGCCCCACTCCTGCTTGTGTGCTGTGCTGCAGCGGGCGGCTGTTTTAGCCAAGGGGAGGAGACCTCCTTGTTCCTTGCTCTGCCTGCTTGGCTGCGAGACGTGGAGGCACCAAGCTGGCAGGGAGCTCGTGGAGGTGAGAAGGGCCCTTTGGGCATCCTCTGCCCTCCACGCAGCCATCCCTGTGCCATCCCACAAAGACGTGGGGCCGCGGAGGGTCCCTCCCTCTGTCCCTCCTGGCTCTCAGAGGGACAGAGCTCAGATACCCTGCTCTGAACCACAGGGCTCGTGGGGGAGCGGGGAGGTGGCACGTCCCTTTTGTACTCATGACTGCTGCTGTGTGATCCTGTGCAAACACTTTCTGTCCTCAAAGGCTCGCCTTTGTTCAGGCTGGCAGGAGGGAATCTCCCTGGTGCCTGGGACTGAATAAAGCATCCTGGAGGCTGGCACGGTTGTTCGCTCTCTCTGCGCGTGCTGGAAGAATCCAGCACTAAAAGGAATCAAACAAGCTGTTTCACTGATTTTCATCAAGCCAACGCTGGTTTGTTCTTTGTACTAACCTCAGTAGTCCAGCTGAAAGAAACTAAAGGCTCTGCGGTGTCTGCGTGCGCCCTGGTTTGGCCGCTGCCCCAGCCCACAGGGGAGGCTGGGGGTCCGGGCTCCGCACATCCCCTGCAGCCATGCGGGGCCCTGCCCGGCCTTGGGTGCACAGGCACGGCCCCTGCCTGCCTTTCCCCGGGCTGCGGCTGCCTGGCCTTTCATCTGCCGAAGGCAGGGAGTGCAGCCGCCCGGGTGGAATTAATCCCTCTCCTCCCTCCTCTATCTCCATTGTTTGGAAAACAGGGGAATGGCTCAGGGAAAGGCAGGTGTGCAAACAGTTCCCGCAGCTCCCCTCTGCCCAGGCCCCTCTGCTCTTGGCCTGTGAGAAGATATTAAAACAATAAATTCAGAGCTTTCCGGTGGAAGCTTTTCTCTCTCTGGCTCTCCAGCCACTCTTGAAGGGTGGGATCTGAATCCTTATCCTTCCTATAACGCCCTCATCCACATGGGGCAGCTTTGCTGGAGGCCGGCATTGCTGTCAGCATGTCTTGCCCTCTGCTTTCCCACATTGCAGGGATGTATGTGTCCATCTGCAGCCAGACTGACTCTGAGCACAGGTTTGGGGTTGCTTTGGTGGCTTGTGGAGAGCAAGCCACGTGTCACAAGCTCACTGCTGTCCTGGGAGCACGAGGCCCTGCATAGACCCGGCATGCCGGAGACACAGCCAGAGAAATGCACCCACGTTATTCTAATGGCAACACTGTGGGGCTGATGAGGCGAAGCAGAGACTGCATTTCCCAGTGGGTGCCAGAGACAAAGGACAGCTAATAAGAAGCTCAGTAAGGTGCTGCTGGCGGTTTTTTCCACTGCAGACTAGTTTCTCCTGCCACAAGCATCCCCCACTAACTGCTGTTGCAAGCAAAAGCATTTTCCTGATGTTTGTGCATTGATTTATATATAGCCTTTAAAAAGGTCCAGCTCGTTACCCTCCATCTCCGATGAATAGGTTTTCCTGCCCGTGTGCCGTACCCCACCGCGCGGGACGTGTGAGCGGAGGCCAAGGATAACACACCCGTGAATGGAGCCTCAGTGCTGTCGAGGAGGCGCGGGCAGGGAGTGCTGCACTTGTCTGAGCCCCCTGCCCCTCTGCTGCTCCCGGCACAGAGGAGAGCTGGGCGCTTGTGCCTTAAGCCGCCTCTAACATCCCTCTCCTGGTTCCTCGAAACAAAGCCAGGTGCGACCTGTGGCTCCAAATTCCTGAGGTGCAGGGGAGAAGCGAGGAGTCCTCGTCCGCGGGAGACCCAGGCTGCGGTCCAGCGCCAGCTCCTGGGGGTGCCTGGGCTGCTGGCTTTGCAGCGTGTTGACGTTCAGCCTCCCGTTCGCAGGTTTTGTCCTCCCCCTTGGCACCAGCTGCTGCTTGCTTGATCTTGCAGGGAGCTCTGACCTTGCTCGGTGCTGACGGCTTCCCAGGCGGTCCAAGGAGCTGGCTGCAGCCCAAGTGCAAAGTGCTGGGCACGAGGGGCTGCTGCAGGAGAGAAAATGAGCCCAGGGAGTTGTGGGTTGCTGCTGTCCTCCCGCAGCAAGCCCTATGCCGTGGTGTGGGCTTCAGCATGGGTCACAGACATGTTTGCTTGTGGGTTGCCCTTGTGCAAGTCCCCTGCAAGTAGCTTACACACTTCAGGTGTGAAGGCATGAAGATGCTCCATCCGTTTCACTTGTGTCTGTTAACTGAGGCTCTTCTGGTGGAAGCTAGATGTCAGCTGTTTGTCTGATGGAAGTACAGCGTATAGATTCTCAGCTTTAAAATAGCTCCTTGAGGGAACTGGCTGCAACTCTACATAAACTAGGCTTGAGGTGTTAATGACTCGAGCAAGACTCAGTTCAGGAGTCGAGGACTGGAGGCAGAGGAGCGCTGCCATGCAGCAGCCTGAGCTGGGCGCTGGGGTGAGAGCCAGCTTGGTTCTGGGCGCTGGGAATGGCCCTGCCGTGGCCAGGGCACCCGCGACGCATCGCCCGCGCTCGCACGGCTGCTTGGGATGGACGAACACAAACAAGGAGAGGAAGCGCGGGGGGGAAGGGGCCTGTGCTGATCCTCCCACAGGAAACCCCGGATTAGGACACTGGCAGGATTGTGCAGCGCGATCGCGCGGCTGGACCCCGTGGCTGAGCACGGCCCGGCAGCTGCGCAGAGCAGCAGCAACACGTTTAACCAAGCGGCTCTTGGCAGAGGAGCCGGGGCTGGTTACGACACGATGAGTGAAAATAAACACCAGCGCTGTAACGGGAAGGAGCGGGAGCGCAGGGGCCGGCAGGAAGCCGTCAGTCTCACAGCCGGCTCACGTGGGTCTGGGGTTTTTGGCCGCTGCGCTGAGTCCTGCTCCTGCCCTGATCGGCCACTGTCCTCACCCCATCAGCGTGGGGCTGAGCTCTGCGTTGCACAGCTGGGGATGGAGTCTGAAGCTGGTGCTATCTTAATCTTTCCGGTAGCATTGGCTCTGCCAAACCCTGGCCTTGACTGCCACTGTGACAGCCCAGGGCACTAGCGGCTTTGGGGGATGTTGCCCAGGGCTGTGTCTCTGCGGGTGGGGAGCACCGGCCCCCAGGTCCCTGGGTGGACTCTGGGCTGGTTTGTGTCCCAGGATCTGTCTGCTGGGCTTTAAACACAATCCCAGCAAGGTTTTGCTTCCCTGAGCTGTGCAGAGTGTTTATACCAGAGTGCAAAGTGACCTTTAAAAAGCCCCAGGGTCTACTTGTCTCCCTGGGTAAGGAGATGAAGCAGAGCAGGACTGGTGTGGCTGTGCCGCTTGGCTGCTCCCCTGGCACCTGACACCGTGTCTCTCCCTCTGTCCGCAGGCTAGCGCAACAGCCTGGTAGGGTCCATCTCGGATAGACGCGGATGATGCCAGAGCTATGACAGGGATTGCAGTCTTGGCACTGAGGGGTGATCAATTATGGAACAGCTACAGGAGGAAGTACCTGAGGTCAGGGAAGAGGAGGAGGAAGAGGAAGAGGCAGTGATGGTGGCCAGCGGAGCCTCGGACACAAGTGCAGGACCAGACAGCTCACTGCCTTCGAGCAGCTACACAGGTGAGTGGAGCCCCGGGAGCACCCAGGCTGCAGCCACGTCCTCCGAGCAGCATGCTCGCGGCAAAGGGCACAGGGCCTGCATGTGAATGGAGCTTGGCTTGTTTTAATCTCATCTGTTTGTGAAATAATTCATTGAGAGCCAAGTAATGGAGAGGTTTATTTCTTCCTCTGCAGTCACTGCACAGCTGCTGGCAGCAGGTTGGGAGACAGAAATAAGGCCAGGAGGGGAAGGTTGTGACCCAAGGGTGCGTGTGGGAGAGGGGAAGGCTCCCAGGGTGCCCGAGAACCCTTCCGTGGCTGCTCCTTGAAATCCTCACTGCAAAGGGATTGTAGGAGCCCGGAGAGACGTTTCACTGCTCCTGTGCCAGCCGTATGCCAGCTGCCTGGCAAACCTGCTGGTGGGATTTTGCTGCCTAAACACAAATGCCAGAGGGAAGAAATCAGCACTGATGTGGAATCTCTTAGCTGCTGGGAGCGCTCTCAGCTCCACACATGATATCAGCTTGTGGCCAGTGCCTAATGTCAGAGGTTAACAGCCCAAATGCAGTGCCAGTGACAGGCTGGGACAGTGCTGGAAATCCCTCGTCAGCCCCATGGCTGAAGGGGTTAGGTGTGACGCTGTGCTTGTGGCTACTACACAAAAGGATGTGTCCCCTTGTGTGTTTGCAGACCTTTCGCAGAGCTCCTCTCCCTCCCTGTCGGACCAACTGCAGATGGGCTGCGAGGAGGCAGCCTCGGGAGCGCTGAACGTGGAGTGCAGGGTCTGTGGAGACAAAGCCTCGGGGTTTCACTACGGCGTGCATGCCTGTGAGGGCTGCAAGGTGCGTCCGCCCTGCGGAGGGCTGGGTTCAGCAACCGCAAGCAGAGTTTAGAGCCCAAGGAGCGTGCTGGCTCTTCAGGCAAGCAGGTCCACAGCAAAGCAGGGATGCAGGATTAAGTGACTAAGAAATTAATTTGCAACCTGTCTGGAGAGTGTACAGGCAAGCACACAAATACTGTCCTGAAGGAGGCAGCTGAGATGCGTGTGGCCCAAATCTTACCACACCATGCTTTACTTTGTAAGGCAAATCCTTCTATCTGCATGGGGACCCTGGCTTTGCTTTTAAAGATGCTGTCTGTGCGGCAGATCAGCAGTGAGCTGTGTGCTTACCCCCGGGACCGCTAGCTGCAGCTTTGCTGTGCCTCTGAAATTCTTTCCCCCACAGCCGATGCCAGTGGGGCTGCATTAGTGGCCCAGATCCTGCCAGACATTCCTGCAGGCTGGGGCCAGCCAGCGCCCACAGCCTGTTCCTCCATCCCTCCCTGCTGGCTGCCTGCAGTATCACACACCCGGCTCTCCGGCGCCGGACCCGTGGTTCCTCCTCTGCAGCCCCCTTCTCCCACCACACCACCTCTCCTTGTGGTAGAGGCTCTGCTTTTGTTGAAAATACCTAGTGGAGGATGAGAGGTCTGAACTTCTGCAAGGCTGCTGGGGATAATAAACCAGCCTGATCGCAAACCACAGGTGCTAACACTGCTGTTCCCTTGTCTTCCTGCTCTGTGTCCCCCTCTGTGCCACCTGCCTGCAGGGTTTCTTCCGCCGGACAATCCGCATGAAGCTGGAGTATGAGAAGTGTGAGCGGAACTGCAAGATTCAGAAGAAGAACCGGAACAAGTGCCAGTACTGCCGCTTCCAGAAATGCCTCTCGCTGGGCATGTCACATAACGGTGAGTGTCACCGTTGTCCCCAGGCCTGCTGGTGGGGTGCCATCGGGCCACCTGCCCCATGAGCAGCGCTTCCTCCCAAAGATTCACACAGGGAGGCCATATGTAGCTTGCTTTATCCTGTGGTTCTCTTTTTGATCTTTCAAGCCCAATGCTTCGGGCCTTTGTCTCTTTCTTCCATTTCTTCCCTACGAGAAGGGGCTCTTTGTTCCCCCCCCACAGGCTGGCTGATGGCATGTGGCTCTCCCTTTTGGGTTGGCCCGGCAGGACCTGGACACACAGATTGCTTTCCCCTACTGGGATTTTTAAACTTCAGGTGTAACCATCTTGTTCCTGGCCAAGCCAAGGTGTTTATGTGGGAAGCAGGGCTTGTGAGAGAACCCAGATGAGCAGGGATGGGAGCCCAGTATGAGGCTGTGTTGGCGAGGGTAGCAGTACTGGCTGGTTCACTGGTTTTGCTCCTCACAGCGATCCGCTTTGGCCGCATGCCGGAGGCGGAGAAGAGGAAGCTGGTGGCGGGGCTGACGGCGAGCGAGATCAGCTGCCAGAACCCACAGGTGGCCGACCTGAAAGCTTTCTCCAAGCACATCTACAACGCCTACCTGAAAAACTTCAACATGACCAAAAAGAAGGCGAGAGGTATCTTGACCGGGAAGGCCAGCAGCACCCCAGTAAGTTCCCTCCCGGGGCAGGCAGGGCTGGCTGCAGCTGATGTGGGGGGCTGTTCTCTGGGCAATGATGCGCATCCCCTTCCTGCTCTAACCGCTGCACATGTACCAGTTCCCAGCTGCAGCTACGTCGGCTCTACGTGTCCTGCCCCTTGCTGGGAAAATTCCCACTGCTTTGCAGACTTGTGCGGGTGTGGGCGGGTGCCGTTTGCCTGGGCTCCCTCAGCCCGGTGGGAGACAACAGCAAATGGACAGGCAAATGCGAGTGTCCTGGGTAGAGCTAGTAGCTCAAGTCCCTGCAGCAGGTTCCTGACCGCTTGCTTCTCTTTCAAGCAGCCTTTTGTGATCCACGACATGGACACCTTGTGGCAAGCAGAAAAGGGTCTGGTCTGGAAACAGCTGGTGAATGGGATTCCCCCCTACAAGGAGATCGGGGTGCACGTCTTCTACCGCTGCCAGTGCACCACGGTGGAGACCGTGCGGGAGCTCACCGAGTTCGCCAAGAGTATCCCCAGCTTCATAGGCCTCTACTTGAATGACCAAGTGACTTTGCTGAAGTATGGGGTGCACGAGGCCATCTTTGCCATGCTGGCCTCTATCATGAACAAGGATGGGCTGTTGGTGGCCAATGGGAATGGCTTTGTGACCCGCGAGTTCCTGCGTAGCCTGCGCAAGCCCTTCAACGAGATCATGGAGCCCAAATTCGAGTTTGCTGTGAAGTTCAACGCGCTGGAGCTGGATGACAGCGACCTGTCTCTGTTTGTGGCTGCCATTATCCTGTGCGGAGGTGAGCGGGCGCTCTCAGCCCTGCGAGGGTCAGGAAGAGCCCTCCCATACGGAGGGGGCTGGGTGGGGCTGGGCCGCAGCTTCAACACGGGCTTTGCTGGCTGAGATCAGCCAGGGATATCTTAGGGGGACAAGAGAAGAACCGAACAGTTCTGACACCAAAGGTTCTCCCTGGCAGTGATGCCTGGCACGCTTGGACCAAGAGTCATCCCTTTCTCGTAGGCTGCTGTGGGACACGTGGTCCAAGGGCACCCATTTTCCCCCTTGTCTGGTTGACCAGGTTGGAGTCACTATGGGTGGGTTGCAGTTCCCATCTCCATACCTCCAGGAGCAGTGTGTGCTTTGGAGGGCTACACCATAACACGCAGCTACCGTGCTTCCTCTCCGCAGACCGTCCTGGCCTGATGAACGTGAAGCAGGTGGAGGAGATCCAAGACAACATCCTCCGAGCGCTGGAGTTTCACCTGCAGTCCAACCACCCGGACGCCCAGTACCTCTTCCCCAAGCTGCTGCAGAAGATGGCCGACCTGCGGCAGCTGGTGACAGAGCACGCCCAGCTGGTGCAGAAGATCAAGAAGACAGAGACGGAGACCTCTCTGCACCCGCTTCTGCAGGAGATCTACAAGGACATGTACTAAGGACCTGTTATTTATGAGAACGAAGCCATGGATTCCCAGCAGGACTCTTTGTACAAAAACAAAGAAAACCTTTCCCCATGTCTTCCATTTCTTCTACTGGAAACTCTTTTCTACTCGACCCCAACATACGGTACATAGGGCAAGACGCCATAAGATTTTGCAGCCACCACCTGGTAGGCCAGGGCTTCCGTTAACACACACTAACAAATTTACAAAGGCAAATCGTAAGCTACTGTTTCCGTTACTACGGCCCTGCTCTTCAGCTGCTCCCCGGGGCCTCTGGAGCAGCCGGACAGTTTACATGGCATGGACGGTGGGGTTCCTGCGGCAGCTTGGGGACAGTGGGGGTTGCTCTGGTTGTTCAGAGACCCGAGCGCGGTGCGGTTATCCAGCGGGGCCAGCAGCACTTACAGCGTGTCTTTATTTTCTTTTTTGTATTGCACTCCGAAGATGTAGTCCTGAGCCGTGAAGTCTAGGACAGTGTCACGAAAGGAAGTTTCTCTCTTTCCCAAAGAAAAGCCAGAGTATTTGAAGACGGGTACAGCTGTCCTAGCAGAGACCCTCAGCTGCAGCCCCCTCACTGTGCTCCCAGTACCCCCATTTCAGAGCCACCTGCCCCTCAGCACCTCCGTGTGAAGGAGGGAGGGATGTGGAGAAGGGAGGGAAGGGATTGACTCATAAAAATCCACCTTTGGAGCAGAGGCCAAGATCTGGTTGCTTCCCCAGGGCCTTCTGCACAGACGTGAGTTCCAAAAAGGTCTGTGCAGGGCCAGGGGCAGGTCTGGTGCTGCGCAAGGCTGGGATTAGGTGGCAGAGCTTGTGACTTGTCCTGCAGCTCCCTTCCCAAGCCGGTCGGAGGCTGGCAGGGCAGTGTGGCAGAAGCACTGGGCTGTGCTGGGCTCCCTGTGAGCACCAAAGCAAGCAAAGCCTTCAGTGGCACCAGCAATGGGAAAGTCACCGCCGGCCCGCAGGGCCCGGGATGGCGAGAGGGCGTTTGCTGGGCCATGGGAAAGGAGCACGTGGCAGCCCCGGCCAGAAGGTGCCACAGAAGGGCTCGGATCTGGTGATCCTGCCCTCTCCGGGCTGCGGCACCAGGAGAGCAGCCCTGCAAGGGGGGAAGGAGCAGCATTAGGGAGAGCAGGAGGTGGCTGCACCCCAGCCTGGGTGCCTTCGACCCCTCTGTTAATGGCCATGCCTCAGTTTCCCCCACTGGGAAAAGGAGCCAGACTGTCACCTGCCCTCCACTCAGGGGGGGAATATGAGGATTAATAAGTGCATTGGTTGCAAAGAGCTTTGCAGCTGTAAACACGGTGTAAATGCCAAGTATTCATAAAAGGCGAGGGAGGGGGTGGATGCTCCCGCTGAGCAGGGAGCTGTGTCGGGGAAGCTCCCCCACCCTCTTCCGCCAACATCCTGAGCATGGGGACAGCTTCAGGCTTCGGGCTCTACCTGAGCCCGAGCCACTCTGGGACTTCACCTCGCACCTTCTCACAGCTGCAGCGAAACGCCGCGGCGCTGCCCGTGCCCAGGTGGGACCCAGCGTGGGGGCTGCGTCCCCCGGCTCTGTGGGAGAGGACGGGCCGGGAAGGGCTCAGTCCCCTCTCCGGATGATGGTGTCTGACCTGAGGAGCAGCACTTACCTGTCTGCAGCTCATGGTCCCGTGTGTCCCGAGCAGCCTTATTAAAATACTGATAATCCCAAGGGGGGTTGTGGGAGCAAATTAATTGGTTTTATTTTCTTCCTCTTCAGGGTAGCAGATCTCCCTGGTGCAATAATTCCTTTAAAACCCGAAGGGGAAGAGCGCTGGGCTTCCCCTCCATGTCATAGGGCTGGCAGGTCCCAAACCTGCCCCTGCTGCCGCCCTCCGGCTCCTCGCCGTGCCTCGGTTTCCCTGCCCTCAGCCCGCCCAGCCCCTTCCCGTCCCTACCTCGCAGGGCTGTTATGAATTATCATTTCTAAAGCACTTTGAAGTCCTCTGGGGAAGGCTGGAGCTGCGCGCTGCACCCAGCCCAGGGGATTTGTCCCCAAAGCCCCCGGTGGCCCCGGCTCGGTGGCATCCCCAGGGCACACGGGACTCGCATGCTTGTCACCTGGGGAACTTTTTGCCCTTCCCCACCCCAACAGTGTAACAACCCTCAAACTGAAATGTATATTTTTGCTAGAAGTACAAACCTCCAAGTGTTTTTAATAATATAAATAGTGTCCACAAACTGACTTGACTTTAAATAAATCTGAACTAAATATTTAAGAACCTTTTAGCACCCAGCCCTTTTTTGCAGGATTTCTCTTGAGCCCTCGGGGGGGTTTCCAGCAGAGGTGACGGGATTTGCTGAGATTTCCCAGGTCTCTGTAGCCGTTGTGATTTTCCTGACCGCGTTTGCAATCAAATGAAAGGCAGCAAGAGCCGGTTGTGAGCGGGATCTCAGCTTCAGAGCCAAGCACTCCTTGCCCCAAATCCAAAGTGAGCTACCAAAGTGAACCGAGCCCCCCATTCAGGTGCTCCCAGGGGAAAACTGCACCGTGTCCCTCTACATTTCCCATGCCCTGCTTATTCCCTGGGCCTCACCACTGTGAACAGTCCCAGAGCTGCCCAGCCCTTGGGGGGGGCTCTTGCACCCTGCTCTCCTCCACCAGCCCCACTGTGGCCGCATGAATCAGAGGGTCCGGGTGTGAGCTGGGCTGTGCTTGGGGTGCCTGCAGGGATGGGAGCGAGCAGACCAGGTGGGACGGAGACCCCACACCTCCCACCTGTGTTAGGAGCAGCAAAGCAAGGGTTAAGCCAATTAAGGTGAGGGTTGCCCAGGAGGGGATGGGTGCATCCACCCCACCCTGCCCCACCAAGGCCATAAATAGTCCTGGGAGGGCCCCAGCCCTCTGGACTGCCAGAGGAGATGGAGCCAGGCTCGCTGGTGGCATCAGGGGTGTTAAGGGGCCAGGGGGGCTGTCTGAGACCCCTGTGCAGGTAGGTCTTGGGGGGTGGGCTGCTGAAAGGGCTTTGGGGGGAGATGGGCTGTGAGCCCCTCACTGGGGTTGGGCAGAAAGTGGTTTGCAATGACCCTGAACATCTCCCCCTCACCATTTCCTCTGGAGGGTACAAGGCTGGAGAGGGCAGCGCCTGGGTGCCCCCCTGAGCTGGCGGTCCCAGCCGGGCACCCCCCCTCCCTGCCAGCCCAGCGCTGAGTGCTGCTGCTGTCTTCTGTGCCCCTGTGGGGAGCTGGGGGGCTGCCCCAGCCCTCCCTGCCCTGAGCACCCCCAGGGAGAGCACTGGGCTTATGCAGCAGCTGCTCAACCCCATCAGCCAGCCCAGCCCAGCCCTGGGCTTCATTTGCTTTGCAATTAGCCAGGAGATAAGGCTGAATGGGGCAGGCAGAGCCCTGGCTCCCAGCTGGGGTTTGCCCTTGATAAGAGCTCCTTGGATGAGAAAATGTGACCACATCCCGGCAAAGCTGGGGGGGGGCTTGTGCCCTGGCCCTGTGTTGTGGGGTGAGCAGGGCTGGCCCCAGCCCCTGGCCACGCAGCTTCTCCCCCTTGCAGGAATTTTGCCCGCGGATCCTGCCGACGGGGCCGGAGCTGCCACTTCTCACACGACAGAAAGTTGGCCCCAGTCTGCAGGTACTTCCAGAGCGGGACCTGCGGCTACGGAGAGCGCTGCAGGTGAGGGGTGGTGAGGAGGGGGCCTGATGCCGTGGGGATGGGCTGGCAGCCAGGAGGTGCTGTGCAGGGCTGACCCCTCTGTCTGGCTGTCCCTGGGGCTCCTCCAGCTACCAGCACATCCAGGAGGAGCCGGTGCTGGCAGGGAACCGCTGCAGCCCCGTGCCCATCGTGGCCCCCGGCCGCCAGGGCTTGCAGGGAGCCTGGCGCACCTCAGTCCCTGCTGTCCCCAGCACGACGCGAGTGGCCTTCAGGCTCCCAAGTGTAGAGGTCGAGGAGGAAGAAGATGACAAGGAGAACATCCCAGCACCCAACAACCCCCCAGGTCGAGCTGTCTGTGAAGAACTCATCCCCTTACGAGCTCAGAGTGCTGCAGGTAGGTGCTGGGCTGCCCCAGGGACCAGCAGGGCTGTGGGTGCTGGAGTGGCCATGGTAGGGCATCCTGTGCATATCTGCCCTTGACCCAAATCCTCCTCCCTTCATCTCTGGGCAGGGCCCAGCTGGGGCTGTGGAAAACTCTCCTGGGGGCTTTTTTTAGGGTGGGGACCTCAACTGCTAAGCTTGTGTCCTGTGAGCAGCTGGCCTGTCTCTTTGATGATGGGGTGGGATGTGCTTTTCTAACTGCTCTCCTGCCTGCAGCCTCCCGCCTGCAAGGGCTGGGACTGGATCCAAATTCCCCTGACCCCAGAGAGGCAGCAGTGGAGACAACAACATGGGCTGAGTGCTCAGAGGTGGGCTCAGGGGTGTCCCATGGCCGGGCAGCCCCCATCACCCTGTGTCAGTCCCTGGGTGTGGGACTGCAGGGTGTCCCAGGGCAGTGATGGAGCCGTGGAGGGGGGGGGTTTGCAATCCTGTGCTGCTCTGCTCGCAGGTCCCTGCGGAGCAGGGTGCTGCAGCAGCCCCGGTCCCTGCCACGGTGCTGAGGGCGCGCAGTGAGGCTGTGGTGTGCGGCATCTGCATGGAGCGGGTATATGAGAAGGTGCTGCCGGAGGAGCGGCTGTTTGGGATCCTCCCAAACTGCGGCCACGCGTTCTGCGTGGGCTGCATCCGCACGTGGCGCCGCAGCCGGGACTTCCAGAGCACGGTCATCAAGTAAGCATGGGGCGGGGGACACCCAGGGCAGCATGGGGATGGTCACTGTTCCCTCCTTCTGTGCCCTGAATTCCTTCCTTTGGTCTGGTGATGTGGCTCTTGGGAGCTGTGATGGGAAAGGGATGCGGTGCTGGGTGAGGCTGCGATGGGAAAGGGATGCGGTGCTGGGTGAGGCTGTGGTGGTGGCACCACCCTGCATGGGTGCTGAGTCCTGCCAGGGGCTGCTCCCTGCTCCCCTTTTGGAGACTTATCAGCATGCGTTGCCTTCCCCCAGGGCCTGCCCGGAGTGCCGGGTCACCTCCAGCTACTACATCCCCCACAAGTACTGGGTCTCAGATGTGGGTGAGAAGGAGAAGCTCATTGAAAACTTCAAGGCGCGGACAGGGTGAGTGCACAGCACCATGGGCTCTGTGCTACTCTGGCAGCTGTGCTTGCAACTGCGCTTTGAATTCTGCAGGAAGATCAGATGCAAGTTCTTCATCCAGAACCGTGGCCGCTGCCCATTCAAGTCGGACTGCATCTACCTGCATGAGCTGCCCAGCGGCCGGCCACCGCGGCGTGGTCTGCAGCGGCCGAGGATGCAAGTAGTAAGTGGGGTGACATGTTCTGGTGGGCTGGGGCACCACGTGGCCACGCAGTGTGGCTCGAGGCTGGGGCTCACCCTCTGTCCTGTGCTGCAGGAGCTCAACCCCTCTCCCTCGGAGAGCTCCGATGAGGAAGATGAGTTCTGCCTGCTTGAATGGGCTGTCACCAAGGCCTTGCTGGAGATGGACTTTCTGTACTCGAGCTATGGCCACGAGATGCTCTTCGGGGACTTCAGTGACTCAGACTAAGCTGTGGGGCCCCTTGGGACACCCCACTGAGCCTTGGGTGCTCTTTGTGGCAAGGAAACATCTTAATGCCTTCTGGGAGGGGAAGCATCTGCTTTTAATGTGTTTAGCTGCTCCTGGCATTGATTTGGGGTGGCTGTAGGCATGGAAGGTGTAGCGGGGCAGGGTGGCATGGGGAAATAGTCTGGCAGCTGTTTGTCTGGGTTTCAGGGTGATGGGGCACAGCCCCCTTCTCTTGCCCATGCCTCCTTGGCAGGGCAGAGCCCAGCACCCATGGGAGACCCCGCAGGAGCTGGGGCTGGGATGGGTGCAGGGGGCA
>VXAL01014437.1:6327-21425 GCA_013399475.1 Chauna torquata | reverse complement strand
GGGTTAATACACGCGGGGCTGGGGTGGGGGGAGCCGGGCTGCTGTGGGGGCACCGTTTTTAAAACTGCTTTTAGCGAAACTTGGAACTCATGAAATAAAACGTGCTGCGTAATGCTGCCCGCCTCCTTCCCGGGGTGGGGTAGGGGGCACCCCCGGCTTTGCCGCTGCGAGCGGTGAGCGTTTGCCTTTAAGGGCTCATTTGCATAACGCGCGCACTTCATACGTGAGGCTGATTTGCATACAGCGCGCGCGCGCTTTTTCAGCGGGGCGGGTCCGGAAGCGGCGCGAGTGGGTCCCGGGCGTGGGGACCTCCGTTCCCTCCTTTCCCCGTGGGGTGCTTGCCCGGGGCCGGGCTTTGGGTTCGCCATGGGGAGCTGTGGCTGCTGCCAGGGGGACGGGGCTTGCAGGTGCTCCGTGGCCCGGCTGTAATCCTCGGCCCCGTAGTGCGGCTGCCTCCTGGGGCCATCACCGCAACCACAGACCTCCCCCCTACCCTGCAGGGAACCCCCACATCTCTGCAGCCGGTGAGCGAGCACCCAGCGGTTTGCTGTGGAGCGGGGCTGGCTGGGTGCTGGAGGCGCTGATCCTTCTCCGCAGCCATCTCGGTGTGACCTGCGTTGGGCTCTCCCCAGTTTTCTTGCAGGTGCTGCGAAGCCCCCGGCAGCGATGGAGCTCCCCTGGCTGAAGCGCCTGGACAAGCCCTGCCGCCTCCTGCTCCACACGCTCGCCTCGGGCCCCTCCGGGACACTGGCTGCCCTCTGTGTGCTGCAGCGGGTCCAGGCCCAGCAAGGACCGGGGCAGGCGTTCCCCTGGCAAGGCTTCACGGCTGCCCTGTGTGCGGAGGAGCCCACGCTGGAGGGGCCAGAGGAGGCCCTGGCTGTGTGAGTCGGCCGCGTTTCCGCAGCTTGGTGTTTGGTGGGAGGTCTGGCACATCAGGTGTCCAGTTCTTGTGCATCCTCTCCCCTCTGGTGCAATGATCCATGTGTGATACCAGGACTGTAGCAGGGACCCGCTGCTTCTCCAGCGTGTCTGGAAAAGCTGGTGAAGGTGTTTGCTGTTTCCTCTTGTTTGCTAGTCCTGTTAGACCCCTTTCTATGGAGCAGGTGGGCACAAAAGGACTTGGGGCTGTGCAAGGCCTTGCTCTGACGCACTGCCTCTCCTTTTTCTCCCCTCTTCCAGCAAGCCGCGGTTGCTGCTGCTCCCTGTCGTGTGCCAGAGAAACCTCTTCTCCCTGCTGCAGGCGGTGGCAGCAGTGGTGCCAGCGGACTGCCTCCGCCAGCTGCTCCGGGCTGCGAGGGGGGACCCCCACCTGGACCCCTGGGTGCAGGCACTGGGTGACCTGCTGCAACGGGGGCTGCGGGGTGAGGAGCGCTCCCCTCCTCCCGCTGCCCTGACGGCTTCCTGCTGGCAGCAGCTCAGGTGCCTGTGCCGGAAAATCGTCCAGAGCAAACCAGAGGGGCGAAGAAAACTGAACTGGTGCTTTAGCAAGCAGTCTGGTGCTGCAGGGGATGCGGCTGACTCTGTGCTTCCAGGTGGGAAGCGTAAGAAAGTGTCAGAGGAGAGTCTGGAGCTGGATGAGGAGAGAGAGGGGAAGAGGCTGCTGCTGGAGGAGGTGGTATTTGACCTGCCGGGAAGCCAGGATGGGGAAGATCCAGCAGCGGTGGAAGAGGAGGTGCCTGGGGAGACTTCAGGGGACAGATCTGCTCAAAGCCTGGCTGGGGCTGCTTCAGAAAGCTCCCAGCAGGATGTGGCTGGGGAGCCTGGGAGGATTTTGCAGGCAGAGGTGGCAGCAGAGGTCCAGTCCTTTCTGCAGGTACTGGGGAGGCTTTCAAATTTCTTTGGGTTTCTTGGCCACGTTCTGGGTGAATTTTCCCCGTATGAGAGAAATCCACCTCCATGTTAGCTCTCTGCACTCCCCTCCCTGAGCCTCCCATGGCCATTGGAGAGGTAGGTGCTGTTCCGGGAGCATCCCTGTGTCTCCAGGGGACACCTGGGGACACCTCATGAGCTGAGCCCTGCTCTGGAGGGAAGGGTCCCCCTGGGTGCCTTCAGGCTGCTGCCTCCCCCGGGGGCTGCTGCTGACTGTGTGTGTGGCACGGGTGCCTTACAGACAAACAATGACTCTTGTTTGGGGACGCTGCTCCCAGGCAAGGAGCCCAAACTCTCTGCAGACTTGACAGCAAGCTGCAGCTGTGCTGGTTTTTCTGGGGGGCGGGTTACTTGCCTTCCCTTTTGAAAGGTTGGTGTGCAGGGCTGGTACTTGGCACCAGGTAACTCTGATGCCCAGCTTCAAAACAGAAGGATGTTGGAAATTGCTCTGCAAATAAGGTGTCATTAGCTACTCTTGAACTTATCCTCCCAAAGTGCTTTTCCTAGAAATTGGGAAGTAAACTGAGCCAACAACTCCCTGCCTGAGGGTTTTGCTTCCCTTTTCCAGCCAGCGAAAATTTGGTCTGATTTCTTTACCATGTTTTCCTCAGGTACATGGACCAAGGCTGAAAATGCTGCTGCTGCAAGAGTCCAGTGTAAGTGGTTGCTTTTGCCTTTCTCCTTGGTGCAGATGGTCCAAGTGGGCTCATCCAAAGGCCTCCAGAAGGGATGGGAGAGGAGATAGGTTTCACAGGGATGACTGGCCTAAAAAGACAGTTCAGCTGTCATCTCCTCTACAGCATTTGGGGTCAGTGCTGGCCAAAGTGGGGAGGTGGTAGGAAAGAGGAAAGCCCTAGAGCAGTGTTTAGTGGTTTGGTTTGGTGCATTACCCAAGGACTGTGTTTCCCTGCAGGGCTCAGAGCTGAGCATCCCTCCCGAGCTGCATGTCCTCACCAACTGCTCTCCTGGCCAGGTGAGCATCAGTATCATCACAACTGCGAAGGGCCTGCTGCTGTCCCTAACATCCCTGTCCCCTCTGCTGTCCCCAGCTCGAGGGGCTGTGTTCCTTCCTCCAGCTCTCCACGTGCCCAGAGCAGCTCCTGGTGTGTTTCTGTGGCTGGCTGCTGGCTCTCACACCCGACCTCAGCTATGCCAGCGCAGCCATCCTGGCTGAGCAGCTCTTCCTCAAGCGAGTAAGTGTGCGGGCAGAGGTTTCCTAGCCTGTGTCTGCACCTTGTTTCTCTCACTGCAATCCCCACCTTCTGCTTTTTCTGTCCGTAGGTCCTGTCCCTCACGCAGCCACCCTCCCGCCACCTCATAGCTGCCCTCACCTTGTTCTGCTCCAAGTACTCTCAGCCCTTCTGTCGCGTCCTGGTGGCTCCAGTCCTGCGAGAGCCGGGGGAAGGTGCGCTGGGCTCAAGCCCTCCTGTCAGCTGCCTTCACAGGAGGCACCGGTGGTTCTGGGGACAGCTGAAGGAGCTGGAGGGAGGCTGTGGTCTGCAAAGGGCTACATCCAGCAGGCAGGGAAGCCCTCTTGGGGGGTGTTTATCACCCAAAATGTATGTTAGGACCCATGGAGATAGTGCTGGTGTAATCTGGGCAGGTGAGGACTTGGATGTTGGGATGGGAGATAGGTTTACAGATGCACAGGGATGCAAGGCCAGTTTCCAGCATCAGCTGTCCTGGAGGAAAGCTGCCATCTGTCCACAGACTTGGGGATTCCTGGCAACTCTGAATGCTGGGCAAAAACTGCCCCCAGGGGAGGTGTTGCTGGCACAGTAAGAGAACCTTGCATGAACCCTCACCAGGGCAGCATCACCCCCCTTTTGCTGGGGACGGTTTGCAATTAAAGCTTTGCTGCAGATGGATGAAGGAAGCTGAATTATCTGAATGGTAGAAGGGAGCACCAGCTGATTCCTGGGTGTCCTGACTGGGACATCCCCTTGGTTGGAGGCATGGCAGGAAGGGTCAGGTACGTTCCTGTGGATTTGGCAACCTCTGCTTTGCCCTTGCAGGTGCTGAGCAGACCAAGCTGGTGTGCGAGCTTGTAGAAGAGTATCTGGAACCAGACTATGTGAGACTGGTGTTGAGGTAAGAGATTATGAGCTGAGCTCTGCCCTACAGAGCCAGCAAGGCCATGCGAGCGGCGTGGTGCCATCTCCTCACCATCCTTTGCAGCCAGGTCCTGGAGGTTCCTCTGTCAGAGAAGCTGCTGCCGGTGGTGCTGGCTGTGCTGGGGAGGCAGGTGAGGCCCCTCTGCCCACCGGCTCCCTACCGGCTCCAGCAGTGCTGGAGCGAGGGCCAGCAGTCGTCCCTGCTCCCGGCTCTCTTGCAGGAGGTGCTGCCCCCCGAGCTCTTCGACCTCCTGGTGCTGACTCTCTGCCGGCAGGCCCCAGCCTTCGCCACGTCGCTGAGTTACGCCAAGCTGGTGACGGCTGTGCTCACCATGTACCAAGGCCATGTGAGTACAGCCTGGCTTGCTGCTGATGTTTGCGTGTTTTCTGGCTCCGGGGGGCAGGTGAGAGGCTGGTGAGCTGTCAGCGGGGGCTGCAGCCGAGCTGGGACCTGGCCCTGGAGTCTCTTCAGGGCATCTCTGCCTCCTAATGGGAAGGACACAGGGCACTGCTGGTGCAACATGGCTCAGAACCCATCTGAGCACCTTGCTGCTCTCCCTCCCAGGTCACACCAGCCCACCGGAGCCGTCTGGTGGCTGCTCTGGATGGGAGCAACGCAGCCCTGAAGAAATCTCTGCAGGCCATGCTGGAAGGAGTGCCTGCCAGGTGAGGTGCCTGCTCTCCCCTGGGCTGGGGGCTCTCGCCTGGGGTGGGCAGTGGAAGCTGGGTGGGTTTCCCTTTCCCTGGGAAATCTCTTGATTTCTGTCCTCTTTTTCCTCCTCCCAGGTGAGCAGCAAGGGAACTGGTGATGGCTTCCTTCGATGGAGGATGTGCTTGTATGTCCCTTGCCAATGTGATGGGGACCTAATGAGTGGCCCAAAAAGCAGGGTGGGCTGTGGGTGTGCCTTTGTCCAGGGTTGTGGCTGGTGCCTTGCATTCAGCTGCCCTGATGTGAGCTGGGCTGTGGCTGCGCAGCACTGTCCTGGTGCAATGCATGCTCTTGAGGTGTGAAGATGAGGGTTTTCCCAGGTAAACACTGAGTAAGTTTCCCGCCTTCTCTGTGTCTGGGGTGTCTTTGGGAGCCATGGGNAAGCGACTGCTGCCACAGTTACCCTCGGGGGTAATGTCCGAGGAGCCGCGCTGGGCTGCTACACGGCCCGCCTCTGTGGGCGCCGCGCTCAAGATGGCGCCTCCCTCCCGCCCTGCCGCGCTCAAGATGGCGCCTCCCTCCCGCCCTGCCGCGCTCAAGATGGCGCCTCCCTCCCGCCGCTTCCCGCCCTGCCGCGCTCAAGATGGCGCCTCCCTCCCGCCGCTTCCCGCCCTGCCGCGCTCAAGATGGCGCCTCCCTCCCGCCGCTTCCCGCCCTGCCGCGCTCAAGATGGCAGCGGAGGAGGAGCTGTGGAGGGGCAGGGCGCGGGAGCGTTGCGCCGCGGGGCGGCTGAGGGCAGCTGACGCCTCTCGCCTGTCAACCACCAGCGGTGTGGGCGCTGCAGGGCCCCAAATCGCCCTAAATCGAGAGCTCCCGCCTGAGCCCTGTGCTGGGCCTGCGAGTTTAAGGGCACGAGGAGAGTCCGGACAGGGCATTGCCTGGGAGGGGGTTGTTGCATAAAGGTGACTGTTCTGGAAATGGTTTGTGACCTCAAAGGTGGCTTTTTTGATCAGGAAAATAAAATCCATTACTTCTGTTCTTGATGGAGTAATGTTGATACATGGGTATGTCACTTCTGAAGATGGATGGGGTGATGCGAGGATGATGCAGAAACGATCTCAGGACCAGGCTGGCAGCCATTTCTCCTCTGAGGAGGAAACCTGCCCAGTTTTCCCATATATTCCCTTATACAAGAGAGTTTTCCATCAAGTAGGTCCCAGCATTACACACCCAGGCAGTGAGTGACAGTATGTTTTAGTGAGGTGTTTTTGCAGGATTAGAGATGACTAGTTTCACCAGCCACTGCTAAGCCCTGCAGACAGGCGTGCTCTGCTCAGCCATTACAGCTGTGGCTGTATTAACCCATCTGAATTAAAGTGCAGACAGAGAACATCGTAGCTGCCTTGCTGCATCTGGTGAAGATGGTGATGAAAGGAGGAACGCTCGTCTGTCACCATGCCCTGGGTTCATTGTTCGATGTTGTTTGCATTGGACAGTCTGCTCTTGCTTCAAGCTGCTGTAACCTAGTGGGACTTTAATAACCAGAGTACCATAACCGTCCTGTGGTTTGCATTAAATGGCTTCTTCCCCTAATGCCCAGGGCACTCCTGCTGCAGGATGAGGCTTGCGTAGATGTATGCGGGGAAGAAAGAAGACTAGCCTGCTAATTGTAGAAGCCTTCTCTGCTTTCAGATTTCCTTTGGCTTGATAAGTATGCTGGATGATGTGATGTCTTCTACCCTGCCAGCATCTCTGAAAGCTTTGTAAATCCGTGAAGAGCTTGAGTCTTGCCAGGTGTCCCAGGTAGTAGTTTAAATCAACCTAAATCAGTATCCTGTTTAAATACAAAGTGACACCACTGCCATGGTTCCTGTGTGTACCTGCAGCCTTTTGTTTCTCACAGCTGAGAAGCGTGATGCCTTCCCAGCATCAGTCCTCGGTGGAGCAGATTGCTCATTCCTGACTCCAGCTCTTACCCAAGCTGGTAGCCCAGGCTGAGGAGGTCAAACCTGCTGTCTGATGCAGGTGAGGGTGAGATCTGATGGCCCAGCCCCTGCCACCACGTCTGGGCATCAAGGTGCTGCTGGTGCCATTTGGCTGCTCCTTGGGGATGTGCTGCTGCCCTCTTCCAGGGGCAGGCATTGCCTTTGGCTCCTCTCTATGCCAGAGGAAACACAGAGGAGAACTTCATTTATTTATTTATTTTTAATCTGTAGGGAAAACAAACTGAGTAGTGGGGAGCAAAGGGTCATCTTGTCCAAAGCCTTCATTTTTCAAGTGCTTTTCTAGCGTTGTATTGTCCCAGAGTACCTGGTAAGCAATACTTCTTGGTGGAGTTCACAGAGCCTCAGTTCTTAATGCCCTTAGCACACCACTGAATCAAGACAGAAACTGATTTGAGACTGTTTGAAGATGACAGCTCTGGATTAGGCTTAATTGACCATCATGATTTTATATTGGCTCAGATGAGCCAAGGCACAAGTGGTAAGCTAAGTGCATGTCAGCTTTTTTCTCTGATGGCTCAGCTGGTTTCTGAGCACTGCAGCATTGCCCTGCTGAGTTGTTTATCTGGTCTACTGGGAGTTACCAATCTCACTTCTTTCAGTCTTGGATCTTCATTTCTTTCCATATTTGGCATATCTGGTGCTGAAGAGCTTTGCCCAGTTGTAGTCCAGTGAGGGAAAATACCGAGGAGAAGCTGGCACACCTTAGTGATTTGCGTAGGAGGAATTAGTGATTGGTGTCAATCCTTGGCTAGGGAAGGGAGAACCTGTAACTTAATGTGGCAGAATGGGGTTTAAATGAAGAGCTGGTAAACTTTTTTTCCTGGGAACCTGCCTTTTTCCTGTATGGCTTACAGGAGAAGATTCTGTGTCACATTTCAGTTCTGCAAAGTGGCAATAATTACCCTTCCTTTGGTGAGGTATTTAGTGATGCACTAGTAAAAAGTGCCTCTGTAGCATGGCTCTGTCCAGATTTCAATTCTGTACCCTTGAAACACCCACTGGAAACTTCAACTGGACACCTTCTGGCCAGAGGACTGAAAAAATGAGGCTGTGAGAGAGTGGATGCACTCTGAAGGCGGTCAGCACTGGAGTTTGTGATGGTGTATTTTGGTTTTGAAGCATTGCATACTTCAGGAACTGTTTAAAAATTCATAAACATTTACATCTACAAAGGGAGAAGAGGGATTAAAACACGTAGGTGTGACATGTTACTGCTTCAACTTTGTTCATTAATGTTTAGACCCAGCTAGAGGAATGAAACTCTGAAGCATTAAGTGATGCTCTTAACGCTGAGAGCACAGATTTCTGTATAGTAAGAATCTCTTGAGCTATTTTAGGTGACAGTGGACTGATGAGGCTTCAAAGTCTACGCTAGCTGGAGGAAAGAAACCTCAAGAGAGCCAAATAGTTGATGTATTTGCATACCAGTGTGCTAGTGGCTGAGTGTATTGAAGCTATTGTAGGGCTGCCCATAATGTGACATAAATAGAAATTGTGCCCTGATCATCACAGTCTGAGCCTGCTGCTCTGGCTTTATTAGGTAGCAGGCTGCTGTCTTCACAATTTCCCTGTAAAACTTCTACCCACGTGAGTGACCTCAGTGTCCTTGTCCCTAGGTGCTCTGTCTGGCTGTGGCTGTCAGTCACTTGAGGATGACAGAGGACAGACTCATCTCCAAAACTCACCTGGCTGTCAGCTTCCTGGTGTCCTTGCTGAAGAAGAGCTGGCAGAACGTGTGCTGTGTATCAATAGCACCATGGGGTAGCCCCGGTACCTCCCCGACTGGGCAGCTGTAAATGGTTTGAGGTCGCCTGGCTGCGCTGTGCATCTCCTCACCGCAGGACATTCGGTTTTGTAACTGCTCACTGGTTTCTTTAGGTGATGGTCTTATTTCAATAGGCTGTTCTTGGCTGCTATGTGCCATATGCAGCTTGTGTTTCCAATTCATCTGGAGCTACTGGGAGCTGCATTTGGGGCAAGCCTTATGTGTTGTTGTTTTTTTTTGTTGTTGTAAGAAACAGTAGTTAGGGATCAGCTTTGCAAACTGCAAGGGGGAGGGTTCCTGTTCTGCTGAGAAGTGTTCTGCTGGTTTGTGTAAAGAGACTCATTAGCTGTGTTTTTGCTGTTGGCTGCAGCTTATCGTGGACCATGGATTTCTCTGGGGTGTATGTGCAAGAGAAGTAATGAGAAATTGGAGGCGAACCCGGGACATGCTAGACATGCTGGGGGAAGACTGCTTGTTTATGGGGTGGTTTGTAGCTCCCTCACAGAAAAACCTTAAAACCTTACTTTTGACTCTGCTTGACCCTCTCAGGAGCTTTAAAATCAGCCCAAACAGCGCAAAGAGGTGGAAGTGTTGTAAAAACATCCATCAGGTTTTATAGTTCAGCAGAACCTTATCCCAGAATGGAGGAAGAGCGAGGGCTGGGCTCGTTTGTCTTGATTTACTTAGCAGTATTGGTGAAGTGAAAGGTCTGAAGTGTTGTTTGGAGGTTTCCTAGGCTGCATGTATATGGCAGTGTATAATTTTCAGCTGATTTATTTGGGATATTTGACTGTGGTTCCCTATCTGCTTCCTCTTGCAGAGATTTATCTCCATCATAGGGAGGGGATTTCCCTTTTTGGGGTAGTAGTTTTTTCAAGGAAATTAATTTTATGCGATTGCATGTGCAATCAGTCTGCTCTACTGCTGACTTGTACGAGCCGTGATCATTGCTGTGTCCCCTCTGCAGTAATGCTGGAGCTGTTAAACGGCCGTCGGCTTCACCCTGGAGGTAACTGCGTCTGGGTGACAAGCCGTGAATCGCATTCGTGTAATCCCCAATACGCTGAGGCTGATGCAGCTTTGCACTAAAAGTTGGTGGCTCTGACACTGAGAGCGATCTGCTTTGGGAAAGGCTCAGCAGTCTTCTTTCAACCTGGAATTTAAAACTGAACCAGAAGAAGCAAAACCACTCTTTCTCTTCTGTCTTGCCAACAACCTTTTAATCGTAATAAGAGTTGTGTTCTCCCTCGGGATGTCTGGTGGCTGCCAGGTCCCTGTCAGCTGGGGAGATCGGGGCCACACAAAGATGAATTTGGCGAAGGGCTGGGGTTTCATTTTATGCTTGTTGAAGGACTGGGCCCCCCGCACTGACCTAATAAATCACATTTGCTGCAGCAGCAGCCAGTGCCGGTCTGAGCAGCTTTTTCCCAAGCCGAGAAGTGGATAATCCAGATGACCGCTGTCCCTGCCATCTGAGCGCAAGCTCAGGCAGCTTTGGGAGGAGCCCCAGGAAGATGCTGGGGCTGTAAGCTGCTGCGGGACCCTCGCTGGAGGAGGCACGAGGGGCGAACCCAGAGCCCGTAGCAGCTCGCTGCCGCTCGGCTCTCAGGGAGATGTCCCAGCAGGGTCTTGTTCTGCATCATCCCCGCTGAACAGGTCTGTGCATGGGGAGCCGGGCTGCTTTTGCTTGTTTAAGGCCCTAGATCAAAACTGTGGTTTAGATGCTGCCAGGTTAAAAGTAAGAATAAAGAAAAGTCCCTGGGTGCTTCTAGCAAATGCTTTTAGAGGCTCTGTGAATATGATGGCTTGCACAAAGGGGCAATGTTTCTCTTCAGGCCCTCCCCAGCATTTGGGTGGGTGGGGAACAGAGGAGCTTTTAAGCGGAAAAGCTCTCTTCGGGCGTAGGGAACTGACATGGTGGTGTCCTTAGGTCTGTGTGTCCGCCGGAGCCACTTTCTGCAACCATGGACCTGCGAGAATGCTAGGGCAGAGGCTGTGGAGACTGATGTGCTGCCTGGCCCATGCCAGGCTGCTGCTCTCGGGGGAGGAAGGAGGGTGCTTGCAGGGATGGAGCTAGCAGGACTGTGCTGGTTAATGAGGCTGTGTCGATGGGAAGGCACTGGCGTATGCAGAAGTGTCTGTCCTCCATCCCCTGAGCTCACCAGCCTCTGCCTGTCCTCAGGAGTAGCTGTTTTTGTACCTTCTGTCTGCTCTGCGTCATGCTCTGAAGGTGCTTTTGGTCCCGTGCCCTGCTATATGAGTCTTGGCTGCAGGCTGTGTCAAGGAGAGACCTGGTGCTTGGCTAGAAAAAGCGTCAGCAACGAAACATACAGGTTAGACCCACGTGCCCAAGCAGCCCCTTGTGCGATGCTGACAGCGGGAGGTCAGCGAGGAGGGGAATGGCATTGCAGCAGTCAGGTGCCTGGGCTCTATCTGCTGGGTCTCAGACCGAAGGAGAGGTCTTCCCTTCTGCTCGGGGCTCCCCTTTCTAAAGCACCGAGGTGCCTGGGGGTGTTAGAAATGGGACTGGCAGTGCCTGTGCAAACCTGACCATGCTTGGAGAGTTCTTCTACCTTTGGAGATACCAGTCGGCTGGCAAACTTGCCGAGCAGCTGGGGAAGCACTGGTGGCAAGGGGTGGGAGGGAAGCTGTGCTGCTCTGGTTCATCACTCCTGCACAGCTCCTGGGCTCGGCTGCCTCTGGTTGTACCCACGGGTGGGATGTCTGCCACTGCAAACACCGAGCATCCTCTCGCAGCTCAGACCAGCGACCTCTGCTCGCTTTGGGCAGTGTATCTCAGCAAATCCTCTGGAAAGAAGCACAAGAGACCAGCCATTGCACCTTGAAACTCTTGGAGATGGACAGCAAACTTAATACAGAGGGAGGGGGAAGAGGAAATCCTAGGGGAGGTGTTATAAGGTTATGTAAGGCAGAGAGTGATAGTGCCAATCTGCCTTCCAGCATGTCTGTGGCTATTTCCCTCACCCACGCTGCTTCTGCTGAGCTCCTGTGTCTTCCTGGTGCTGGCAGTGTAAGCTTACAATGTGCTAATTGTCATTAATTAGTGCTAATCATGCATGCCACTGCTTGTGTTGCTAGGTATGTGCGTTGCAGGGAAGGCAGGATGGGGATTTGGGGCTATCCTTCGACTAAGGTGACTCATGATTTCTCAGCAGCACTGCTGTCGGGTCAGGTCCAAGCAGGAGGACTTTGCCCCAGGAGGGAAGACTCATCCCTGAAGCTTCAGGGGCATTTGCAACCCCAGCCTGGTGGGGAGAACTGCCGATGGCCATTTCAGAAGCTTCAGCCCACCTTGGTACAGCACAGCTTCTGCTTCAAAGCTGCAAACAGGCTCTCCAAGCCCTTCCTGCCTGCTCCTGGGCTCTGGGGCCGCATCCTGTGCTCTCAGCAGGTGGCATGAGGCTGGGCCAGCCCTGCCCTGGGCTGGGAGGTGCCATTTGCTGGCTGCCCTGTGAGGGCTGAGGAGATTTGCAGACCCCAAAGACCTGCCCCAGGGCCATGGGGTGGCTGACGGCGGCTGCCTGCCCGCAGGCTGGTCCTCTGTAACGCTGAGCATCGAGTCTGACTCCATGTAAGCTCATCAGGGAAAGAAAGCGGCTTTAGGGGATGGGATGGATTTGATCAAAGGGGTTGGGCAGGGGAAGGGGCGGTGGGGGGTGATGGCTGGGGGGAAGTGGTGCTGCCAGCAGGTGCAGGAGGGATGGATTTCCCTTGTAATGCCTCCTCGCCACCCATCCTGGTTTAGCCTAGTGCTGTGCCCCCCATGAAGGTGTGGGGGTTCCCCCCATCCCTGCAGGGATTCTGAGTGCCACCGCCCTGCCCTGAGCTTGCTGCCAGGCTAATGCTGAGACTCAGCTCTCCTCTGCAGCTGCAGGTAGCAGCTATCCCCTTCAGGGAGCAGCTGCAGGATCAGGCCCTGCACCCGAAGCGGAGGATGCCTGGCCACCTGCAAAGCGCTCAGCCTGACCCAGCCCCACGCAGGGAGCTCCCGGCTGTTCTCGTGCATGCCCTTTAAAGGCCTTCTCGCTTCGTGCTGTTCCCTGGCAGCTCGTTCCACTGCAGATGCGGTCGCTCTCCCCTCCGGGGAGGCTCTGCCGCCGGCAGCTTGCACCGTGTGGGGCCCCGGACCCGCCGGCTGCGCCTCCCCCCTTGGCCCTCTTCTGGGTCTGCTGGGGACCCGACTGCACCGAGGGCTGGGTCCCAGCTGGGGCAGCCCCAGCTTCTGCCTTTGGCTGCTTGGGACGAATTTGGGCAGGTAACTACCCGGGGAGTGTTTTGTAAAGTCACCGAGTTGAGAGAGAGCTGGGTCTGGCTGCCCGGGGGGTTATTTGTGCCCCGCTGTGTGAGCGAGCTGCGTGCCTCTGTATTTCCAACCATAAATCAAAGATAAGGCGTGAGCGTGAGGGTGGCCAAGATCGGGTAAATCAGCTGTCACGGAGCAAACGCTTTGCAGCAGGAACCATCCCTCAGGAAAAGTCTGCTGCTCGCCGATGGGATGAGTTTGGCTGATTCCTGGTGGCTGGGGGCTCCCGGACCTCTGGGCGGAGGTGTTGGGGACATTTCCCAGTGTATAGGCACGAAAGGGGCTTGCTTTGACACTGTCAAGGATCGCTTGCTTTTATGCCTAGATCAGGGCTGAGCAGGCTCTGGGAGAGGTGGAATGGCCTCGCTCAGCGCAGGGCAACGGAGGCTGAGCTCGGCTGAGGCTTTGCACAGGCATGGAGGGGGCCTCAGCCGATCCCTGCTCTTTGCCCACTTAAATCTCTGCTGCATTTCATCTCCTGGCCAAAAAAATTGTCCTTCTGCCCCATAGCTGTGTTTCTGTAGGCACAGCTCCTGAGGATATGCGTCCTGAAGGAGAGCTGGTTCTGCACAGCGATTATCCTGGGCTGAGAGCGACTCTCTGGGCTTTCTGCCGTCTCTCTGTTTTTTAAACATTGCAAAACAACTTAAATGAGACATCTGAGCTTGCTTACAGAAGGAATTGGGAATCCCTTCTATTTATCTATCTAGGAGCCTGCCTGGCGGGGATGCTCAGTGTCCCCAGCCTGGGGTACTGTGGGCTGCTCCCGCTCTGCACCGGGTGCTCACGCTGGCAGGGGGTGCAAATGAACCCCCACAGAGGGAGGGGTGAGGATCACGCCATTGATGCCAGAGATCACGGGTGGGAGGAAAGCGGGGGCGCTGAGGGGGAAAGTCCACCCTCAGCGCTGCACAGAAAGGTGGCTTGTCACAAATTCCTCGCTTGCCTCTCTCTGTGCTTGTGCGCATCCCAGTAGCATCCCCCCGCATCCCAGCGGGCCCCTCCACCTCTTTTCCCACAGATGCCTCCACGCTAAGCAGAGGAGCTTGGAGCTACTGCTGGGTGAGAAAATGCTTTAAAAATATAACATTTAGAGGCGTTCTCCCATCTGCGCGCAGCTAATATGTGTCTCTCGTGATAGGTGTGCTGGTCCTGGAGCCTCCGCACTTTGCAAATGAAGCCGCTTGCAGGGACCTCGCTGGGCGCGGGGGAAGAGGCGCAGCAACGTGCCCAGGGGCGTGCGGCGCGGCAGCGGCAGAGGAGGGGCTGCCGGCAGAGCCCCCCGTCTCACAGGTACGTGCACCAAGGGCTCACGGGTGCTAGCAAGGACGGGGTGGGGATGGCGCTGCCAGGTGTAGGCACCAAGCACTGTTTTGGCACAGCAGCGCTTTTTCTCGTGGCCGGTAATCCTGGGGAACGACTTGAAAGAGGAGAGGGAAAAGCCCTGCTGAGCCCCTTCTGGAGCCAGGAGCAAAGTTTGGGGAGCGCAAACCATTTTCTAGTTGCACGCTGGGCCCCGGCATGAGGCTGCAGAGGGCTGTTTGCACGGCAGCCCCTCTATTTCCATGCACTGCACGTGCTCCAGCATGCCTGGCCCCACCAAGAAGGGATGCTATGGAGCTGCTGGATCTCCTTGCACCCAGAACAGGATTTGGGGGGGCGAGGGGGGGAGCACAAGTGCATGCCGAGGCCGTCTGTCCCCGCAGTGGTGACATGAGATGGAGCGCAGGCTCTGCCGGCAGCCGGGTTTGCTGTTGTCCCTGCAAAGAGGCCAGCTTGTGGTGAGGTCCACTTGGCAGCCAGGGCAAAATGAATGTGCTGAGAAGCACCGCTGCGGGCCGGTGACTCATTGCTGGCTGGAAGTGGCTTCGGCGGCTCCTCTGCAGCGGCTGCGGGAGCAGAGGGGCTGTCGTGCAGAGGGAGAGGCTGCTGCCAGCGAGAGCAGGGACGGAGCGGGCTGCGGAGGATGCTCAGAAAGGACCCAGGTCCGGGGCAGCGTGGGGGTGGGATGTTGCCTCTCCTGCCGGAGTTTCTTTGGGGTTTACTCAGGCTCCTCTCTACAGGGAGCAGCAAGCAGAGCTGGCCAGGCTCCCCGCGTCTCCGGATGAAGGTAAGGGGGGGCGGGGGGGGGAGTTGTTTCGTGCGCCCTCCCTCCCTGAGCTGCATTGCATGGGTTCAGCAAGGGGTCCCCTGTCCCAGCAGCACCTGCCTGCATCCCCACATGCCCTCCAGCCTGGGGAGCCTCACCTGGTCCCCCACAGCTGCTCCTAAATGTCGGGGACATCCTTAACTCTGTGGAGGTATTTCTGGGGGGCACCTTGCAGCCTGTGTCCGTTGGCAGCCTGGAGGCTGCAAAAATGCCATTTTTTGG
>VXAL01014436.1:88054-126569 GCA_013399475.1 Chauna torquata | reverse complement strand
TAATAATTCCGCCTAGCATTTTCATGGAAAAGCTTCTGTGAAGACCATAGTTAATACTTGCAGCTGAGTGATAAAGGAAATTTGTACCAGTTTTGCCCCAGGCTGGTAAAGCAGCTTAGCTCAAATCCAAATAACAACATTTTACTTTGTTCCTCTGTAGTAGGTAATTTTTTAATTCTATGCAAATGGCAATCAAGTCTGAGCAGCTTCACTAAAAGCTGACACTTTATAGCATACTATATATTTGCTGTCCTTTTTTTTTTTTTTTTTGCTTTTCTCTGTATTTATGCTTTTGCTGTGTTCCTAAATGCCTCAGTAGGTAATTTTAAATATAGCTTTTTAAAATTCTCATCTAATACTTCTGGTTGCATTCAGCACTTTTATGGAGAGTGTGAATTACGCATGCTGTGAACCAATAAAGATTTCATTCAAAACCTTAAAATGAGCATTTTTTCAGAGTGCTGGGGGATAAGACAATAAAATTCAGAATAAAAATAAAATAATGTTTTGCTGAGAATTGCTTATCACCAGCCGAAGGATTTTGCTGACTAACCCATGGGGATAATGGCTGACAAACTTTCCTTGAAATCTTTCAGTCCTGCCGTTTTCTGCACGGCTGCAGAGTAAATCACAGGCAATAAGCAGGAGCACCTTAGTCAGTAAATCACTACAGCACTCCTTGAGCACTGCAGTAAATGGACAGGAGACAAGGTTGTGGCATGTCACTTTACATCCAGTGTTTGGACAACAGTCAATTAGATTTTACAGCGTGCAGTTACACCGAAGCTTTACTGCTCTGTTGGTGGTGGGATACCAGACAGAGCAGGTGCTTATTTCTATTGGTAGGCAATAAAAGTAAAATACTATTATTAGAGATTTTTCCTCCCTGTTTCTTTTTGAGCTTGGCTGCGTTATGATTTTATGTCAGTTTTGAGATAACGTACGTCAATGCTGTCAGAAAAGGAACACACTACCTGCAAGACAGACCTGCTGGTCAAGCAGGTGTGCTCCTTACAAATGCCACAATGTTCCCTGTCCTGTCCCTTGACTTTTTCTGCATCTGTCACATTGCTTAACATTTTCTTTATCTTTATTTATTTATTTATTTATTTCCAGGAACAGTTTTAAAAGTATAAAGTGAACAGGAAAGTCCTTTTAGCTCATAGAATACATTTTGGTATTTTCAGTAATGAAATCAGACAATGCAGTTCAGAGGTTTATGTTTGTGAGGGAAATTCAAAATGGTTGTGGTGTTTCTTAGAAGGTCAGATCTCAGGTTCCCTGAATAGGGCATGGCCTTGACCTGGCCGCTTTGTCACTGTGCTGGTGGCAAGTTTTATGAAACAGCAGTAGGGAAAATACTGATTCATATTTGGAGCAGGAAAGTGAGCTTCTTCCCTAGAAATAAGGGGAAAGACGCTATCCTAGATTAAGCAGAGAAACAAGAAGAGATCAGGGGAGCAGAGATGAGATTTGATCAGAGGCTTATTTAGGGAAGGAGGGATGCACATGGATGTCCTGGAGCTGTGCTGTAACAAGCTGATAAAGGCTCTACAGAGTAATACAGGTGACTGGGGAAATCCTTAAAAGTATAGCCATATTTTCTGGCAGGTTATGCCCCTCTGTTTTTGAGCATGCCTTCATTCTGTGCCTTTGCTGATCATTCAGGAGGCTTTTCACATGTGAATATAGTTGTTTTACCATTCCTTTTTGCTGTATGGGCCCCTGCAGACTGTTGTGTAGGAAGAAGCCCATTATTTTCAGTAACCTTTAGAAAATCAGGAAAATTCTACTTAAACTTTGCTAGGAAAGCCACATTAAGAGAAATCTGGAGCCAGAATATGTTTATCCTTCTTATGGGTTTTTAAAGGTGGGAGAGTCCAAAAAGTATTAGACTGCCTTTGTGGACCGTAATTGAAGGTAACCCTAACTGTGGGTTAGGGTTTCTTCTGCTTTCTTCAGCTTGTGTTTGTCCCTGTCACTCAAGCTAAGTGGCTCCACATGTGCTACAGAGAAGAAGGCAGCGTGCCAGTGGTCTCACTCCCTCTCACTTTGGTTGCCTGACCAAGGAGTGGAGCACATACTGGACTGTCCAAATGGTGAGGCCCTTCCTAGCTGGGTACTTGCCCGCTCCCATTACACTCCTGTGCCAGGACTGCTAACAGAAAAGAGGCCAGCCTCACAGACACAGATGATGCCTTATTGGTCTCCCCCAAATTTCCTGATCGAGATGCTTCAGGTGTCAGGACTGGCCTTGGAGGTTGCTAATGGACTGGAAGTCCGAAGAGCTGCTATTTTTCCTCCCTGATTTGAAAGAGTGTGTAGAATTTAATAAAAGCTAAATTACAGGGTTCTATAAAAATGAAACATGATCCTGTACACATTATCCTATGAAGGTATACATAAAAAGCTACTTGCATGCTGAAGTGTTTATAAGAAAGAAGTCTTGCACACAACAGACTAATTTCTCTCCTTGAAATGATAGAAGCTTGATGCTAGTATAGTAATTCTTGATTAGAACAAAAGTATTGTAAAAAATTACTGAAATATTTTCATTTTCATGAATATATTCATACTTTATTGTGCAGGATTGTTAAAAGTAATGGGTTGCTTTAAAAGTATTCTTATAATGAAAATAATAAAAACCTGTTATCAGAGACATTAAAGTTGANCCTGACTTGGTATCTCTGTAGTACACTGAAGTCAACTGGTTGTGACAGAAGCCAATGCCACACTTACATAGTTTGAAATCAGGAGTAGGTAACGTGCTAGCAATGAAGACTATAGGATCTCACTAATCCAGCTATGAAAACTACTGACAAATTAATTTGCAGTTGTTTAGAAATGGCTGTAGTACTTACAAGCAGTGCATTTTTATATGTATTTTATTCTCCTCTAATGTGCAGCAAGTTGCCAGCAAGCTTTCTCTCTTTTAAATTCAATGGTGCTTAGCAGAAACAGTTAAGGTGCTGCTTGGCTTACAGGGCAATAAGAGTTGTACAGCAGTATATTCTGATGTGGAGGGGAAAATAAATAGTTTTTTTACCTATGAATAGTGTGAGACTTGCTGAGTTCATCAGCAGCCATAGTCCTTGGATAAAATCAGTGAGGAACAATGCTTTAAAATGGGACACCAGCCCTGCTGTGTGCTCTGCCTTTCACTGTGGAGGAGTTCCTCTGTGGCTGACATAAACTAGGTGCTTTTCTCATTTTGTGCTGTGGAACTATTAACCTCTATTCTGTCCTGAGGACTTAGAGCTCATTTTTATTGTCTGTGGAGTCCTTTTTCTTCTTTACACAGACACTTCTCTTTCTGTAGCTCTCATGATCAGACATTTTCCTGACCAAGAACTCAGTGCCAATTTTGTACCCTCCTTGATGCACTGGTATAGTGGGTTTTTATACCTGGAATTTTTAAAGAAGATGAAAAGCTTAAATGCAAGGAGGAATGTGTTTGTTTGTGTAAACACATGCTTGTCTGTACAGACATAGAATGCTCCACTCTTTTTTATATCAGTTCTTTATTCTTCTGATTTCATTAACGATCATGATGTGATGGTCTTGATTATATTAGAGTTAAACCAGAATTACTACAAGGGAGTCCCTTTAATGGAATTGATCTGGACTTACACCATATAATAGAGTTCAGGATTTCTATTCCATGTCTTCACAGACGAAAACAGAAGGAAATCGATATGACTTTTCAAGGGAGAAACTCCTGCAGAGAAAGACATTCTTACCTGCTATTTATGATTCTGTCTTCTTTCAACTATGACAGAAATAATGAAAAAGAATGAGAAATATTTACATTCATATTTAACTTTTGACTGAAATAATAGAAAACAGTATATTTTTCAGCTTGAGCTGTCAGCCTTTGATATGTCTATGGAGTGATGGGATCAAATAGTTCCTGTAATTACACTTTGTAATTCTGGTGTACTATTAGCTAAATCTTGTTACAGCTTGTAACACTGTAGAAAAAAATAAAAAAACTATTTTAAAATCCCATTCTCATCTCGCTCAGAATAGGTTATTTGAAAACAGGGGATTTACGCTAACTATAAGCTTATTATAATTTAGAGCTTTATACAAAAGCAGTCACCAAAGCATCACCACAAAGAGACAGGAATAGAAACAGAGCTCTGTAGTACATTTTTTACCTTCTAAAAAAGAGGACAAGATGTATCAGGGTTTTGAATGCGCAGTCCTGTCTGGCAGGCTGCAGCTACATCAGCATTCAGTCTTGGGGCAAATGTGCACTGCTGAAGTGAATCCCCCAGTCGTCCCCACTTTATGTGCTTTGATATGGTGTCCAGGGAGGTTTGGGTGAGTACTAGGAGCATCCTTTCTGGAGAGGCTACACTAGAAGTTGCCACCCTGTTGTACTAAGTGCACTCCAGACCTCTGTGAGGACACAAGGGTCTGACCTGGCGGCTGGTCCTGTGCAAAGTTTCACACCTCTTGTGCACTGGGCTGTTCAGACCAGGGAATTGGGTTAAATCTGCTGTAAAGAAACACTCCTGAGCTGTAACCCAGTAAAGATGTCGTGTCCTCAGCACCACTTGATTCCATGTAGTGCTTCTCCTGTATTGTTCCATATTACTTGCTAATACAGACATAGCTTCAAATTTATAACAGTAGGTTGCTGCTACATTTCAAAACCTTCTAAATGAAGCCCAAAATGAAAACTTCAACTTTGTTGACTTTTAGTGGGATCCAGGTGCTGTTCATGCACTTCTTTATCTTCCTTCCCAAATGATTAAGAATTTACAGTCTTGATTAAGCCTCTGAATAGGGCAACGGTAGCAGAGGTAAGGAATGTGTAAAGAGACTTCTGTTGGCGTTAACATGCAGCCACCAAGAGATGAATCTCAGTAGCTGCTTAGTGGTGTAAAACAACATGTTCGGCAATATGCACCAGAATTGAAAGGAGAATCTAAGAAACCATTTCATTTGAATGGTGATTTAGCTAGGGCATAAGAATTAACGTTGAAGTTAACAATCCTAGTCTTAGGAGAAGTGCCACAGAAATTGTGATAAGTATCAAGAATGTGCTGTTTTTCTCTCTGGCCTGGGAGAGATTTCAGTGCTGCAACGACAACCCACTGATCTCGACAGGATCCAGCTGAGGGATCCCATTGACCTTTGATTAAATCTAGTTCACTTTATCTGCAAAAGCTCAGAGAACCCCAGGCAAAGTGGCTAGGGCGAACATATAGGCGTTTGTACATTGTGTGTATTCTTCTAGTTGAGATGCAAAGTTATAGTGTGTTACGCATTTCAGATATGTTCAGGGAAGAACAAAAACCAGATGGATAGCAACATGAACTTTCTGGAGAAAAGAGGAAAAAATACCTTTGACTTAAATAAAACCAGGATTAAAATAAACTTTAGCGATTTCCGCTTTTCTTTAGGAAACACTCATTTGCCCAATCTTAAACACACTGGCTTTTTAAACAAAGCTCCCTTTGACTTCTTTGGCCTCACAATTTTGCCCTACAGTTTTGCTAATATGGGTGATTCCCATTTTAACTTGCTGAGTTATTCCTTTGAACCTTACCTGTCTGACTCTATTAGACATAATTGGCAAGTGTACAATAAACAGGATGCAAAAAAGCCGATACTTGACTTCAGCAGTCCATAATTAGATTAGGCTACATCCTACTCTGAAAAAAAAAAAAAAAAAATCCTGATTATGTAGCAGCCTGCAATTTTTCTGGAATTTCTGTGTGAGCTGTACTACTTGTTCTCAGTAGAACAATGTTGTAGCATCTGAAATATAAAGCCCACCACCTGTAGCTGACTGATTAATGTATTCCCTTTTCTTTTCCTTTTTCTTTTCCCCTTTCCCCTTTCCTGTTTTCCCTTTCTCCTTTCCCCTTTCCCATTTTCCTTTTCTCTTTTCCCCTTCTCCTTCCTCTCTTTTCTCATTTTCTTTCCCCCTTTTTCCTTTTCTTTCTTTCTTTCTTTCTTTCTTTCTTTCTTTCTTTCTTTCTTTCTTTCTTTCTTTCTGTTTCTTCCTTCTCTCTTCTGTTTCTCCTTCTCTTTCATCTTAAAGCTTTATTCTTATAATGGCAGACTGACAAGAAGAAGAGATAATTTTGTTCTGTAGTTATCTCCAAAAGTAAAATATCTTGACTGTACATTTTCATACTGTACTAATATGTTGAAGTATACAACTCTTACATAAGCAAAATGTGAAAAAGCTAGGCTGTGTCCATTTTTTTAATCTAATATTTATTATTGAAACTCTAAAGAAAGTCTGTTGAAGCCAGAGTTTTAAGTTAGTCTGTTTCTCATTTTGATCTTGCTGTATGCCCATCATCTGAAGAATTTAGAAGCAGAGTCTAAAAAGAAGAGAGGGAGTTAAAGAGGTGGAAAAAAAGGGAAGGAGAAAGCCTTTATGTCCATAACACCATCAATCTGAGGATCTGCAGTATTTTCAAGTACTCCTGCTAAATTTTTACTCCTATCTGACTTAATCCTCTCTCTTTTTTTTTTTTGGTCATCAACATCCTCTTTAAATTTTGCTGATCCTTCCAGAATAATATTTTTCAGCTTTGGGTTTTCATAACCATTTCCAGAGCTAAAACACACCATGGGACTCTGACCACCTTCCCTCTCGGTTGCTGCAGCCTCCCCTTGACAAAGGCTGCCTTGCCCCTGCACAGCACTACAGCAAAGACCTCTCTCCTGGTCCGTCACATTGACCATACAGCCCCTCTCTTTGATTCCCTCCACATACTTTCCCTTCTGTATATCAAATGTGAGCTGCTTGTTTTCACTTTGAAGGATCTTTATGGTGCATTCCCACTGTCATCTCTCATTGTGACAGACTGAACTACCACATAGGTGGAAAAGCCGCCAAGCAGCTGGCTCCAATTAACCACCTATCTTTTCAGGAGCTGGTGGGAGCAGGGAGAGATCTAACAGCAGTATAATCAGACCCAGCTCATTCTGAGTAGTCTCCTACAGTGAAGAAGGGTAGATGGTGAAGGCATATCAAAGGGAAAACAGCTCTGGGAAAGGAGGAAGGATGAAAGGTAACATCTCGGTTGAAAAAAAAAAAAAAGGAACAGGAACTGAAAGTAATTGGGGACCCAACAATCCTATGACTGAGTGCAATGCAACACAGTAAAGAGACACAGACGAAAGCATCTGAAAACTATTTGCCACAGCTCTCTTCCCATCACATGGCTGAGCCTATGTTTTAATGGACTTCATCTGTCATAAGAGCTGTCTGTCTGTCTGTCTGAAATTCTGCTTCATGTGCATGGGTCAATTATAACTACAAGCTTTATATAGTGAATGGGTACCTCCATGGGACCCAAAATATCAACAAATCTTTGGCCAGGGATCATAAAGTCTGAGCAGCTGGTCTGAGTGTACTTCCAGAGAAACTCTTGTAGGATGAAGTGGGCTGCTGATTGTCTATGCTCAGGAGTACCTGCTTGTAAATATCTGAAAACTTCCTTTTCTCTTGACTTGATGACCTCTGTAAAGAAATTGCAAGTGTGCTTACAGACAATCCTTGACTGGGCTGTTTATCCTTATGAAGGCCACAAAAGCTTAGTTTAGTTAAATTATGTTAGCAAATGTCTCTTATAGTAGAATACAATAGTCATTTGGGATTTATGGCTCAACACCCTGCACTTTCACTCTTTGCAAGGATTCTCAAGGATGTCTGTAATCAAAGATCTATCTCTGTAAGCCTTTGTAATAAATCTTTCATCCCACTTGGTAGATGTTTCATTCTCTTGCACCCTGTGGTCAGTATTTAATTATCTTTTGTTGTTAAAGGACATGAATAAAGACAAAAGCAGAAAGCAGGAGTCACTGCATCCTTCCATTGTGAAAGTCTTTTCACACCACATTGGCCAAGGTCTTTCAACATTTTCTAACATTTCTTGTATATTTTCAGTACAGTGTGACATTAGCTATTTTGCTTTTGGACAAGGGGAAGGAAGAATGCATAAGGGCTGCATTTATAGGCTGGACTAAAAAAGCATTTTGCAAATGAATCTACATTGCCTACTACATGGGTGAATTTTTGCATTCACTATTTTCTTTCCATTGAACTTGGCATATTCTTCAGCTAACCACTCTGAGTTCTTCAGACACTGCAAGGCTACTAGCTCCCTCAGCCCCTCTGCTGTAGCCCCAAACTTGAAATATGCTTTCATTATGTTCATTTTAGTAGTTGGAGAGACGTCTTTCTCTCTTTCTTGCTTAGGGTGGAGTTTAAGACCACATAGCCCTCCCTCCCTCCCTCCCTCCCTTCCTTCCTTCCTTCCTTTTGAAGAACAGCCTTGGAAATGCCTGAACATCCAGATGGGTGATTTTCCCCAGATCCTTGACTGTGTGACTTTAACCTTTCATAGATGTTCTAAACTCTCTGTTCAGTTGTGGATACTGCAGAGCATGTGAGCTTTTGTGTGAAGATCCAGCTGCCCCTTTGATTACCCTTCAGAGAGACTGTTTCCACATTTGCTGCCCACTGATGTACAAACTTGTGGTTGCATCAAACTACCTTTGATACACATGATTTTTCAGGACTGAATAAAGGAGGGAAGTTCAGATAAATCAAGGTTTTCCAAACCAATATTATTCAGCTAGTATTTTAAGTTTTCTTAGAAATACTCTCTTTTTCTTACTGAAAGACTTCAGCCTTCCATCTCATTTTAAAAATGTCATGTGCGTTTCATATAGAAAGCTAACAATAACTAGTACTATAAAAGTCAACTGGCTTTATTTTAAAACATTGCTTTAATTTCTGGAACTCTCTTATTATGAAAAGAAATACCATGTGTAAAAAAATGTAAGATAGTTAATCTATCACTATCCCTAATATGCTATCAAGGATGTCTCTTTAACCTTAATTGTTCTTCAATGAAGCATTCAATTTCCTGTTCTCTGTTCTTGCGGTGCTTCTGTCTTTACTGGAAAACTGTCTTCTTTTTAACACTGAAATTGCCTGAAATGCCTTTGTAAAACAGATCATTATAAAGTTTTCATGTGTGGATGGAAAGATAATATATTTTGTTGGAGAGTGGTGTGCTCTTTTTAATTTTTCCAAACAGAATTTTTTAGCAGCTTTATCAAACATTGACAAACTGCTATATTTATTATTTATATAATGCCTTTAATGAATGAACTGTAGATCATACTTAATCATGATGTTAAAAATGACAAGAACTGAAAAACTCATATCTAGTGAATTATTTGACCTTTTGTAATTAGAGAAGGAAGTACAACACAGGTGTCTTCCTGTAGTTAATAATAATACTCCTGAGAAATTATCTACATTGCAAGTTACAATGTGTTTCTACTCAAAAACAGTTCACGTAAAGTGAAAACACAACTTCACAGCACAGTCCTTATTCAGAGTATAGTTTGGTGTTTATAATCACTAGCATACCAAAAGATAGGCCAAGTTATGTTTTGGTACAGACAATATAATTGGCCTCGGTAGGGTTTAGCTAACAGGAGAGAGAAAAACACAGCACACAGCTTAACACATTGCCCGTTGTGTTAGGATACAGATGATTATGTTTGTCAGGATCAAAGTGAAAGCCATCAGAAAATGAAAGAGCAGAAATGTCACTGCACACTTAAAAAAGAGCAGCTATCTGTAATTAGCAGGTCCATATTCTTTTTGCCCTTTCTTAGCTCGATTTGCTTACTTGTTTCTGTAACCACTAAGAAGCTGTAAGCTTCCCATTAGCCTCAAATGATCTAGATTATGCTTACTTCATAATTCATGCAGTATGTCTTAGTTATTAAAACAGAACCTTGCTTTCGGTAAACAAGAAGGTGATTTTATATTCTGGATATTTATGTTCTGGAAGCAAAAGTATATATTTTGGATATCTGACTGTATTTTGACTTACAGTTCTTTCAGAGATGCTGCATGCCTCTGATTCCACCTGTTCTCTTTGAATGCATCCCGTTTCAGCCTTGAGCTGTTTATTGTTTTGGAACGGATCCCTTTACCCCAAAGCTGGCAATTAATTTGTTGAAGATCCCTATATATCAGCATTTGGGGGAGAACAGTTCTTCGTCTACCTTATCCACCTTCTGTGGGATGTTGTAAATCTCTCCCTTGTTACCCCTCAGACATCTCCCCTCCAACTCCAGCCAGTTAAGCCTTTCCACACACAGCAGCTGCTCCATTCCATCAGTCGTTTTAGATATATTTCTCTGTCCTTTCTAACTCCAGCTTGTCCTCCCAGAGATGCAGAAACTGAAACTGCCCACAGTACAGTTAACAGCTGATTTAATCCTCAGTTCTTAACTATTGATTTACTCTTCCATATAGAAACCTGGTAGTTTAAGGTATGGATTTTCTTGAGTGTGACTGGTATAATATGCTATGTTAATTACTGAGTCACTTAAATCTGTGCTTCAAAGATAGTCATTTAAAAAAAAAGGAAAAAAAAAAAGGCTGCATTATTCTTTTGGTCAGCAAGGTGTCCTGGAAGAAGTGAACAGTGAAACTCAGGATGGCTGGACCTAGCCCTTGCCTGGGAGCCTGGATCCCACGCTGCAAATCTGATGTAGGTGCCTATGAACATTTGTAGTACCTACGAGGGGTGGATGCCTCCAGATGAGATAGGCAGCATGCTGACTCTTCACCATCAGCAAGTACAAGTGAAGAGAGGTGCAGTCTCATATGAATTTAAGCCAGTATCTTAAAGCAAGAACTGGAGTTTGGATTTTCCTCCCCATATTTCCAGATTCTCCCAGGCTCCTTTAGGCTTAAAAATCCTGCTGATAGATGAGACCCTGTAGTCTAATGACAAGAGTAAACAAATGGGAGAGAGGCAGCCCTGGTGTTTCAGTCTTTGCGCTCTGGTCTCATTGATGGAGCATAGGGCAAACCAGCAGAGATTGGCAAAAACAGCACACTCAGTAGGTACTGAGCCCATCCCTGCTGCTTCACTCGCAGAGCTTCTGTGTCAGAAGTGTCAGACCCTAAGTAGGGCAAAAGAAAGGAGTTTATTTCTCCTGTTTGCTGGGTAATAAAAAGAGTAAGTAGCATGTCAAGCATTCCCCTTCTCCTTCTGGAGCTGCAGAGGCTTTAATCAGTCACGAACTCTCCAGGAACACTTTTCCTCCTTCCCCCCCTCCTCTCTCTTAAACTCCTTGAAAGCCTCGTCATGAGCAATGTAGAAAATGGGGCATAGATTAGATTAAATGTTTCCATCTGGAGAGAGCGTAGCTGTAAATTAGTGGACTCAAAGAAAGTAGTTAAACGCACATAAAAGTAAAAGTCCTCCCAAAACACAGTGCTGTTAATGACATGACATTCACTTATATATTCGTGGACAGACTCTAACTAGTGTCAATGGTGAAGGTAAGTATTTTGCTTTGCTGGCAAATGTGAAGTACTGTCTGTAGAAGATATCGGTTACCAAAGGGGAGAAGTTCTTTTCGACGTGTGTATAATTGCTGTTATTGATTTCAAAGCTTGGAGTATTAAGTAGCTGACATTTTCTAAAGAACTCACGCGTGACATGTGAGTTAGCGAGTGTTTACATAGCCTGCAAGGTTTTAAAAAATGATGCTTAAGTGATACTCATAGTGAAGCCCTAAAAAATAGAGATTTTTTTTTTTTTTTAAATTTACAAAGCAACACAAAATACACTGAAGAGGTTTCCTTGGTCTGGAGACCAGGACAAGTCATTACATATTCTCCAGGGACCTAACAGGTTATGAATATACCTTGTCAGACATTGTATGACAAAACATTTGTAGTACAAAATGCTATTCCCCAGAACCAAATTAGGCAGAGAGGAGGCTGATTTTCACAATTTCTTAACACTATATTCATATAAAAAATAGAAGATATCAGTGCTGCACCTCCAATGTTTATATATAATAATGTCAAATTTTCTATAATTAAATTGTCTACTTTCAAAATTAAAATTTTATATATTTTTATATATAGAAAAAAACCTGGGAGAGAACAGTCACAATTTAAAGAAAATACTAAACTATAGGAGATTAACCTAGACAAATACAAAAATGCTTTTTTCTGTTTAGCAAGCTGAACTGGCTCATTGAAAGATGAGATGATTTTCTGATCCTGCAGACTGGAAGCTTTGAGACCAGGAAGGCTTTCTTCTGCTAGCAGTGAGTTGTATCCAGATACTTAACCCTAAATTCCTGCATGGAGAGAGAGAGCAAGAGAGGTGCCTTTGCATGTGCTCACACTTCCTACACATCCTGGTCTGGAAAGCAGAGCTTTGATCCATTTACTCTGTTTACATTGGCATTTTTTTGTGCATAAGTGTTACGAGCTGAGGCCTTCTGTGCTTAAACAGAAATGTATGTGGTAGACCTATGGAGGATATTCAGAAGGGAGTTTGCAGTTACCTAATGAATGCTGTTAGTGATCTGCTAACTTCTTGTCTTCTGGTCACTGTTTTCATTTCAGCAAGCAGGCCCCTGACGGATACTACATTTTTAGGGCACAGGGTGGATCTAGCTTGACCTCTGCTGGGACAGAAAGGTCCAGCTCTCTCCCAGCTGCCTGCCCATGTATCCTCTTAGTCAACCTGATCTGGTTCAGGTGTTTTTAGGCCTCTGAGGGAGAAGATTCCAGCTCACCAAATTGGCAGAAAAGGAAGCTGAACAGGAAAAAAAATGGTGTTTTTCTTTTGTGTTCGTGGTTGTCATCAACTGATCGAAGCCTGATGAATACAGTTGAGGGGGAGCTGTCTGAAAGTGGTTCTGAAAAAGGTGGGTGTGGGAGGAAGGAGTGAGGTCTTCCCTTGTGGCAGCGGAACACCATTAGATGGGATCAACTGCACATGGAACAATGTCCTGAAGGATATGTGAGGTGGCTAAACTGATGTGGCAATTCGGTGTCATGTACCGAAATTGTTTTGCTCCCTGCCTCCTGCTTTTACTGTGTCCTGCTGTACTTTTTTTTGTCTGGTCCAATGCCCACCAGACCCTTGGAGGCTGAATTGGACTGGCTCAGTAAGGCTTTGGGTGAGTGCTGTAGGGAGCAGAAGGAGCGAGGCAGTCGGCTGTCTCATGGTACCTCATCAAGAATCCTGAAAGTTGGTGATTATGCAGCTAGCAGAGTGAGGTGGGAAACAGAAGGGCAACTAGCAGATGTGATCAGTGTTATGATATGAGGGTGATTGCCATGGAGGATTGTGATTTTGGGGGCTACCTTTCATTTTATGTTATTTCTTAGTGATTACTGATAGTTCTCTGTTTTGCATTTCCAGTCTTATGCAGTAGGCAAGGCATTATGTCTCATTGTCTTTTACACAGCTAAGGGTACATTAATTTTCAGCTGCCTGATAATAATAATAATATAAAATTCTGCAGAGATTTTGTGCTTTATTCGTTGCTTGAGTACGATATAACAACTTGTGAAGTGGGAGCTGAGTACTGGTGGGGCTCAGAAATCCTGGGACAGCAGCAGAGAATCAAGGAAAGTTCAGAAGCAGACTGTAACAATCTGAGAGAGTATGGGAAATGAACTGGCATATTCAGATGTATTTCTATGGCATGTATCTGTAAGACAGGACTCAATTTGCTATGCTGAATTTGGAGGAGAGTGTGTGTGCTAAAGAGCTTCAGGGCTATTCCATCTTGTTTTTGCAGCAGAAAGTGGGTTGGGATCCAGGCTCCACATGCAAAAAGATGTTCTCGCTCTGAACTCTCCAGGCATAGGAAGCCTGTCTATTCCAAATTAGATGGAGGGGATCTTCCTCCAGAGCTCTTTCAGAAAGTTTACACCTCTCTTCTAATGGTACTAGAAACAGATGCATTTGGAAAAAAAAAAGAAAAAAGTTTTACAATGGCTTAAGTGGTGGTGGAAAGCAAATTTTAGAACTGGAACCTATTCTATTTCAATCTATATAAAGTTCTTCTGAGAAATGAATATTTATATGGCAGTTTTCCTCTTGATTTGTTTCTGAATTTTTGCACACTTTGCAAAGGGACTAATAAATAATTTTTTTGTGAAGTTTCAGAGACAAAACAGGTTTTTTTGGAAGCTCACAAATTACATCCACACTGAAATAGAACTTTCACACCTTCTTTTCCTGTCACCCTCTGTAAAGTAGAGTTACTTTAAGTATTAATACAGAAAAGTAGGGAAAACCCTTAACAGATTGGAAAAATTACAGGGAGATACTGTGGGTTAGAACATTCTGCAATTAACTGAAACTGGAATTGGGCTAAACAGTGGTGATGGCACTTCTGCTGGTGTAATTTACGCTAACAACCAGGTTCTTACTTTAAACATAATCCGAAAGAAAAATCCCCTTCATGTCTGACATTGACTTCTATAGGCTTAGTTTATGCATTTTTTTTTTTTTTATTACAAACAGACAGAAGAATTCTATGATTATTTTTCTTGTATTTCCAATGCAAGTACAGACTCAGTTCAGTTTCTTTTGCAGGAACTGGTAGATATACAAGGAAATATTTTAAAATGCTTGCAGGCCACTTACAAACTTCAAGCCTTCTGACATTTGATGTCTGTGTCTGTGCTTCGCATGGGTGCCCATAATGGTCTAAGCCACTACCCTAGCTCCTAGATTGCCTGGTGTTGGGGACCTTTTGGAGGGCAACTTGACTCTTCTCCAAGCAAATCCAGGGAGTGGGAGCGGTGAGAAGTGGGGAGTGGGAGAATAGTTTGTTACAGGTTCTCAGTGTAATGTACAAATGAGACAGAGCTACAGTGCAGGTTCAGAAACAGTATATCGTATATTCATGGTGTCCTTATTTATGTTTCCGTAATAGTATGCTATTAATCCTAAAATCCTGTTTTCTGGTATTAGTTCAAACTTCAGGCTGAAGTGGAAGCTGCAATTCTGAGTTCCATCCAGGGTGATCAGAACATTGGAATATGTGTTGCAACTGTAGAGATTTTGTTGTTGTTCACTCGGCTATTAACCGGTTGACTCAGAACTTGCATGAAGCATTGGCACCAGCAGTAAACTATTAGCTCTCAGCACCTTGGGCACTAGGGTAGAGGAAAAAACACACAGATAAGCATTTTCAACAGACCAGGAGATAGCAGGTCTGATTGCCTGTTATCTGCATACAGATTTTCACTGGAAATCCTCAGTGTTTCACTTAACTTGTGTGTATAGGGCATGCGCAAACGCAAAGCAAATCTCCTGATAAAAGGGCTGAGAATGGAATGTACGAAATTTTTGTAATACGTAATGGAAAGATAACACTTGAAAAAACATTTTATTGAAGTTTCACATTATGATTTCTCTGATGGCAAACCTAGATTACAAAGGTCCTAATCCTTTCTGTTTGCAGCTGCTCTCCTCTTTTGCCCCTCATAAATCACTGTCTCCTTTGTTGTGCCAATGCAACTGTTTATACAGTTTTTCTCTGAAATGTATGAGACATATTATCTATAGCTCCAGCCCTCTCCTGTTTTTAATCCCGAGTCCTTTTTAACTGATCTGGTTTACAGCATAGCCCCACAAAAAAGTGAATCTCATGATGAAGGATTAGATTGCTTGTTACCGCTCAACCTAACTAAACCTAAGCTATACTAATAAGCTTGTTGCTTTGTCTCCACTTTTGCACTTGTGGAGACCGAAAAAAGTGAATCTGGGAGCTAAACCAGCAAGAAAAATAACACTTCAAAGAGCCAACTGCTTCTCTGTTGATTTGGGATCCTTGGCTGGCTCATGGTGGGGTCAGGTGTCAGTGTAGGTGCGAGGGAGTCGGCATGTGGGCTGGCTGGAGAGGCGAATTCTTGTGGTCAGTGGGTTTGATCACCTCAGCCATAATGTGGAGTGCCTCCTGTAGGGAGCATTAATGGGTGGCAGGTCAGTAAGAAGAACTGCCTTGGGATGGGTGAGGCCACGAGCAGATGGGCAAAATTTATTGCTGGAAAAACTACTGCGAACAATGCTTTTGGGATAAACCCCAAATGGGGTACTGCACTGGGAATCAGTTCTTGTTTATTTATTTATTTTTTTTGATTAAGGTGGTCCCTGGCTGCTTCCTTTATGCATGGCAGCTGAAAGTCCCTTATACAGACTCAGCAAAAAATCTTCTGTATTAGAGCTTTACTTATGTCTTTATTTGGAGGGGAGCATTTTTTTTCCTTTTCATCATGTCAAAAGCTGTACTAACAGCAATCAGTATTGTATTGCTCCCTAAGAGCCTGATTTTGCTACCATAATTTACACAAATAATATTAACTTGTTTAACAAGTCCCAGTGGGAATATCTTCTTAGGAACTACATGGGCAGATAAGTAGTGCATTCAGGGTTAAGTTCTAAACTTAATGGAAAACAACCCCTTTTTGGGCACTTTTCTTCTTGTAGAGTCATGGTGCACATTTTCCTGTCATTGAGTCAGATTGACTTTAGTTTTCTAACGGAGTTCAATGGTAAATATTTTTGTGTTAAAACTATCTTGTCATTCAAGTTGTTCTGACTGTCACCAAGTTTCTTTTTTCTTCTTTTTACTACGGAACATCATCAACAACAAAATTATAAGAACATAGCTTTTTAACGTTCATATGGTTGATTTTGTTATCTGACATATAAGGTGGAGCCAATATCTACTCTAAGCAGATGGAAGAGAGAGAATCAGGTGAAATTTTTTAGATATTTGTAGACTCTAATGGTTTTAAAAAGTAGGGATGGTTGGAACCTGAGTATTTTGAGTGATTTTACCCTGGAAGTCTTTTACTTTCTTAGATTAGCACCGCAGAGCTAATTGGCTAGTCGTCTCATGTTATTGTCAGGATTGGTTATCCTTAATTTCTTAACATAAAGATATTTATTTCAGTTTTACTGTTTTGGAATGCTTGTTACCAAACAGAGTCTTGTTCTGAAGGTCGTTGTATGAATTCAAATGTCCTTGCCAGGGAGATAGAGGTTCTGCTCAGTTCTTCCCATATTTCTACTAATTAGAAGTGTGCTCAGTTTGTCTTCTTGCATGTCTGATCAGCTGAGCTTTATCTCCCAGGCCTTGCCAAAAGTCCCAAACAAACAACGTTAATAATATACACATGCATTTGCAAGCGATACATGCATCAATTAGTTTCCTTTGTTTTTATTAGAGTGTCTATGTGTATGGAGTAGACAATCCTTCATGCTCCCATTCAGCTCTTCTTATTATACCAGCGTTCATAAATAAACAGCCTTGTTGCCCAGTGATCTGGCTATGGTTAACTCTCTAATTCCCTCTAAGCAATGCCTTATATGAACCATGTAAGGTATTTTTGCTAAAAATCTGTATAATTTTTGTAACTATGAGTGGAGGTAAGGTAAAACAGCATTCAAAAAACAAGTCAGGCATCCTTTTTGTGTTTCTCATATATCCAGACCTGTGTCATTTCCAGAATACCATAGGTTCATTAACTGTCTTTGCTAATCACCTCTCTCTTCCCTCACAATGGTGCTTGAATAGAGAAGGTTTCTAATGGATCTATTCTTTCAGCCTAGAAGCAAATGTACAAGGTGACCTGACTTTCTTCCAGCCTTAAAACAGAGGCAGGATCCAAACTGGACTCCTTGCTTTTTGCATGCACAAGGACCTGCCTTATTACGCTGCATTACAAATTATATCATCCAGCATTTGATTTTGTTGTACTCCCGAGCCCTCTTTTGTTTTGGCGAATAATGCTGTAAGGGAACAATGGCTTTGACATGAGGAGAAATATTTCATGTCAATAAAGGTGAAAACAAACAAACAAACAAAACTGAATAGTTTAAATTGTCCAGTTTGGTAAGTGAGTTCTTTTTATTTCCCAGCTCTCCAGCTTTTCTGAGCACTCCTTTTTCTTTCTGTATATTTGTAAGTCAAATGAGGATTTCAGTTTAAACCTCACATGGTGTAGTTTTTCTCCTCTACTAAAGGTGCTACTTTTATTTATTTTTTAATACACATAAAAGCATTTTGTCATTCTCTTAAGAATCCTTTCAAATGTAGATAATGTGTAAACTGACATTTAATCAATTTTTATAATTTACATTCTGACCTTAACTGTAATGCTTTAAATCACTTTACAGAGAAAAATTAGGGTATATATTTAAAAGTAAAACAATACAGAAAATGTAAAGCCTCCTCAAAGAGATATCAACTTGATTTATTCTGAGAAATAGTAAATGTCTCAAAAGATTTCAACTATTGTGGAACTGCATGAGAACAGAATAGAAGAATGTATAAAATTCTCTAATTGATTAAGCATCTGAGAGGACTTCCTAAAGAAGGTTCTCATCTTAGCTGAAGTAGGATGCAAACATTTGTTCTGAGTGAAACCACTCAGTATGGTTGTACTCATATTAAAAGCCTAAATACCTCATTATCTGTTTTTTTTTGTGTGTGTGATTGCCTTTGTTTGAGAATTTTTCAAATATACTGATTCCAGAACAGCTTTATATTTTCCTAGACTGACCTTTGCTGAAAAAAATGAAGATCAGACATGAGAGGGTCATATATCAGAGCTGCTGTTTGGTAGATTCTTTCTGCCTAGAGTATTGCATGGTAAAAAGCTCACGTCAGAAAGGCTTTCATAATAAACGAATAGTTTTGATAAACAAATGGTCCCGATTCCTAAAAAAGATGCTTGGAGGAAACGGTCAGCATCTGAAATACGACTAGGGCTGTACTTCAGCTTTATGGAGCAATATGGAACAACAGATATGTTGTTCCATGAATTATGGACATGTATGCAGTAGTGGATAGGCGTGTGTGTAATGCCTATTTATCTTCCAAGACGGCCTGGCTGAAATCTTCTTCATGCATTGCACTTTCCGTCTGTTGTGCTGAGTGCCTGCAGACACAGTAATGCTCTGCTGCTTCTGCCTGTATGAGCAGTCACTGGGGAGCTTCTGCAGTCTCTTAGCAGCATTAGCAGTCTAGAAATGTAGCTTAAGTTGGACTATTTCAGACAGTCACAACTGGGGAGAAGAGAGAGAGATTTTATTTAGTCAAGTAGTAATCATTTAGTGCTCCTAGGGTTCAGGAGAGAACCTTTGGTAACCAAATGGCCGTAATATCCTTATGGAGTATTAAGCGTTAGATAGCCCTAATGATACTTGCACTCTTACCGTTCAGAAAACAAGTGTCCATTTGAAATTTATCATGCTGCACATTATCGAGCAATAGAAATCCTCAGCTGCCTGGGGTGTTCTTATAGTTGCAAAATCTACAGATGGTTGACTTTTGAAATGATTTCTGAATAGGTTCACATGCTTCGGGTAACAATGTAGTTTCACTGAAGTTTAAAACCCCCTTACAGTGCAATGCCAACTAAAATACTAGCCGCCTGCCAAGCTTTTTCCTGGCTTTCACATGCAAGAAGGATTATTGCTGCTAGATATGTAAAAGCTGTACATTAAAATATGAATTCTATCAACTTGCTATATAACTTAATGCTTTACTAGTGATTTTTATTGATCTCGGAGAAAAGCAGAATCTCTAAAATGAGCCCCGCAGTCCTTGCTGGATAGGAATCACTACTCCTCAACCTCAAGTCGCAGAGCGAGAGCACTATGAATATCTGTTAGCTGCTTCCCAGAATGAACCTGTACAATTTCTAAGGCTGAGCTGTATCATTCATATTGAATTACCTGGGAAATTTCAAAGACTTTGGGTAGTCAGGCACTCAGCCTTTTGGGACTGGTGAATTGAAAGACTGTCAGAACCACACATGCTGTTTCCTTCTGTTTTTGGTTGCTTGGCTATTACAGGGAGTTTACCCTTGGGCCAGTAGGAAAGATTTGCCCAGACAACATTCTGTCACTAGCAACAAAGCCCACAATATCCCCATGAGCATTAGAAATAATTGATGAGCAAGTTTGACTTTCATCACCTGCTCAGTGTGTGAACTGGCTCTAGCTTAGTTTTGCAGCTTCACAATTTATTCCCCAAACAAGATTGGGTTCTCCTTGGACATAAGATGCAGTGTGATAAAAAAAGCAATAATATTTCTAGTAAGTATGTAAATATGAAGAAATAAATAAATAAAACTGTATCTGCTATCTGTGAAACATCATGTAACTTACAGAAAAGACGTTAGGCACTGTATGTGATACACAGATGCTAATGAGATGTTTTTTGTGTGTTTCAAGATTGGTAGATTTTACTTTCATTTGACAGACCATTCTGTCATCTGAAGCGACTGGCCTCAAGTGTGCTGGGGGTACTTTTATTATTTTTATGGATTATGATCTACTGTTTGTGATTTGTTTAATGGTCTGTCAGGGTACCCTTAGCCATTGGATGGTATCTTTTTGCTGCTGGTTAAACAAACAAAAACATTCAGCTGAAGACCTTTTTCTCCTTTCAGATAAAAGAGACAATTGGGGATATCAATGATTATATTATTAAGAGTAAGAAACCCTCTGACAGAATCCTCTTGAACTGTTGTTGGTGTCTGTCAGCAATTTACAACTGGCATTGCGTGGTGACAGATGTAATGATTTCATTAGTGAAATCATTTGGAGGAAAGAATTCAGGAATTTTGTGACTGTTATGTGAACATAAATTTAAGCTATATTTTGCACCTTTTCATGAAATTTGGAAGACAAATTTGTTGCTGATTGCACCATGCTTTTCCTGTTTTAACTCATGATCTGAGTGTATAAAAGTTGAAAATCTGAAGTGATGTAATTTCTGGAGGAATTATTTATATCGTTAAAATAAGTGTAGCAGACATTATTTATAGGAAATAATGAGGGTTAGAAGAATATACATTTCTGTGAGTGCCTCTGAGGGAGATGCTTAATTTCTTGCTTGTTTGTTGCTATGAAAAATGGCAGGGGAAAAATTGCATTGATATGTAGATGGGGAACTACAATCCAACCCTGTATGAAAGCTTAGGTAGTGGTAAAATGAATGTATTGGTAATAAGGGCACAACAATTTTTGCTCCCTAGCTTGGACAATTTGAAACTAAGCAGGTCTCAGCTGGTTCAGAGCACATTCTCATTGACTAAACAGCAGGGATCCAAGCTTGTATTTTTGCATATTATTCTACTGCTTCATTCAACAAGTCTCACTATTAATCGGAAGAAAAAATATGGCTTGTTCTCTAGGAGAAGAACCAGTCTTTTTTTTTTTTTTTTAAATGTCTGCCTTCTTTGAAAAAAAACAATGAATACAGCTCTATCTTCAAAAGCGATTTGATGTGTTTAGGAAGATCATATAATATCCTTCACCTTTCTAAACAATTTTTTTTTTTACATTGAATATGAAAGTTTGCTTGTGCATTAAGTAGAGACAGATTAGTAAAGACCACTTAACAATTTTGGTCCCTTTTCAAGGACTTAAAAAGTCCCTGGGAACACAAAAACCATGACAGATTGCCTGAAAGTTTGCAGTAAACACTGGTTTGAAAAGCTTGTAACAATCTCCATCTGTTCACTGCACACTTGAAAAGGCTCAGAGCCTATGCAGTAATACTTAGATACCTGTGATGGCAGATCTTTTTCTTGGGAGGATTGTTTAATTTTACTTGTGCTGTTTGGGGACAAGAAATTTCCTAAATACTTATTAAATGATTTTTTTGTCTTGTTTCCAGTAAAGACAGCCATTCAAGTGATTTTCATTCCAGGGTCTTTTTTATACTCATACGTATTGTAACTTATCTCTTCGCAAATGTTAAGCAACAAGTAGGTGAAGAATCCTTAAGCCATAAGTGCATCAGCTTTTTGAACTGCTTTCTCACAGACATGATTCATATAAAGCTGTGATCCTGTACATACTTGCATACTGGACTTCCATCACAGCGCTGTGTCCAGGGTAGCGCTTGCAAATTTAAGAGCTGGGAACTTTAGGAGCTTATGCACTAAATTGAAATAATAGTTAACACAAATCAAAAGGTTTTTCAAGTAGTGAACTTGAATGTACTTTATACATACAAGAATTTCTATGGAGCTGCTTAGTTGTTGTTAACCTGGGTGGTTTTAGAGAGATAGACTTTACTAAGCTTGTTTTATGATATATCTATTTCTTTTACTGGATAAAAAGAAAAAAAAATGTTTCTTTGTAAATTTGCGTATTCTTTACTTCATAATTTCTTACATTTTTGTGTGGAAGATATTCAGACAGATTATCATAAATTAAGTTCCTTAGGAATAATGTAAAATCAATTACAATTCTTTCCATAATGATAGAAATGTTAGACACACTAGAAATTGCCTCTGTGTTAACAGTTTGATGTTTTTGTTATGTTAGAACATTCAGATAGTATATATTTTCCACAAATCACAGGCAGTATTTTCTGGATATTATGTTTTTCTGATAGCCAGATGGCTTTCTGATTGACATCAGGAAAAAAAATTCCATTTTTTCTATTGTACTACACAAGATCTCCTGCAATAAAAATGCCTAGCTTTCAGCAAGGATGAACTTTAATTACTGTGAAAATGCAACAGGCTCTTCAGTATACAAATGGTAAACTGCTGATATAGTATCAGTTTGATTTTAGTGGGACAGTAACAATACTCTATCATTTCATAGAATAAAAAACCCTGCAGTTCTTACATAAGGGAAATTCTTATTCTCATTGAATGATCATTTACCCAGCTAAAAGCTGAGGGGTTTGTATGCAGGGGGATTGTAAGATGAGGCACAGAATGCGTTGAGTCAGTGCTGATGGACTTTTTCATTTTATCACGTGTTATGTATCTGTCTTCTCATGATGATTAAACCCCTGCCATAAGTTTTGGGGCCTGCCTGACTCAGAAGTTGTGAATGCTTGAAGACTGCACTCAGCTGTCGTCCTAAGAAGGCATTGGTCATCTGCATAAACATCTACTTTTCCTGCTCAGCTGCATACACAGATGGCTTCTGCTCTCACTTAAGTTATCTAGAAGTTGTGTGTCTGAATGTGAGCAAATCACACTGGGCTCCCTTTGTTGTGCCTGGAGAGAAGTAGATCGAATGAATCATTCTGAGGAGAGATCTTAGATGACTATTTCAGGATGATATGAATTTCCCTTGTTACCAAATGAGGTATCTGTTGATTCACTGTCTCTAGGAAGAGCCAGAGGTGACTGGATTGGATTTAGCTTTCTAATGAATCACACCTGAATTTATTCAGTGTGGATACACAGTTGCAGTAATGTATTATATAAAAAGTGTTGTTATTTCAGGAAAATGAATTTGTAAATTTTTAGCTATTCAGCATTCAAATATGTGAGAACACCTGTTTTAGTGTTTCTTTGCATATGTCATTAATAAATTTTAATGCACTGTGGATTGAAAAATGGTTTTCTGATATAGGTGCTAAGGGTTCATTTTAAGAATTATTCTATCTCACAGAGCTCATACCTTGTCATATTTTTAAAATATTGCTGCTCAGAGGAGTTTGGACATTAAAGCAACAGGTATCATCTTCTTGGAGAGGTAGTTGAGATGCTGGGAGAGAATATTGCTCAAGTGATATATAATTCGAGTAGAGCCACAAGATCTGCTGCTTCAAAATGTTTTGCTCGCCTTGCTGCATCTTCTCTCTCAGCCTTCATCTGCATTTGAGCGATGTTTCATTAAGCTTGTACAGGTTCTGCAAAATAGCTCTGTAGCAGATGTTTGACAGAAAGGGGAAAGTTTTCCTTCCCTGTAGAGTGAGGCAGGCTGTTGCTGTCTCAAAAATTTAGACCAAGGTTTCAGTCTGAATGGTAACAATAAGATTATCAACTCCCACTTCTAGATTTTTGCAATTAAGAAAGATAAAAAGACATTGCTGTGACAATTTAAGAAATTTCTTTGAGATAGCTTAGGCAAACATCTTCCTTGAGATATGCAGAATGAATCCTACATTAGTATAGCAAAAGTGATGGCTGACTTTCTAAGGTCCTTTTTTAGTCCTATGAGTCTATGATAGCTCAGTTGCTATTGGTCTTAATTTAGGCTAATGTTTGAACAGCCATAACTCAGTAGTTTCATCTTGGCTACTTGAGTTCCTCACAGATGTTTGAAATTACTTGATTTTTTATTATATACAACTCAAGAAATTCTAACTGCAACATTTCAATTCCTTAAACATTTCTGAGCTGGCTAGCCCAATACCATGTGGGTTCAGGGGCATTCATGAAACCTTCGGCGTGTAAAGATGTATTGTGGGCACAGACAGAGGGGTCCATGTATGGTCTCCAGGTGGAAGCCAGGCTTGTCCTATCTCTGTTTCCTTCTCTAATAATCTCATCTGAAGTAGCTATAAGATAAAATTCTGGTGACCAGGACAAGAGGCAATGGGTACAAACTGGAACACACACAAGCTTCCATCTAAACATCAGAAAGCACTTCTTTGCTCTGCAGGTGATGGAGCACTAGTACAGGTTGCCCAGAGAGGTTGCAGAGTCTCCCTCCATGGCGCTCTTCAAAAGCCTTCTGAACATGGCCCTGGGCGACCTTCTCTGGGTGTCCTTGCTTGAGCAGGGGGGTTGGACCAGATGACCTCCAGAGGTCCCTTCCAACCCGAACCATTCTGTGATTCTGTGACAGTGGAATTTAGTAGAGCAATAGGATTAGATTTACTAAATGGAGCTTGTCTTCACTCTGTTGGCATTCATTAACGTAATGGAATGAAAATATGACCTATCCAGTATAGTGATAAATACATAAGCTTCAGAAGAAAGAAAAGAAAGTGGAAATATTTTGTTCTGCAAAAATAAAGAGTTAGGTGTATAATATGCACAGTTTCCTTTAACACTGTTCTTAGACGTATTTCCTCTTTGTGATCTTATGACTCCCTTTCAAAAAGAATATTTGTAATTGAACCTGCATAGTAAAAAAGATCTGAAATCATCAAAAATACATATAAGAAACAATGGCTAAAACTGAATTCTTAATATGTGGAACTCCTTATGTATGGAAAAAATATGAAGTTAGAATCTATTCATGTATAGGAACTATACCAAAAACACAGATGGGGAAACAATAGTTCCTTGCTACACTCCACTTCTTTACAGATGATCCATAACCTTTATGGCACAACAGCACACAATGTAAGACAAACATTTGTCAATCAGAATGAAACACTGCAGAAGTCAATGAAGTATTTTAGCTCAACTTTGATTTTTTTTTTTTCATTAGTAAGGGAGGAAAAACTATTCCAGACAAGCAGTTCTTGAAAGATATTTGATATTGCTACAACATCAGCCAGATACACTAATGTAATGCTCTGTAACAACTCAAGCCTTTTTTCCTACAGATGATTGCCTAGAATGGTTTATTTAAACTTGAAACCTGAAGAGAGTTCTGGCTCCATAGACATTATCAGTATCTTTGTGCCCTACATGCACCATGTAGTCAGAGATTGCTAAGATTATTAAACACCTAATTCATCCCTTGGTGTAGAGTGATTAATTTGCCTTCTAAAATTTGCTAACCTGGAATCTTAAAATATACATTCACCCCTTTATATATTCTTAGTGGCCACATGCAATGATTTCTTGCTCTGCATAAAATTAAATTCCTCTGATTTCAATGATCTGAACGACTAAAACTTTATTTTCTGCTCTTTTTTTTTCCACCCAGCATTGCACGTGCCTTTTTTTATTCCCTATAGCTCCTGATGAAGTAAAAAAAAAGGAAAAAAAAGGAATATGAAACAAAGCAGTTTCATGTCTTTTTGAGTGAAATAATATCTTTTTCCCTAGACTGAGACTACTGGAAGCAATCTGCTTTGATTATTGGGCATATCAAATTGCTCTATAAAAATACTAAACTTGGGCCCTTTGTTAATCCATATTTAACTTACACATGTATGCTACCTCCCATATTTTATAGACATTCAACATTTTGCCAGAAGTGTATTGGATCCATATTTTCATCTATAAAACAGATGTCTTTTTTTTTTTTTAATTATTATTATTATTATTATTACAGGAGATGCTTATTTTGGACCTTCTTTTTTTTCTCCCCCTATATGCTACCCCCAAAAATGCTCAAGTCTTTACTCAAGAGATTTGCTTTCCATGAATAAAATTGCAGTTTTCATTTTTAAAATTTGTATAGGCATTTCTATATTATTTAAAATCCCAATAAGAGTTGACTTATTCTCATAAATGTAACTGCATTTCCCTTATTTTTTCTTGCTCCAGAAAAAATGATGGAAGAGTTCCATTACTATCAAATACCTTCTTAAGCTGCTTAAATTAACTTTTTTTTTTTCAGTATATTTTTATTATTTTTTAACCTCTGAACCACTGAAGATGGAGAAGAAGTTGGTATTGTGTAAAATTTAAATGAAGTTCAGACTAAGAAATCTGTCTTCAAGAGCAGTTGACCCCAAACAGTAATTACTATTTCATACATGCATTGAAAAGAAAGCAGAAGGAGACCCCCCTAAGACTTCCAGCTAATTACTGTTATAGAAGTTCAGACAGTTCCCATAAATCTGAATGCCAGGGGATGTCATAACATTACAATAGAGGTAGCAGCCAGGAGTTTGAAATGTATTTCTTTGTTGGTATTGCTAGGACAGAATTTCTAAATAGACAGTAATGTTTCCTACCACAGTAGTGTCATTGTGAAGAATAAGAATTGATCATGATCTAACACAACCATGCCGCTCGCAAAAGAGAGTGAACAGCTGTTGTGTTCAGTGAGTTTATTATAAAAGCGTTTTTTATTTCCCCCTGAGTTTCACTGGGAGGATAAAGTAGGTGAAACAAATGACATGTTTGATCTTAGGCTTAACTTTATCTACCACAGAAGGAATCCTTGAAGAGAAAGAAGTACCTAGTTATAAGCAGAAGTCACTTTACCACCAGCAGTATGCTCACAGTTCAGATTATATCAGAGCATTTTAGCAGATCAAGGTTGTAGCTTTCAATGTCCTTACAGTACATTCAGGTTTCTAATTCTCTCATTTGTGCTTAACTTTTGCTCAGGGAGTCTAAGGACAAACATCTGGGCATAATATAGCCCATCTACATGTAGCCCCCCAGTCCTTCCCAACACCTGCAGCCAGCAGCTGGTAAAATGCTTAATAACTTGCAGTTATGGGCAATAGGGCTGTGAAAAATAATCTGAAACTTTTATTTCACATTAACGAGCAGAAAGATTTGTAGACCTCTTGACATTCAAATAGCTACACCACTTCAACTCCAGCCTCTCTAACGTGTTAGTAAAAGAGGATGTGAACGATAATGGGATTTTTTTTTTTGCACGATTTCCGATCTGATAAACTTTCATTATCTAATTTGCCTAAGAGTAGTGAAGGGGTGTGTGTGTGTGTGTGTGTGTGTGTGTGTTACTTCAAAATGCAGGGTTAACAAGGATGTTCATACTGATGCCAGTATCAATATCTGAGAGGTTTGAGTTAGCTTTAACATATGGGTTTATTTAAAATATAGTTAGCTATACGAATGCAGTGAAAATGTCTACCTTCTGTTATACCTAACATTGGCTATGCAGTATTTTTCTAATAGAATTCAGCCCAAAAGATCATGTGCTATTTTCATGTTAACTTTTAATTTTAAAAACTCTTTTTTTTCCCTAGGAAAATTGGCATCCATACAAGATGGGACAAGAACAGGGAAAGGAAAAGCTCTAAACAAAATCAATACATTATAATACACTTACGGGACACATTATCAATACATGTCCAGACCTGCAGGACTTGTACGTCACCTTTGAACAGTAGTTTCATGTTTTCTTCTGATATTTACAAATAGTATATTGGACATACCAGTTTCATTTTGGACCATAGGCAAGATTTGAACTCAGACTTCTCAGAAGAGAAAGCCTTCAGTGTTTGAGCTGAAACAAGGGCAACAGTAACCAAATCACTCTGTAATAAAATTTGCCTCATTGCTTTTAAGAACTAGCAGATGGTTTCAACTTTATCTCCCATTGGAGACAAGCTGATTGAATTCACTCCTTGGCTAATGGCTGCTATTTGTGCAAATGAAGATAAAGGAACTAAGCTAAAGACTGGCTGTTCCAGACTAGCCAAGTAGCAGAAAAGGTTCTGCATGTATGACCAACCATCTCATTTGTAAAAGCTGTTTTTTTCATGGCTTTGATGACTGACAGTAGGTGATGCCTTCTCACAGTGTGCAAGAAAGAGAGTACAGTGTTTTCCTATCTCATTGATTACAGTTAGATTCTGCCATATTTATGTCTGATGAAAAGAAAATATTTAACAACAAATTCACCAAGCCCTCTTGGTGCCTAACTCTAATTCAGATGCCTAAAAGACTGCTGAAATAAATCAATGAAACAGGAATTACGCTCTGAAACAGCTTTGTGGATGTGAATCTTACTACATAAACCAAATTTACTGGGGCTATGGTGTGCATCGGGATGGCTTAAACTGGTGCACTGCCAGCAAGAATAGACAGGGTAACCCACTACTACATAGTGGGTTGCATTCTGTTACTTGATAAACAGAGAGATAAAGTTTGAGAAGTTTTGGGTGATCTGTCACTGGATTGTTTGTACCAGGAAATAGGCTTCAGGTTTCTCCTTCCATTGTTGCCAGCGGCCTATTCACAGCACGAGTACTTAGTTGTCACACCCGCATGTAGCCTAACCATGTAGAAGACTTCGGTTTGAGGCTGACCCAAGACCTTTACTTTGGTGGTTTAGAAGTGACAAATCATTGCTGAAAGCACTTTGCTGCTAGACAGTTCTGGACAGCGAGTACAGCTTGTCTGGAAAGCAGAGAGCCTAGCTTCTGCCCTGCCTGGACAGTGTGCCAGGTGGCCAGCATTGGGTGGGATTTGCTGAGCCCCCAGCCTGCAGGATGGCCTTCCCCGAAGATGATCCTGGAGTTGGGCCTAACCCCTCTTTTCACTGACAATTTTGCAACTTTATATTTTCATTTTATGCTGGAAGTAAATGTCAGAATAGCAAAGCCTGTGTGAAATGGGACTCTGGTCTTCTAGTGGGGACCTCAGCTCTTCTCACAGACAGTATTCCCACCAGGATGACAAGAAGGGGACTGTCTCCAGAATGGTCCTAGACTTCCTTGCCCTGGGACTTGGCCATGACATATCTGTACTGGTAAAAGACAGCCAAGACATAAGGTCACAAAAGGATTATGATTCGGATATGATAGCAGAGAATTGACACACAAACAGTTTCATTTATACCACTGATCACAAAGAAGTGCACAGTATGTTGGTAGGAAGGACAAAGACAGAGAAGACAATTTTAATTACTTATGTTTTATGAATGTGTATGTATGTGCTTCCAAGCATAAAAGCAATTAGCTCTCCTAAGTAAACCCAATTCAGGTAGACAACAGCATGGCCAAATGAAAGAAGAACATATTTTTAATTGTTATTTGTACAGTACCCTCATTGTACGAAGCACTGCATTGCACACCTTTTATCTGAATACCTTCAAGATGTAAAAAAATCTGGGTAATGTAAATGCCTAAAATCACCCTGTCACTTTTCATGGGAGGAAATGAGAGTGTGGAAAACAGTTAAGCACCGATGAGGTTACACGGTTAGTTTTGCCAGAGGTCTGGGTTTGATCTAGACATTTTGATAGATAGAGTAGACATCCACAAAAGACTGCAGACTGAACTGGTGAAGGTTTTGCTTGTGTAGAATGCAGGACACACACTGTACATACATGGTGAAGGCTGCATATCAAGACGAACCAGGATTGTCAGTTGTCTGTGTCCAGGTAGGTCTGGCAAGCCTATGCACAGTACGTTGGTGGTTAAATGTGGGGTCCATGTCTCTTGATTTTGCTGCAATCACGTCTCAGGGAGCCTGTTACAGGTTAGAAGTTAGCAACGCTCAGTGCATGTCTGTGTACATGGGTGTTAACTGTGCCTTTGCTTCTACGAAAAAAGACTATTAGCCAAGTTACTGGGTTGTTCTCACACAGCTGTGAGACTGATGGGCAGGGGATGACTCCCATATTTTCAGTCTCTAGGAGCACAGTCTAGAGAAATTTGTGCCTGTCTGGTAGCCTTAATGAAGGAGTTTCTTTGTAGTCAATAAAATTACTGTGTCCTTTGTAAGTGAATGTGATGTTATGCTTTCTCTTTTATTGGAGTTGCCCTAGAAGCCCAATATGAAAATAAATCTTTACAAGTTAAGCAGGAAATAGAAACAATGTAGGAAGAAATCAAGAATATGCAAAAATGGTATGTCTGCAGGAGGACAGCAAGGGAATTGTCAGCTGTGTGGGTATTTGATCTTTTGCTCTTGAGCAGAAGCCAATGTGAGACATAATGTCCAGAAAGTGTTCAGGTGCTTTCAAAGCAATGCCATTCTTTAAAGGGGCAAAGAAGTGGGAGGGACACTAAGAGATTGAAAGCTGATCAAAGGCAGAATAATGAAAGGAGAAATGTTTGAAAAACAATAAGATGTTCACAAGCTGCAAAAAGCTTGAATAACTGATCCAAGGAAAGGCATCTAATCATATTAATCTTTTGCTTCATGAGAGGAAAATTCTGGACAAGAGGAAGCATTTTATGTATAGTAGAATGTGGTAAGCACTTCAGTAAAAGCTATGCTCCAGCCTACATGCTGAATGGTGACCTCCTGAAATTATTTAGACTGAGAACCATGACAAGAATTTCACACTTTGTCTGTCTAGGAAAATGGCTTTATCATGCACATAATCTAAAATGTGCTGAAGTATTTACTTTTTACGTAGTTTTATTTTTTCAAGATTTATGTCTTTTTTTTTCTTTTTTTTTTTTTCTTTTTCCACCACATGTTACTTTTGGAAATGAGAATCGTTGTTTTTGCTCTTGACAGAAAATATTCTTATTTTTACCTTTTTATATCTTTTCTCCTTCTTAGGAGAAATTATGTGACAAAACCATTCAAATTAAGCTTTTCTGGTGTTGGCAGATATGGCTTTAATTTTTAACAAAAAAGGGTGTTCTTCCTTCCTTATCATATCATCAGAAAAATTCTAGGCTAATGAGTCTAAGCAGATATCCGGCATTGTAAAAACATCAGTTGTTCAATGCTGCCTCTCTTAAGGGGAAAAGAAAATTTCAGTTTTACACTGCTATGTTTTGAAGATTCTGTAGGGTCTATAACATACCCAACAGGATTGTTTCCGTGTATGCTGAATAGCTAATGTTAGAAGATTTAGGTATGCTTTAAAAGCACAACACCTCAGTGGACAAAGCTACCCAAAGCAGAGGCATCTTACCAGATCCTGGCAAAAACCTGTGACCAGGAATGACTTGGCGAAACCAGCCAGCCCAGAGGAAGACTGGGAAAGAAAGGATGGTGGATTGCTGGAAAAATCATGCATATCATGGTTTTTCAGTGCACCATAATTTAGCAGGCCCTTGGGACATTAAGAGGAAAGATGCAATAAAGATTGCCATAAGCAGTTCTGATTCCCTCAAGCCAATAAACATAAAACTTACACATGCTGTGCAGTATGATTTATTGCTAGATCACAAAGACTGCAGTGGGATTTCATAAAAAGGATTTAACCTCTAAAATTCAATAGAAATATAATAGGTATTTGTAGAAATTACTTTACAGTTGTGTAGATTTTCATATCTGAATTATCTCTTTTGTATGTATTTTGAATAGGCCTGTAGTACCTTATAGGAAGCATGACATTTTCCTAGAAATTGAACAAGTCCAAAATCTGTTAGAAATGGTGTAGTTTTAATATTTTTCCCATAAGAACTACAAATCTGGAAATGATGAGTCACTACTACAGGCTGCTATGCTGCTTTTAACCTCAGCCTCGAAAAACAGTCATTCAGGATAGTGTAGTTTGCAGGAAGAATAAATGCTTGATGGTGAGTGAGAAGAGGTCCTTTCTTTTGCTGAGACAGCAGAGAGTTCATCACTTATAACAGTGATGGACTATGATGAAGTTACCCTGGGGGAGTGGAGAAATGATGTGGGGAGCATTGTATGCTTTAGTGGGTTGAACATGATGAAATGGGAAGTAACTCTTGTATCTCTATAACAGGGAACTTGAGAAGATAGTACCTTGAATTAGGTATCTCGGAGAAAGATCAAATGCAATCAGAAGCATTTCATAATCACAAATGGCTCATTAAATATTACTAAAGGCTTTTTATTTACCTCTTATTTTCTCTTAAACTTTAGGAATCATAAGAGCTAGAAAAGCAGTTATATATTTCAATTGGACTTATCATTACCTTATCATGTGCCTTAAAAGGTTAAAGTGGAATTGTGAGGTGACGGGTCAAGTCATGGCAATTGTAAAGACTTGATTGTACCCTTTCCTTCTAGTGTCAAGAGAACTAGCTATGTCCACAGGGTGAGGAAGCTATGATAGACTCTTGAGAGAGGGTTATTTTAGAGAGGAAGACAGAGTGATTTTAGGGTGCATCTGCATTAGCATTTTAATTTCAATCAGGCTAGTGAGCTTCTGAAGTGGATTCCACAGCCATTCCCACAATCTGTGCTCTCATTCACATGATGGACCAGTTTTGGAGCACATTATGTGAATACCTTCTGTATGAAACTACATCAAAAGATGCTTCCAGGATCTCTTCTAATGCACTCCAAATGCTAGTGGTTGTCAGTCAACAGGACCAGAGAAGAGCCAGTCTGAAGAAAAGCCCCCAAAACACACAAGCTGTAATCACTGGTTCTCATTGCTAAATGTTGTGGTCTGGAGGTCTATTCCTACTGTGATGCTTTTGTTAAAGTAGATGTACGCAAAGAGTAATTTAAAGGGGGAAAGAGGAACTGTAGAGCTCTTTCTACTCTGTAAAGAAGATACCTTTTTATTTTGCTGGAAGAATAAATTATGCAAACCTAAGTTCCTTGGTAGGAAGGAGAAAATTAAACTGTGGAAAAGTGTGGGTTAAGTATTAGAGAAAAATAAGTACACCTGCCTGCATGAAGAAATTCTTGAAAGTCAGTGTTGCTGTATTAATTACCTATATAGCACTGGCACACACTTTACTGCTGCACATAAGAATAATGGGTGAAGCCAGTTTACAATTTTCAGAATCTCATTTGATAATCAATTTAAAATAATTCTTACTGGCCTTGCAGACTTCATTTTAAGAAGGTGGTTTTGCATGTACTTTCCCTCCCTCCAGAGTGAACTATTTACTGAAGTTTGTAAACGGATTCTATTGCCACATTTATTTTGATAAATATGTGTCTTGAAAAGTGTGAGTGTTAAACATAGGCTTGATCTAGCAATCCTTTACTGTGAAAATATGTTCTACAGAGCATCGAAGTGTTGTAGTAAAGAACTATCTGATAAAATAAGCAATGAAAATGGAATTTTGGCTTAAACTACTTTTTCAAGAAATAAGTAAGCCCAGGGCTGATGTTTGAACTAGCTGCTATTATTTGTTGCGTGTAGCAGTCATTTCATTATGGAAAGTCTATATTTATTTAAGCTAAAGTTGGGGGCTGTATTTCTTGGTACAGTTACAGATACCATTAAAAAAAAGATTCATTGTTATTACTTCAATTTTACAATTTGGTCCTCCATAGACAGCAAGTAAAATAGAATAATATTACGTGTCATTTCATTTTGAATGATATTGAATGTCTTAGTTCTGTATAGCTCTGCCTAGAAATGAAATGAAAATGGTTTATTTTGTAGTGTCTAATCCTGTCCTAGATATCCATTTCAGTTGTAAAGAAAGGTTTGAAATATACCTCTTTGATAATTAAAGCATTTTCTTTAGCATAGGTGAATGGTTTGCTTCTGCATTTCTATATTACCTTTCTTGGAGAACTTCCAGCCAAGCAGGTATGGATACAGTTACAGGGCAGATGCAACCTTTTTTTGTGTGCCTAAGCAAGATAAGAAATACCCACTGGTGGTGCAACATCACAAACGTAAAGAAAGGTTTCTGTACGAGCTTTCTTCCAGCATGTGAGTATTCTAGTATTAATATTAAGTTCTGTGATGCCTGTATAGCAGCAGCAGAAGCACTGAAAGCGTGTGGGAAACACTGGGCTAGCCGTGTGAGGTGTACAAGAGGGCCAAGAGCTGAACAGGGCTGCCATCAAGTGCCTTAGAGCTAATACCCGAGGTGCCACCTGTGACCACAGACTGGGAGGAAGCAGGAGAAGCTCCATTTGCTAGCCACCTTCCTCAAGTTTCCTGGCCTACTTGTCCCGCCCTTCTCCTGGAAATTTTCCAAGGAATTGAGTGGATCCTGCACATTAAATAACGGAATTCTGTTCATGGTGCTGACTTTTGCTTCCTGTTTGAAAGTAACCATGAGAGAAACCAGTGAAAACTGCATTAAGACTGTAATGAAATTGTGCGGACTTTCCTCTTGGGCTGCTTTGGGATATTTCTATATACAAAAAGACATATATTGTATGCACTGGGTGTGAAAATGTTGCAGGAAGAGGAAGAGATCTGTAATTCTACAGTTGCCTACATCTCTAATTGCATATATATCTTTATCAACAGATGTGAAAATATCACCTTTAATCTGATGCCTGTACACATCCTAAATTTGAAGCATATGTGCCTATAATCTGATGTAAAATTTTATTTTTTTCATTTAAAAGAAATAGAAGCAGACAAATAAGAGAAAGGAACATGGGAAACACAGTCAGGAGTAGGGTAGACTACAGTCCTTCTAACAGACTTGGAATCTCAGCTTTGCAGGAGAGATACAAAAAGAAAGCATATTTTTCATACTCTGGGACCCTTTTAGTTTCTTATGTCATATATTGCCTAAAACTTGTCTTCATATGGAGTTAGGCCAGCCTTTATTGTAGATTTCCCAGGACTGGCTAAGATGCAACTGAAAAAAAGAGAGAGATGTTCTACTTTTAAACTAGTGGTTAAATGTTAAAGACGCTGGAGACTAAAAAGGCCTTTTAAGTAGTACTACATTTCATTTATTGTCCCCTTGTGTAAGTTGTTTCATTGTTTGCCAATAAAGATAGTAATATATATATATAACACTGATGTTGTTTATGATCTTCTAATTTGATGGTAGAAATGGTCTTATTAGATCAGATGTTTGATCCTAATTTATATTGTTTTCCTGACTGGGATTGTTATTGTACACTTCTGAAAAAGGTGTGGAATTCTCATGAAATGCTCACAATGCTGTTTTCCATTCTCTCTATGTACAATGTGGTTTAGGAAAAAACACTATCTTTAAGCCACACATAATACTAAAGTTGCATACTGTATCAATCTCACTAGGCCAGCGCCTTGTCCCAGTTGGTGTCCAGCACCAGATGTTCCAGAAAAAGGTGCAAGAACACCTGCAGTGGACAGCTATTAAATATCATGTCCACAGAGGAAGCTTCTTACCCGCCAGGCAGCTAGTTGGTGCTTGCATTGCTCCTGAAGCATGAAGGCTTAGGCACCCTATAAATTTTAATCCTTTCTAACATGTAGATGCATTTTGATAAACTGGGAATTGAAATGCTGGGTTCTAGTTTTATTCTCAAAGATAAATTTATGTTGTCATTTTAAATGCATTCATGAAAAATTACAGCAAACAAGCCATCACTTGTTGTAATTGCACATACTATGTGCATTTGCTCGTGTTATTTGGGAAGAGGAGCTGACCTTTTTAAAAATATTACCAATCATATAATATTCTGAGAAACACCTTTCTGTGAAATGGGACAGGTGACAGATGAATTATTGGTAGGATGTATACGGGAACCCATAGGCAGGAAGGGAATTTTAAAGGAAGATTCTACAATTTTACGGGCAAAAGATAGAGAGACTAATAAGGCTTTCATTGGTATTACAACTTTTTGTCATTACTTGATTAATTTTTATTCAGAGCTATTTCAGGGAACTGTAATGCAGTATTGCATTACACTGCACAGTTTACAAATTGTTTGCAGAATCACATCTCTTGTTGGAATTCAGGTTTGCTGCTTAATTTGGGCCCAAAAATCTTAAGCTCTGAGTTACCTACATTCCTGGCATCTGTTCTTCATTATGTCTTTTCTTTCTACTTCTCTAAATGTCTCTGTATGCACCAGTTAATGTGATTTGCAAAAACAACAGCGCTACGTAGTTATATGAAACACAGTACAGAACTGCTCTGGGATGGAAGCAAAGCGTATAAATCCAGTAGAAAAAGTTAGTGGGTTTTTGTTGTTGTTGTTGTTATCCTTTGATAAGATTCTGATGGTCTTCATCTTTACCTGGATACTGAAATTTTTGTTTCACTTCAGCTTTCTAGCTCTAGAGCTTATGCTTGTTCTTCAGCTAAGAAAGTAGCCAATGCATAATGTATGCATGTGTCTGTATCACCTGCAAATCTTTTCACCCTCCTTTGCACATTTGCCCCATTGTACATGGGGTTTTTACCTTGTAAACACTGAAAAATGGATTAATTTTAAAAATAGGATTAGTGCCATTGAAGGATAGCTTAGTATATTCCTTATGGCTCACAGTATCAAAGGCTAAAATCCTTTGCAGGCTAATCTTGTGATTCAGTTTGGAAGATGTTACAATCTCATATGAAGGTCCATGGATTTATTGCTCTAGACTGACCTGGTGGAAGCTGGTGATCGGTTAGTAATGGCGGAAATGATGAGGGAAGAGGTACCCTGCCATTTTAATGAGAAAATGTAGATGTTTTAATTGACTAAAGTTTATCTCTGTGTCTAACTTTTCATCAGCAAATAAGGGTCAGCCATCTGGCAGTGATAAATTTGGCTGGAATGTATTCCATCTGCTAAAATATGATGTAAAAATATTCTGTTCTCCATGGCACTGGAAAGACATGACATCTGGGATTAGACAACATAAAGGAGCTTGAAATTGGAAGGCACTGACAAAATGATTTCCCTTCTGAGGGACTGGAGAGGTGCCATTGTAGGGTGGAACTAATGACAGGCCTATAACTAGGTGTTTATCTGTTCAGAGATAGTTCTTTCCAGAAGTTAATGTTAACTCAAAAGTCAAAACACTGAGTTCAGCCTTTCCCTCCAAACTCCCTCTATCATCTACTGAGGTTATTAGGTAGATTTATGGTCAAGGAATCACTTATCCAAGTACATAAGGATGGTTTCTCATGTAGATATGGAATTTTATGTTACTTTAAGTCCAGCTGTTTACAGCTGTGTGGCTTGTGATGTCCCAGCTGAGCTAGAAGAAAAAAAAGCCTGGAAACTGCTGAGCAAGGAGAAGGCAAGAGGCTTTGCAGAGTTTTATCTACTGGCTGAAGCAGGTACTTTCCATTTAGATGGCCCGTTGCAACTATGGCATGATAGAGCCTCCTGGGGTCCTATTTTTCAAGGCACTGAATTTGCCTGCAGAATGACAGGTATGCTGTACAGCTCTTGATAAAACTGCTTTCTCTGTCTTTTCAGTCTACTGTGATATGGTGTTTTATCACCAGAAGTCGAGACCTTCTACATAGGTAAAGTCTGAACATACTAGCCAATTAGTGTTTCCTAGTCTATGATTTGTTGACACAACCAAAAGAGATAACAAACTCTTAACTCATCTATGACTATCAATTTCCTGAATAGTACGTTAAAGTATTACTACATTAAGTGTATTAGCAATATTTTGCCTCTCTTTGGGATCACTCTTGAAGGCTGAAAGTGTCACAGGCTTTCAGGTTACAGGCTTTCAGATTCTAAGGAATTTGGAGAAAAACTTCAGGTCTTCCCCCTAAGAGAACACATCCTCGTACATAGTTACTGAAATACACCTTTCAGTGTAATCTGTGGATTTTGTTCTAAATTAAGAAAACATTTTTAAAGAATGACATATGGAAAATTCTGAGCATGATTTTTTTTTTTCCCTAGGGCAAAGCAAGCTGCTTTCTAAATTATCATGTCCCAGGGATAAAAGATGTGAAAATAAATTTCTGCATTTGAAGCTGTCCTAAAGATTGGAATTTCACTGCATCCTACATAATTACTCAACCGACACCATATAAATGTGAGGTTCTTTTTATAAATCTTTGCAGCAGTATCCCAACATATATTCCCCAATGACTGCTGTAATGTGAACCTATAGGCATTTAGTATTAGAGTAGCTATGTACAAGAATTAGTTTTCAGAAGTCAGTCCTCAGTAATTGGTTGAATGGTTAATAATAACTTACTACTACGGTATAGCAGAGAAGCTGTTACCTCCATTAGAATGCTTGTAAGTGTGAACGCTTTTCATTTGTGTCCGCAGTCAAGAGAAGAGTTTTAAAAAATTTTCTGCATTACTTTTTGCAGGAGGCAATTAAGCAAGACATTTGTGCAGGTTGCACTTTTTTATTACATACACTCTTTCTTTTCTTCTTCCTTTTTTTTTTTTTTTGTTTTAGGTAGTGATATAGTTGCTTTGTGAGTAACCAAATCTCACATAGATGCATTAAATGCAATTCAGCAAGAAGTGCTGAGCTTGAGAAACATTGGAAAACAATGTAGGATTCAAGTTAATACAAACAGACTTTGACTAGACATACACTTCTGTGTGTATAATAACATATCTAAAAAAAAAAAAGGAAAAACTGAGTAATTTTAAAATGATCAAAAGCAAAAAGCATGATTAGAATTTTAAGGCTAAGGACTCCTGGGAGACAGATTTATCTGTAGTTTTCTTACGTTTCAATGAGGACTACATATGCTTAAATTAGGCAGTTGCTTACCTTAT